>JAAGEH010002531.1:69412485-69443166 GCA_011751065.1 Lasiurus cinereus
GATGTATTTTCATTGTTACAAATTGAACATAATAAAAGCATAGGGATTAATCACAAAAACAATATGTAATTATATATTGTGAAATATTTATTTCTAATTACAAATAAATGAAATTTTGTCTTGAATCGTGGTGTAGCATGGGTAACAGTCTTCATATGACAACAGTAAACTACATTGTTACATTTTGCTACACCGAGGGGCGGTGTGTTGGTTCCTAAGACCATAAGAAATAGGTATTTTCCAATAGTCTTAGGCGACCCCTGTGAAAGGGTTGTTCGACCCCCAAAGGGGTCAAGACTCACAGGTTGAGAACTACTGGACTAGAGAGAAGCCGGGAAGACGGAGAGCACTGATGTGGAATGAGGAGACTGAGGCCTTGGGTCAAGTCCAACAGGCAACGAGATGCTGTGAGGGCAGGGCGGGTCCAGCTGCTGAGGCTGGTAGCAGATCCTGAGCTCTGTGTACAAGAAGCCAGAGTGGGCATGCAGGACTCACGTGGAGAGGGGCGTGGGGCAGAGCCTGTGGATAATGTGAGGGTACCAAATAAGTATTTTATGTTGCCCTGGTTCTAGACTTTAGAGTGGAGTTAATGATCTTTGAGATCCTCAGAGGACAGACAGAAATGGAAGCACACCAAAGTGAAATGCTAGGGATTCACTTACAGATGTGTGTATAGGATATTAATATCTATTCCTGTCTGTCATTGGAACAACATATTTTATATATCCTCCATCTGGAGAGATAGAGACAGAGGCAGCGCCTGCTGTGTACGTATGAATGTGCTAGATTCTGATCCCTTAAAAATAAAAGCCTACATTTTGGATGCGTAGGTCTGAGATGCAATCTAATTAAAATCCCTTTGAGAAGGAAGGCCAGGCAGGGATAATGAGCTCAGCCCTCCTGCTGAGCTGCCTGCCCAGAGCAGGGGGACATAACCAGGGGAGAGCAGGTGTCTCCGGGACTCCACAGGAGGGGCAGCCCCCCCTCTGACCGGCATAAACCAGGGTTTTCCTCCTCTCACCTCAGCTCATCTTCGCTTCCTTTATTTCATCTCCTTCATCGGGGCCTGCTTCTCTTTCCGCTGCCATGCAGAATAGAGAACCGAAGTTTCTCCAAGGAGACGCAGGTGAAGCCAATGCCCGAGGAACCCATGTTGCTCAGCTGAGCCCAGTCCAGGCAGCTCTGCAGAGGCCGGTGCTCAGGGCATGAAGCCCCGCCTGTGGCCTCTGCTGGTTGGAGGAGGAGAGAATGTAATAAAAACCGGAAGGGCCACGTTGAAAGGTTGTTTTGATGGGGGTCTCACAAGGTCTACATGGTGCTCAGTATCTGATATGTCCGGATGGTGAAGCCATGTATGTAACTCCAAAGGGTCAGATGCTGCTCAGAAACCTGTGGTAATTGAGGCAGCGGGGAAGGAGGGTGGGGGTGAGGGGGAGGATATGTGCTTTGTCAACTGCCACCCCAACAGGGACACAGCGGCAAAGATGCAGGATCACTAAAACCATGGACATCTCTCTCTGGAGGGTTTCCTTTTTCCTGAGGGAAGGCGCCTGAATCCTGGTGTTTGTGAGAGGCCTGCGCTGTCTGGGGAGCCAGAGGGATGAGCATGGCTGTCACCCTGACCTGGCTCCACACCCCCCTTTCTCCACCCTGCTCTGCAAGCGGCCCTCCCCTGCACGCTTCCTCCTGCCGAAGCAGCGTCCTGCTGCTCTCCCACTCCCAGGCCACTCCCAGGCCCTGTCCTGTCACTGTGCGATGAGATCTAGTTACACTTCAACTGTCACTTTAACAGCAGTCAGACGGTGCTGGGGGTTAGGGGTGTCCCCAGATACCCACTCCCACTGGGAGAATCACTGGAAGCGCTGGCAGGGACTGCTGTCCTTTGTCCAGGGGCTGTGCTTCATCACCGCACAGAGCGCACCACGACATCGGCAAAGGAAAGAAGGACCAGTGGAGCTGGTCCTCCAGAAGACAGGGCACCTGCGAGCTGGACCCCGAAATCACAGGCTCCTCGGTCCCACCCTGTCCTTACAACGTGTGCCTGCCTGTGGGAAACTTGTGCTTGACAGCCATTTTGTAGTAAGCTCCAGCCACGTTAGCACTAACCTCGGGCTAGGTTTCTATTACCCCAAACCCTATCTCTTTCCCATAAGTCAGGTGTTTTGCCTTAAGGGCTAGGCCTCATTCCTCCTCCTCCCTATAAATACCCTGAACTCCTCCTGAATAAATGAGACTTGATCAGAACTTTGTCTTGTCTCCATTCCTTGTATCTCTTGTCCCTTACATCCCCACTCCCCCTCTAGGGTCCTCATTGACTTAACCCGCGGGTCGGGACACCTGCCCACTGTCCCTGCAGAATGCACTGCTGTCAAGGATGCTGCCCCAAGGGACAGAGCCTGTGGGACTCTCTGGACAGCATACATGGCTGAACCCAGTTAAGGCCTCTATATAAACCGCGAAGATTCTGGTTGCTGATGCAGAGATCCACTGGCCTGTAGATGCCCATGAATAAGGCTTGTGCTTCTGCTTCTGCTCCCCAGGGAAGTGGGACTTAGGCTGGGGGTCCTCTCTGGACACAGCTGCCCTCTGGCCTTGGCCTAAGAAGGGCAGCGCAGGAGGCAGCTGATGGCAGACAGCACAGGTGTGGGAGCCGCCCTGGTCCTGACGGGCATCCCCTTCTTTCTTCAGTCTCCCCTCGCCCTCAGCATATGGGCAGTTTCAGCATTTACCCAGGAGTCCCTGCGGTTTGCTGACCAACAGACAGAGACTGGAAAATGCACACCTAGGCCCCTATGTCCTCTCCCCTCCAGCGTGCAAAGTGTCCCACCAAGGGCACTTCCTCCAGCAGTGAGAATGCAGCAACACTTTGCCCTTTTTCTCAGAGGTCAGGTCAGGCATCAGAGCTCAGGATGGTTGTTAGGAGCTGGTCCTGCAGGCGGCCTCTGCCCACATGGACACCATGAATGTGTCCACCAGGCACAGGGAAACCCATTTCTCCGTTAGGAACCCAGGAAGCGTTCTGAGAAACAGCTCCCAGAGGCCAACCACAGGCCAGCCCTGCACACAGGAGTTTGTTTGTTTGTTTTTTTGTTTTTTTTGTAATATATTTTCATTGATTTTATACAGAGAAGAAGGGAGAGGGAAAGAGAGTTAGAAACATCCATGAGAGAGAAACATCGATCAGCTGCCTCCTATAAACCCCCTACTGGGGATGTGTCTGCAACCAAGATACATGCCCTTGACCGGAATCAAACCTGGGACCTTTCAGTCCGCAGACCAACGCCCTATCCACTGAGCCAAACCGGTTTCGGCCAAACAGGAGCTTTTAAAGTGCAACCCCGCCCTGTTCACTTAACTCTTTCCCGCACAGCCAGTAAAGGGAGAAACATGTCTGTTAGGAAACAACATGAGTAACAAGACTGAAATTCCTTTTGGTCTAGGCAGCCGCTCAAAGAAATTTATGCGATAATAAATTCATGCTAAAACCTGATTCAGGTAATAAATAATATTGGAAGTCAGAGAAGTAATTATTTTTCCCGCGGCCAGCTGAGCTAAATCTCAGATTTTTATTTGGGATTTTGAAGCATGGGCGGAGGGTAAATGAATTTAGAAGAGCATAAGACAGCATGAATTAGCATGCCATTTTCTAAATAAATGTACATTATAGGGCAAAAAATAAAAGCATCCGTTTGTCTAGAAATGGAATCACATCAGGAGCCATATGGAGGTAAGAATTTATAGGCACAAGAGTGGACAATGTTGAGCCATCAAAGTTGACATTCTGCTATAAGCCAGGAGAGCTATGAAAGTTTTTTTTTTTTTCCAGGAAAGGGACATAACGCAGTTGATAGTATTGACAGAGAAGCACCTGTGGTTGGTTCCTATGATGGTTCTCTTGGGTGACTCTGGAGCCTTATGTTGGGAACACGGGCAGCCACCTGAGATTAGGCTGTTAAGAATTAAAGGTAACATATCATTCTAACTTCAGTGCTAGAATGAAAGTATGCATTAAAATAACCAGCTGTACCTTCGATGTTGGGGGAGGGGAGGAAGTGGTTGAAAATAAATCAGAGCTTTGGAAGGGATGAAAATCAGAGAAAGTTCCAGATTTGGGTTCTCAGCTCCCTGACCACACAAAGAGAGCTGCAGATGGTTGCTTGTTTAATTCTCAGAGTCACTGAAGAGAAAAGATCCTAGAGCAGCAAAACTGTCTCTGGAATTACCTTGATCTCACTTCCTCCTCCTGGGTCTCAGGTGAGAGTGGCATGGTGTGTTCGCCTGCAGATCATGCAGTGAAGTCCTCATGGTGCTGTTTCCTGCAGCAGGGCCTCATGGGAGTCCAAGGAAAACTGCCCCAGGGAGCTGGAACGATGCAGGAGTTCAGGACCGAATGGCCCCCAGCTGCCAGGCCCAGGTGACCTGGTTTAATAAATGAGGAAAGTCTCAAGGGCTTCAGAGTCAGCTTTGTCTGTCTTCCCAGCTCATCCATAAATATAACTTCTTCCATACCATCCTGTGGTAATGCTAGACAGAGACAGTCCCTGGTTGCGTTCTTTGGTGAAGAATTGGACTGTAAATTAAACGAATCTGCCCATGGATAGTTAACTTTATTTGATATCATTTTAAATTGTTTTTATGTTATGATATTTATAAAAAATCTATCCAAGATAGCATGATTGCTTCCCTAGAAGGTGAGATCCATACTTTTCCTACCAAAGTTAGTAATTAATCCTTACCCCTCCTCATCTAGGTGTATCCCTAGCCTTGCTATGGGGGGTGTACCCACAAAGTGGTTTCTGGACAACTTTCTAGATCAAACTACTAATCTCCGAGTAGATAAATAAGATTTTTTAAAAAGGTAGAGAATGAAAAAGGAAAAATAAACCTATTTTATTTGTAGATAAAATGGCTCCCTACATAGGAAATCCAAGAGAATCATGGATGCTGGATACAATATCAGTAGAAAAAGTGTATTTCTCTACAAAGTAATAAGCAGAGAATCTAATTAAAAAATGCCTTCTTGTCAAGGCAACAAAAATAGTTTTCTTAGGAAAAATCAAATGGAAGCTGGCCAAGGATTCTATATAATAACGTTAAAAAAAAAAACTCTAAAGAGAAATTCTCTAGTCAGAGGTTAGATTCAATTTTTTAAAACAAAACTCAAAATGTGTTTGCCATTAGCCATTCTGAACTGTAGTTTGAAAGCAATTTTGACTCAAGTTTGAAGTAAAATTTGGAGAGCAAGTTCTAAAATGAGTATGAATATTCAAAAGTTCACAAATGGCCTAGATACTTCTAAGGAAAGCAAGATAGGTGAGTTTGCCTGTCAGACACTAAAATATACTACAAATCTGTGGTCCAGGGATGAATATGTAATGACATAGAGTACAGAAAGAAAACATGCAATACAAAAACTCCAAGAGAAATCCAGCATTGTAAATACAGGAGGGTGTGGAATTCTATACAAGAAACAGTGCTGAGATGATAGACATTTGAGTTATTCATCATTTTGTATTATACATGATGATGCTATCAGCAAATGTATGTATGTTTTTGCATGGATATATATATAAAAGCCTTAGCAACCGTTTGACCTTTCAAACGTTTGAACATTCAACCAGTAGCTATGATGTGCACTGACCACCATGGGGCAGGTGCTATGAGCAGCAGGTTATCTTACTGCTGGGGTCCAGCCCATCGGGACTGGACAAGATAGGGCCAGATACACTCTGGAGCCCTCCTATGGTCCCTCCACAGACCCAAAAGTGCAACAATGGGGTCCCTGGCCTGGCCTGCACCCTCTTGCAATCTGAGACCCCTTGAGGGATGTCATAGAGCCACAGGCCAGGACAAGGGATCCCACTGGGGCATGAATCCATGCACCGGGCCTCTAGTATGTATTAAATTCTCTTGGGTATTTGCCTGGGAATGCAATTCTTGAGTCATATAACTCTATGTTCAACATTTTCACTTCTAACGTTGATAAATGAATAAGCAAAATCTGGTATACCCACAGTCTGGAGTATTATTTGACAATTAAAAAATGAGGTACTGATAGATACTATAATATGGATGAACCTTAAAAACACTATGCTCTGTGAAAAAAAGCCAGTCACACAAGAGCACATTTTGTAAGGTTCCTTTCAATATTGCATGTCCACAGATGGTACGTCTTTAGGGACAGGATACACATTTGTGCTTCTGAGGGCCTGGCGATAGTGGGAGATGGAGAGTGACTGCTAGTGAGTGTCAGATTTATTTGGGTGTTGAGAATGTTCTGAACTCAGAGAGGTGATTGTACAAGTCTGTGAGTGTACAAAAATCCTCACCAAGTCGTACATTTTTCAAAGGCATTTGAAGTTGTGTGAATTTCTTAGAAGCAAGAATAAAAAGCATATTATCCCTGCTGAATTTTTAGATCCAGAGTGGGGCTTCCTTATCTTTTCATTTATTGAATTGCCCATTTTAGAATTAGTGCTCTTTGAACTGAGATAAATTATGTTTTTGAAGATGAATGAATCAAAGTCAAGTGAAAGAAATTAGAACTTTTAAATGATGTCCAAACTTTAAATTATAAAATGATGATATTACCCATTTATAAAAGATATATTTTATTTTCATTTCATGTTATTCCACTTTCAGATGACTAATAAGGCTAACAAGTCAAGGAAAATACTAATAATATATATTTCAACAGAAAGAAAAAAGGAGAAAGCATTCTGTGCTGTTTGTAAAATGCTAATTATAACACAGTCATCCTTTATAATCATGCAAATTCCACTTTTTATTCATTAACATTTGAGAGATTCTGCTCTCTTTGATTTATTAGAATGTTTTACATAAGGATGATCTGCTCAATGCATTATTTCTTTTTTTTTTTTAGCTAGCATAGGGTAGAAGTTTAAAATAGATTTCCACTTCATCTTTCTAAGTTGTAAATAAAATTCAGCACAGAAGAACTGTACTGCTGAAATGATGAAAAACAAAATACACCAAAAACCCAAAAATATCTTCTAGAAACAAAGGAACTTTCTTACTGGTGAAAGAAATGTCACCTTACATAGACTGGGATTGTCTTTTGGATGATTTATCAATATGCTCAGAGATAACTGAGATGTTTTCAACATGAGTGCATTATTTAAAAACTAGAAGCCCAGTGCACCACATTCATGCACTTGGGTAGGGAGTCCCTCAGCATAGCCTGCACCCTCTTGCAGTCCAGGACCCCTTGGGGGATGTCTGCCTGCCAGTAAGCCAGCAGTAGGACATCCTTCTGACCCCCAAGTGGTTCTTAGTGCTGCCACGGAGACAGGAGAGGCATCGTCACTGCTACTGCACTTGCCAGCCTTGAGTCCAGCTTCTGGCTGAGCAGCACCCCCACCGTGGGAGCACACTGACCACCAGGGGGTAGCTCCTACATTCCCCCTGGTGGTCAGTGTGCATCATAGTGACCTGTCATTCCTCTGTAAGGCCAATTTGCATATTAGGGTTTTATTATATAGAATAATGAGATATACAGTTATATAAATAAAATCATTGTCGATGTTTATTATGTTTAAATTCTCTTTTGAAACCATAGTTTTTATAGTTGTTTAATTTGTGTATATAGTTAAATAAATTGAATGATACCCCCACCATGTTTTATTGACTTTAGATTTTTTTTAAAAAATAACTTATAACTGGGAGATGTTACAATCAATGTAATTTTTTTATCGTTTTCTTTTAATGTTGCTTTCTATTTTCTTATGTGTTTGCTTCTGTTTGTTGTACCATGGAGGGCCCACTGGTAGTCTGAGTTTTGTTATGTGTTAAAGCATCTACTTAATGCATATATTACATTTGACTAATATCTTGGCCAGGATAAAAATAAATATTTCCATCTTTATTGTGTGTTGGCTGGATAAAAAAATTTGAAGGGTCATGCTTTTTTCTCCTCAGAATTTTAAACATTATTCCATTATTTTTGCACACCAGAAATGGCTGAGTGAAAATCCTTTTATGAAGAAAAACAAAACGCACTAAAACCAGAAATATGTTCTAGAAACAAAGAAATTTTCTTACTGATAAAAGTTGCTAAAGCATATCTTATACTTAATGATAGCAAAGAACAAGGAGACTAAGAATAAATTTAATAAAATATGTGCTAGAACTCTATGGAGAGGATTATAAAACTTTATTGGATGACATTAAAGAAAGCCTAAATAAACAGAAAGCTAATTTCTCAAAATTGTTCCATTCTTTGCACAAAAGGACTGGTTTGGAATCCCAAGCAATCGGGCTGATGATAATAGAACATTTTGCTCGGCCTGTGCTGAAGAACTGTTTATTCTAGAGGGAAAGAGATTGGCACAGGAGATTGAAAGAAGACACAGCCTCAGACAAGACTGGATAGTGTGGTTGTTAAGAATTAACTGCCCAAACACAAGCCCTAACCTATTGTCGATGCTCTCAAGAACCTTTGCACCTAATACCTCCCCCTCTAGCAGGCTGGGTTACGACCTGGGCACCTTATACGCATGTCAGTGTGTACAGTAGTGACTGAGCTCTGCTCTGCTCCATCAGCATGAGCTATACCGAGAGCAAGGACTCTTTTGTATTTGCCTCACAAAGAATAGGTGCTCAGTAAATAGATGTAAAAAAAAAAAAAGTGTCCTGGATTTGATCCCTGTCTTAATTACTGCATATGTGATTTAATTACCAAAAAGGAAAATGTAAACTTTCTTATTATAAGGTGGGGTCACTGATCCTGCTGTCCCTACCCTGTAGCATGGATTCAACAATCGAATGAGCTGAAACCGGTTTGGCTCAGTGGATAGAGCGTCAGCCTACGGACTTAAAGGTCCTAGGTTCGATTCTGGTCAAGGGCATGTACCTTGGTTGCGGGCATATCTTCAGTAGGGGGCATGCAGGAGGCAGCTGATAGATGTCTCTCTCTCATGGATGTTTCTAACTCTATCCCACTCCTTTCCTCTCTGTAAAAAATCAATTATATATATATATATATATATATATATATATATATATATATATATATATAATAATTGAATGAGATCATAAGTGAAGGTGAGCTACAGACTGCAAGTCACTCGCCAAGGCAGAGGCAAGGTATTATCTATCAATTGTAACCTTTGTACTTTAGTTAGTTTCAACCTCAGCCAAGGATATATTTTTTGTGTGATTTTTATTGTTGGTGCTGGGGGTGGTGAGAAAGAAGGAGAGCGAGAGCAAGAGGGAAAGACATTGATGCAAGAGAGAAACATCCGTTGGTTGCCTCCCCTATGCACCCAGAATGGGGATCCACCCCAGGGTATGTGTCCTGACTGGGAATTGAACCTTTGACCCTTTGGTCCAGGGACTGATGCTCCAACCAAATGAGCCACACCAGCCAGGGTATGTACTTTATTGATTTTACAATTTTATTAGTGTTAGTTTTACTGTTGTTATTGACATGCACTCTGGTGATTAAAACTTACATAAACATTTTGATAGGTATTTTTTTTTTTTGCAAATGATTCTTTTAAATGTGAGTTACTTCTAAACTTTTTAAAATTTCATGCATATTCGGATTCCCTCCTATTGTGATCTCCCAAGTGTGACACATTTAAAAAGATACACAGTGGCATGTGGGACAATATGGAGACATGCCAGACACTATCAGGACAGGCAGGCCAGACAATCTGGTGACACGCCTGACAACAGAGAGATAGCAAGCACAGCACGGCACAAAAGGAGAAGGAAGTGCTGGATTCCAGTGCAAGACACTAACAGCACAATTAAGGAATCAGGCAGAAGCAACCGTTTCTCAAAGAATGGATTTAGGTATTTATATTCAATTGGGATTTTTAAAATATTTTTTTAGTTTCCATTAGAGTTGACATCCATCATTATATTCATTTTTAAGCTTTAAAAGTCCAATAGAAGGAAGGGAACTGGAAAGAGAGAATGGGAGGAGGGGTTCAGCTTATTTACAATCACCAAAAAAAAGAGAGAAAGAAACACAATAGTTCAACCACATGAGAAGTTGAGGTTAAACCTGCTTGCAGAGCCCGGCAAATATTAAAAGCAAATGCCAAGGCAGTCAGGTCTAACTGTTGATGTCACAACAGGTTAAAAAGGCACCTGATTCTACCATCAGCTGTGCATGGGGCACAGGCAGCACAATATCTCCATACCCAGCTACAAGGGCCAGGTTCATGAGAGGTAATAATACTCACAATAGCCCTAGCCGGTTTAGCTCAGTGGATAGAGCATCAGCCTACAGACTGAAAGGTCCCAGGTTCGATTCTGGTCAAGGGCACATGCCAGGCTCAATCCCCAGTGGGGGTGGGGGGCATGCAGGAGGCACTCAATCAGTGATTCTCTCTCATCATTGATGCTTCTATCTCTCTCTCTTCCTTCCTCTCTGAAATCAATAAAAATATATTTAAGAAATACAATATAGTCTCAAATGGAAAGAACCTAATTGTTTCTAACCCAGTATTTATTTATTTATGCTATGTTTACTATACTCATGCATAGCAAAAAGTTTGTAAGGATACCCATAGGAAATGTCCGTCATATAGTCAATAAAAATTTACAAAAATAAACGAGGAAAAGATAGAACAGCAGGAGTGAAGGGTCACTGATGACACAGTATAAACAATCTGAGTTTTTGCCTCTGGTATTGAGCAATTCATAAATTATTTTGTAAAGAGAATCGGATATTTGTGTTGGTTCCAAGTCTTGACATTTCACTGCTACAAAGGAACGTGGAGTGTGTTCGAAGAAATTAGCGTCTTTATTTTCATTAGCCACCAATTAAAATATTCCATTTCCTCAATTACAAACATGGGCAACAAACCCCAGTGGTATCAGTAGTTCTCGTGACTGTCTCATAGAGAAATCGCTGGTATTTTCATATCCTACTATGAACTTCGTACATCTCAAAATACCATTATTTTGAAATTACAGAAGTTATTAGACACAATTGTTAGGCCTTTATACTTAATGTGTTCATAATAAAACACACATATTACTAAAAAGTAAACTGTTTGATAAAGATATTTATAATGCTCATTTATGGACTTTATTGCATGACTAGAGGCCCGATGCATGAAATTCATGCAAAAGTCGGCCTTCTTTCCCCTGGCTGTCGGCACTGGCTTCCCTCTAGCAGGCTCCTGGGACCGGGGTTTCCAGTTTCATCCGGAAGGTCATCTGGAAGGTTGTTCGACTGTCTGGTCTAATTAGCATATTACGCTTTTATGATTATAGACTAGAAGTCCAGTACATGACATTCGTGCACTGGAGGGGGAGTCCCTCAGCCTGGCCTGCGCCCTCTGGAAGTCCAGGACCCCTCAGGGGATGTAAACAGGGAGTGGTCCAAAGGGTTCTTAGCGCTGTTGTGGAGTCGGGAGAGGCTCCCTCCACTGCCCCTGCACTCGCCAGCCCTGAGCCAGCTTCTGGCTGAATGGCGCTCCCCCTGTGGGAACACACTGACCACCAGGGGGCAGCTCCTGCATTGAGTGTCTGCCCTCTGGTGATCAGTGTGCAACATAGAGACTGCTCACTCCGCTGTTTGGGTGATTTGCATATTAGGGTTTTGTTATATAGACTGTATTAACTTTTCAACAGAGTCTATGCATTTTTTTAACAAATGATTAACACCCTGCCTTCGAGGACATCTAATATATGCCCCATCCTCCTAGCCTTCCTCCTCCAAGGGGTGATAAGCCACATCCACATAACCTGGTAAAATGCAGCCTCACTCTAAAACTGCTCAATCAGAGCCTGCATTTCAACAATATCCTTTGGTGACTTTTCAGTGTGTTATTCTGTAATATTAATATATTTCCTATACTAGGACTCCCTTTAGCACATATACACTTTTTGTGATATTGCCTAAACATTAGTCAATTCACCAGCATAAAAATAAAACAGAGAGAGAGAGAGAGAGAGAGAGAGAGAGAGAGAGAGAGAGAGAATAGAAATACCCATTCTATTGCCAATAAACAGTGAACTTTCTGGGTTTAATTAGAAACAGACACTACTTACCTGAAATAATTATTATATTAAATCCATGGAGGAAATAATGTTTCTAGGTTCCAAAAGACAGGACTCTGGAATTGTCAAAACAAAACAAAAACTATCTTGCTTCTTTGTAGACCAGTTTTGGAATTTAAAAGATCTGTGAAGATATGAGCTTATCTTGAAGGCAGGGGAGAAGAAAGAAGAAGGAAGTCGCTAGGGAATACTGAGTGAATCTGATTAGCAATAGCATCTATATTTAAGGCTTGAGAAATGAGAAGCAAGAGAAGAAAGAGATGACTAAAGGAAAACAGACATAGGCACAATACTACACTTTATTTACCATCCAGTTTTGAAATTTAAACAGATATTTTAACATCTGCATAACTTGAAGGGTGCTTAGAAGTAGTGGTAATACCTACATTGATTTTTCAAAGAACTCCAAAATGATGCTGAACTTTCAGAATTCCAAGTTCTTAAAGTAAATGATGTAACATCTTTCTTTGAAAATTTTTACTCAGTAATTTCCTGCCAAAAACCTTTTAAGAAGTACTGCCTTCCAAGAATATAAATAAAATGATTAAGCACAGAATACCTTCAAAGTATGAGATAAGGCAACATGCTTATGTAATGACACTTTCTGCAATAAAATTAAATGTGCATTTTTATTATTCCTTTTCGGCAATATTTATTGACTACAATGCCAAAATCTGAACAGCTTATTAAGTAAGAAATGAGTGGGTGAGAAAATACTAATGCAGCAACTTTCACTTTTCTTAATCTCATTGATTAAAGTTTTTAAAAGCTATATTCAGCCAGGTATTTTCTAAATAACTGCAAATGTAGCATAGGAAAGAGTATATTATACTTTAAAGAGGGCATTTTTCCTAAGAGAATCATAATTTATCATATCAGAAACTAACAGGGACTTTTTCTTCATAAGAAAAAAATGAAAAATACAGGTGAAAGAGATAAACGCTACTTGCAAATAGAGCGGAATATTCATTGCTAACTTTACTGTTAGAAAAACAGCTGCATAAATAAACTTAAACCATGAGTAATTGATTCACAGTTCTTTCCAGGGGACAGAGTTCAAGATTCTGTGTCACAGGAAATGGGCTGGCATTGAACACAGGCCATTTGGAAACAGGCAGTAATACAAAAATCACTAATCTTTGCCAACGGGTTTGGCTCAATGGATAGAGCATCGGCCTGTGGACTGAAAGGTCCCAGGTTCGATTCTGGTCCGGGGCATGTATCTTGGTTGCGGGCACATCCCCAGTAGGGGGCGTGCAGGAGACGGCTGATCGATGTCTCTTTCTCATTCTAACTCTCTATTCCTCTTCCTTCCTCTCTGTAAAAAATCAATAAAATATATTTTAAAAAATCACTAATCTTCGACAGTCAAAGAGTGACTACAATGGTGGCTCTTCCCCACCTCACAGAAGTACCTCTGCCTTCAGGCAGGAAAGTGTCTCCTGTTGTCTGCCATCCTGAATTCTCTCTCAACCCATGCTCCTGTCTTCTAAGTGCACCCACCATTTTATGTCTTATTTCCTTTCATAGCCAATCATTTGGCTATAATTTGTTGAACGTTTACTAGTTTCAAAAATTTGAACCTTGCCGAAACCGGTTTGGCTCAGTGGATAGAGTATCAACCTGCAGCCTGAAAGGTCCCAGGTTCGATTCCGGTCAAGGGCATGTACCTTGGTTGCAGGTACATCCCCAGTAGGGGGTGTGCAGGAGGCAGCTGATGGATGTTTCTCTCTCATCAATGTTTCTAACTCTCTATGCTTCTCCCTTCTTTTCTGTGAAAAATCAATTATTTATATATATATATATATATATATATATATATATATATATATATTTTTTTTTTTTTTAAGAGTTTGAAACTTAATGAGGACACAGGACACAAGGAACCTGTGTGCTTGTGGGGCGACGTAGCACCAGACTTCCCATCCAGGAAGGACTTTCCCCCAGGGGGTGTCTGATTGAGACACTTGGGAGAGAGCCCCTTCAAGATCGCCTCAGCTACAGAGTCCTCTATCCCAAGATGTGGGCCACTGTGTGCTGATCTTCATTCAAAGACTTCGGTGGCTGGGCTAGAAGGCCTTGACCATGCCACCTGGAACACCTCTGCAGGCCCTGGTAGCTCCAGAGCGCCTGTGGGAGTGGCCAGGATTTGGTCTGTCCGTGGCCCCTTCACCTTTCCCTCTGCACAGCCCTCCCTGCTCCCTCTGCCGTCGGTGATGCTGAAGGCCTGGCAACTCCCTCAGGAGCCCCTTGCTAAGAAGCGGCTTTCTGGTACACCCACTGAGACACAGCTGCTTTAGGGAAGCAAAGAGGCGAGAATGGGCTTTGTTCTTGCCCCCTCCTCTCTCTCCTATTAAAGCCTCTCTGTCTCGAAGTCTATGATTTCAGCTGTATTTCGGTTATCTGCCAATTTGGTGGATGCTGAGCACCTCCCCGAAGTGTATTTTAATGAGGAGCTTTTTGAAGGTGACATTGCCTTGACAACCCGAAGGAATGAAGCGAAGACTCCGGGCAAAGAGGCGGGGGTTAATATTTTAATCCAGGCAGCCGTGTAGCACAAGGCAATTATACCACGAAGGGACCATGGGGTTAAATTCTAGGAAAGCCGAGGCTCAGGGGGTCTCCGACCTCAGAATTAGCTCCTATGGAGCCCACCGAAAGCACGACAATGGAGCACAAAGCAGCGCTCTAATGAATCTCCGAGGACCATTGGAGGACTCGCTTGTCTTCTTCCTTAATTGTTTCTAAAACTTCCCACCCCCTTGCCTCCTCCTGCAACACACGTTCAGGATGTTCTATGGCCTGTTTGGAAATGTTAACGGGTCACAGATGCTAGCATGCGTGCTGACTTTCCAGAATGGTCATCAGGCAGGGCCAGAGATCCAGGCCAAGGGAGCAAGTTACAGGGGGCCATCATTTGGCCTGGACCAAATGCCATTTAGATGAATATCTTGCAGGATCAGACAGTCTCAGCAGCACCTTCCATAAATCCTATAAAAATCATTTATATAAATGATTGGGGATTTGTTTAAAAGCTTTTCAATATTTCTAATGTGTCTAAACGATCCTTAAATTCATGAACAGGCTAACAGATCTGTTGAAAACCCAGTCCTGGGTAGCCGGGAATCAATGGCAAACTAACCCCAAACTACTGTTTTGCTATGCTTCTTAATGTAGGACTTCAAGGCAGAAGGAGTGGAGGGAAATCTAATTTACTTCTAGCAAATCTTTCTTCTTCTTCTTCTTCTTCTTCTTCTTCTTCTTCTTCTTCTTCTTCTTCTATAAATATATTTTACTGATTTTTTTAGAGAGGAAGGGAGAGGGATAGAGAGTTAGAAACATTGATGAGAGAGAAACATCAATCAGCTGCCTCCTGCACGCCCCCTACTGAGGATGTGCCCACAACCAAGGTAGATGCCCTTGACCGGAATCAAACCTGGGACCTTTCAGTCTACAGGCCAATCCTCTTATCCACTGAGCCAAACTGGTTTTGGCAACTTCTGGCAAATCTTGTTCCTCCTCTGATCTGGAACAGGCATCTCTTGATCATGTTCCTTTTTTTTTCATCTTTTTACTTTTTCCCTGTTTTTTTCCTCTCGGTCCTTTCACTTCCTTCCTACTAGGCAGGAATGTTGGGGAGTTTGAGAGTAAAGAAGCAGTTCAATAACCCGAGTGTATTTACACACGTGTGGACAAAAGACATGTCTGTCTTTCCTTCACTCTCAAATTAACTACATATATTGTAAGTTCCTACTTCAATTAAGCATTGCATAGGTGGGTCCTAAGTACAACAATAATGCCCAAAGTTTTGCCTCTCTGAAACTGGCTTCACAAACAAGGTCTCTTGCATATTGCTTGTAAAAGACTACTACATATACTGTCTAAAGAACTGTAACTGGATGCCCTGGCTGGTTTGCTCAGTGGCTAAAGCACCAGCCTGAAGACAGAAGGGTCCCAGGTTCAATTCCAGTCAAGGGCAATGCCCGGGTTGTGGGCTTGATCCCCAGTGAGGGGTGTGCAGGAAGCAGCTAATCAAGGATTCTCTCATCATTGTTATTTCTCTCCCTGCCTCTCTGAAGTCAATAAAAATATATATATTTTTTAAAAAGTGTAGATGAGAATCTGAGAAAAAAATAGAGATATTTTTTAAAAAAGAACTTTAACTGGAAGATGCATTTGCAGATATTTTATAAGCAATGGAGTCACAATAGTGAAAGAGAAGAAATCACTCTTTACTAATGTTAACTTATAGTAGCTGGGTTGTGTTTGTAGCCTTTCTGCAACCTGTTATAAATTCAAATATTGCAAATATTTTAATATATTATTACATAACAAAAATATTATATAAATATTTTAATATATTTTATATAATAAAAATAATAATTGTTTTTTTATACCATCTGACACTAGAATTATGAACATTATTGTTAGCAATATAATTAGTTGTATTTCTTGCTAATATAAAGAGATAAAAAAAATTTATTCTTTATTGAGAATTCATGGATAATATCTAGTAATAAATTTAAATAATTTTTGGAATTTTAATAATACATGCAAAAACAACAGTAAAATATTTTATACATTATGTATATATTTAATGTTCATTTATGTATGTGTTTAAGCAATAAAGCTTAAATACCATAGATGTTTGAACTTGGTTTGTAATTTTATTTTTACTAATAGTAAAATATTTACTTTAGTGTAGTCAGTCCCATTATGTTATAAATTATCATTAATATATGCATCCTTTTTATAAAAATTTGTTCTTGGTAATAATTGGGATGTTACACACTACTGAATACTTTAATGAAAAAAGACAAAGGCTGGAAGTCCAAGTATTTTATATATAAACTTTTGACAAGATCTTAAAAATGTCTCTCCCACTTCATCTTTAATTTTTCCAATATCAGATATTCTCATCAGCACAATTTTAAAAATTTAAATGAACTAAATGAGCCCTAAGTTCCCTTGGTTGCTCCCCAAAATGTCATTATTCCAATACATTCATTTTTAATCTATTTTGGAATATTCTAAATATCTATTGCTTCTCAGACCTATAAATAACATGTGAAATAGAGCAGTTTACATTGAGTGGTCAGATTATTATGATTTCTGAATGCATAATAATCTGGCCACTCAGTGTGCGTGTGTATGTGTATGTATATACATATTAGAGGCCCAGTACATGAATTCCTACATGGGTGGGGTCTGGCCAGCCTGGCTAGGGGAGGGGACATGGGCGGTTGGCCAGCCTGCCTGCTGGCCAACTCTTGATTGAGGGGTCAATTTGCATATTAGCCTTTTATTATATAGGATATACACGAAGTGGCCAGATTATTATGCTCTCAGAGATCATAATAACCTGGACACTCAGTATATTTTTTATATATATAAACTCTTCAGGAAAAGCATCCTGGTTACATGGAATAAAATTTTTTTTCAGCCCTAACCGGTTTGGTTCAGTGGATAGAACATCAGCCTTCAGACTGAAAAGTCCAGGGTTCCATTCCAATCAAGGGCCTGTACCTTGGTTGTGGGCTCGATACACAGGAGAGGGCATGGAGAAGGCAGCTGCTAGATATTTCTACCTCTCTCTCCTCAGTTCCGCTCTGTAAATAAATCAATAAAATATAAAAAATGCTTTTTTTTCAAATTGTAAAAATAGTTATGTTTCTTTTATTTCTTGTTGAAAAGACTGTATAATAAAGCAACATAAATTCATTATACCTAACCATTTAATTTTTCATTTAATATTTGTTGAAGCACTGAGCTTTTTATACTGACTGAGAAGTGAGTCCATAGATTTCCAAATCCCCTTATGACCTTACAGGCAATGTATAGGTGAGAATGAAAACACCAGATCCTGTTGAAAGACTATGCACTTGACCCTAGTTCAACAGGGATGTTAAAAATCTGTTAGTTTTATTAACTTCTAACTTGAAATAAATTTAGACTTACAAAACAATTACAAAGATAGATCAGAGATTTCCTACCAACACTTTACTTAGATTCCATTCACACAACAGCTTGCATTCATCATATAATTCTTAAAAGTAAGAGATACACGTTGACACCACCTGATTAACGAATCACTGACCTTATTCAGATTCCCCCAGATTTTCCACCAATGTCCTCCTTCGGTTCCAGAATCCCAGGCCAGATATCACACGGCATTTAGTTGATCATACTCCTTGGTTTTCTCCTGTTGCGTTCCTGGATCTTATCAATAGCTACTCGTTGTCTGAGGCCTGAAACTAAACTCTATTGTGTGATTTTTGCATTTTTTGGATTTAGAACTTGGCTCTTGGCTAAGAATAATTCCATATAGATATGCACTCAGCCACTTCTTCCAACCGACAAGTTATTTTTCATATCTGGGCTTTTCTTCGATTGCATTGTTTGCTCACTGGCTCAAGGATTTCTAAATTGGTCCCCTGGAATCTCATACTTGTTTTTTAGCAGCTCCCCTACTTTTCATTTCTCAAGTCAGCTCAGCTACTAAAAGAAGAAAAAATGCTTCCTCTCCAGAACCAAGAATACATCGTCCTTTGATACATTTCAGATGTTTTCCATTTGTTTGACCCCAGAAAGTTTTGCTTATTAGCTCACCTTATTTTGTTGTGTTCCTCCCTCCCCCGACTCCCCACCTCTCCCGCCCACCCCCTATTCTGAGTTGCCAATGGCCTTACCTTCCTCTGCAAAAGAAGCCCTACGGCTTACGGCAACACATGAAATACATGGATAATGGTCATTTTTCTCCCAACTATCTATTGGCCATCGTCATGTTAATGGTGGGAAAGATTTCCTTCAGAAGAAAATCTTTTCCTTTTGTATTTTGATGTAGAAATCAATGCATTAAAATGATTAGATTTAGGTAAAGACAACTTAATGAAAATCATGCTTTATTTCTAACTTATGATCCATTATGGCAGGGGTTCTCAACCTGTGGGTCACGACCCCTTTGGGGGTCAAACAACGCTTTCACAGGGGTCGCCTAAGACCATTGGAAAACACAGACACGACTCATAACAGTTGCAACAAAAATAATTTTATGGTTGGGGGTCACCACAACATGAGGAACTGTATTAAAGGGTCACGGCATTAGAAAGGTTGAGAACCACTGCATTATGGGATCTTAATTATAGAGAGTTATTCAGTTTCTCATTTGATTACACTGGGAACCACATTCATAGTGTTTATTTGAAAACAATATCATTTATTGATATATCTCTACCTTAGAATTTTCTAACTTTTACTTCCCGTATTATTTTTATAAAGATCATTATGTTCTTAAAAGCTGGCAGAGACATCACTTTGATGTTATTTTCCCAAAGAAGTCGCAGAAGGACGGAACCCTGAAACCCATACATTTGCTCTCTGTGCCTGTCACTTCTCTGACACTTCCCAAGGCTTCTGAGGAGCTGGGGCTTGTGCCATTTTTCAGGTGCGTCACGTGCACTACCAAGCTTGTCATGTGCCATTTTTCAGGTGCATTTCATAATATAACACCCTTTTCTGTATTGACACCAAACTGTTGAGACATTACTCAATATAGGCAGGTTCCTCCGGCCTCAGATTCTCGCTCCCACGTGCAGCTTCAAGCAGCAGTGTCAGGTGTGGGGGCCCGGGCTTGGTCTAGATAAGAAGAAAGAGGGAAATAAATATGCACTCAAACATTTGCTATTAAACCGTGGCCTGAATCAATCATCAGAATCACACTTGCATCCCAAAGCACACGTGGCAAAACATAATTATCTGGTACTCTTCCCAGACTTTCCCTGTCCATAGTCACAGCCCACTAAAGTTCTGAGTTACTTGCGAAACAGATTTAGACCTACGGTGGGACAGTAATTTAAAGATGTTATTTTGCTCTTCAGAGTCCCCCAAGCCTATATAATTTGCGCAGTTAAATGCTTACTGTCATCATTTAGTCATCATCCTTTCAAAGCCATAAACACATATTTTCATGTTTGTGTGGAAGAAGGGAAGTCATTTGGGAAAGCATTATTAGAAGAAAGATCAATAAGTCAGCTTGCCTCTGTCACATCAGCATGAGGTCCTGGAAGTTTTTATCCAAACTTCTTTTGATCTCCTAGCATTTAATGACTCACTATAGGCATCAAGGTCTTTCCTGACACCAAATATTTTGAATAATTCCCATATTTAAAATCATCAGACCTAATTAGTAGTAATGGGGGGAGTACAAGTACTCTGATGAAGTAAAAATGTAAGAAAAGAAGTTACCGCACAGACATTAGGTAAGAAAATATAAAATGATGTCCAACTCTAGTGATTTATTAGAGTTGGACTGTTATAACTCTAAACTTCTCAGGCTAACAAGGGACTCTCAGAAGAATGCTACAATCCAGTTAAACCACTAATACTGCCCTGACTGGTTTGGCTTAGTCCATAGAACATCAGCCTGCAGACTGAAAGGTCCCAGGTTCGATTCTGGTCAAGGGCATATATCTTGGTTGCGGGCACATCCCCAATAGGGGGTGTGCTGGAGGCAGCTGATCGATATTTTTCTCTCATCGATGTTTTTAACTCTCTATCCCTCTCCTTTCCCCTCCGTAAAAAGATAAAAAAAATCAATAAAATCTATTTTTTAAAATAAATAAAATAAACCATTAATGCTGAGAGCACCAGTGAATGATTTCACTGTCTAGGAAACAAGGATACAGAAGTGACAAATAGCAGATGGCTTTCAGAGATTAATGAAGTCCATTGGCAACTCCTTAGCATGTATATTACAGCTACATCTTACTCCTGATTGGAAAGAAAAAGACAGAACAGTGCAAGATACAGGAAAGAGAAAAAAGGGTAGCCCCTAGAGAAGAAAAGAATAAAACTAGAAGAAGGAAGGGGGGTGGTGGGAGCTTGTAAAAGTGAGTAGCGCAATGAAGCTAAGCAATAACACAGAAAGATAATGAAATGTGATAGATTGTGGTCAGCAACGGAAGTTGGCTTACTGAGGAAGGGATGACGGTGGCCTTGGGAAGTAATAGAATCAAAGACGCGGGGAAGGAAAGCTGCTGGGTATAGTCTGGTAGTTTGGTGGCTGAGCTTAATTTTTTTAAAAGTCAGGTTTCATAGGACATATATGTACAAAAATAAATAAAATAAACATTTCTAACATACAATGTGGTGTATCTGAAACTGCTACTCTGTTTTATTAAATCCAATATCAAGTTAGATATAATTCTAGACTTTCCACACAACACAAAGTTTTAAAGAAAAAATAAAGCCAGCCCTCAGCATTTCCCAAAGGAAGACTTGGGAAAAGTATGCAAAGACTCTTTGTAGCTATTCTTATTAATATAGAAGAGAAATTCAGGAGTGAATTCTCCACTCGCTTTTGTTCAGTACTGTCAGGAAATAAAATTTGTAGGCATTCTTAAATAGACAATAACAAACCTTTATGTTCCGATTTCCAGTTATCATTCCCTAAAGTACAGTAGGTATATCCATCTCTGCTCTATGATTCAGACATTCCTACCACTGTCTTCATCCCCAAAGTCCACACTCACCCTGAAGATATTCTCTCATATGTTCTCCTGCTGACAACTACATCTCCATTCCAATTGCATTTCCCATCTCAGGCTTGGAGCATCCAGTTCTTGCTTGATGCTCTGTATTGACAATAATGTCCAGACACTTGGCAGGTGAATACACGATAAATATTTAGTCCAGATCAGATAGTGGGACAGGGGCCAGTATTCCTATACCATCTGCCTCCATATAAAAAGAGTCGCCTTAACAGAATAATTTTTAAAATATATTTGTATTGATTTCAGAGGAAAATGGAGAGGGAAAGATAGAAGCATCAATGACATGAGAGAATCATTCACTGGCTTCCTTCTACGCACCCCACACCTGGGACTGAGCTCACAACCTGGGCATGTGCCTTGACCAGGAAATGAACTGTGCCCTCCTGGTTCATAGGTCAGTGCTCAACCCCTGAGCCACACCGCCTGGGCCAGAATAATTTTTTTACGAATGTTCATTGTCCACATGGATTTTGAGTCATTATACAAATTCTTATTCAGTGTTCCATAACATTGTAAGTAAAAGGTCACAAGCCACATTGTCCTTAATGATACATCATGAATTCTATTCTACTTTTTTATAGTAATTTTATTTTCTTGTCACCTATGTAAGTTATCTATTGCTGCATAACAAATTATCATAAACCTTAGCAGCTGGAAGCAACAAATATTTCTTATATCACAGGTTCTGTGGGTCAGGAATCTGGGCACAGATTATCTGAGTGCCACTGGGTCAGATTCTTTCACAGGCTATAATCAAGGTACCAGCAGGGGCTACAGTCTCATCTAAAGGCTCAACTTGGGAAGGAGCCTTCAGATGAGACTGTAGCCCCTGCTCAGTTCTAAGCTCAGGTATATGGCTATGGGCAAGATTCATTATCTTTTGGGTTTTGGACTGAGTGTCCTAGTTTGTCACTGGCTGTTGACTGGAGGTCTTCCTCCTTATCTGTGGGACACTAACGAGGGAAAGTCACAGCAGGGCAACGGCCTTCCATCAGAGTAATTAAAGGAACAAAAGAGGGTGAGCAAGATGTCTCTTTATAAACTAATCCCAGGAGAAAGAAACACTCTATTCTTGAATCCATATTCTAATTGTTAGAAGTGAGTCACTAGGTACAGTTCACAATTGAGGTAAGATGATTACAGGAGGGGGTGAATATTAGATGCTGGGGATCTTGGGGGCCATCTTTGGGGCTGCCGACTGCATCATGTTTAACCGCTGATTTTCCAAGGCCACGTGATAGACCAAAACTGAAATGGCCTGATGCCTCTGGCCTGTGCAGCCTCCTTTAAGAGAGGGAGGTTCGTGCACTGCTGGTGGGAATGCAGACTGGTGCAGCCACTGTGGAGAACAGTATGGAGTTTCCTCAAAAACCTAAAAATGGAACTTCCATTTGACCCAGTAATCCCACTCTTAGGAATATATCCTAAGAAACTAGAAACACCAATCAGAAAGGATTTATGCACCCCTATGTTCATAGCAGCACAATTTACCAAAGCTACAATTTGGAAACAGCCTAGGGGCTCTTCAGCAGATGAGTGGGTCAGAAAACTATGGTACATCTACACAATGGAATTCTATGCTGCCATAAAAAAGAAGGAATTCTTACCATTTGCAGCCACCTGGATGGAACTGGAGAGCCTTATGCTTAGTGAAATAAGCCAGTCAATGAAAGAAAAATACCACATGATCTCACTCATTTGTGGATAATAAAGAACATTATAAACTGATGAACAAAAAGATAGATACAGAGGCAGTAAAGCATCCAACAGACTGTCAAATTACAGCAGGAAGGTTAAGGAGAGGCGGGGTAGATAAGAGATCAGCCAAAGGACTTGTATGCATGCATATAAGCATAACCAATGAACACAAGCCACTGGAAGGTTAGGGTATGCCTGGTCGGGGGAGAGGGGAGGGCAATGGGAAGATATGTATACATGTAATACATTAATTAAAAAAATAAATAAATATATAAATAAAAGAGGGAGGTTATCTGCATGGACTTATCTGAATCACACAAGCCCTTTCATAGCAGAACATTTCCCGCATTTGGTGGCCGAAGATGAATTCAGAGAGATCAGACGTCAGAGAGGGATACAGAACAAAGGGGATTGGTTATTGTTGACTTTGAAGATAAAAAGGGTCATGTGGGAAGAGACAGGGAGCAGCCCCTAAGACTGGGGAGGAGCTCCAGGCTCACAGCCAGCCAGAGAGCAGGGTTCTGGGGTACAGCCACGAGGAAGTGAGTTCTTTCCCCAGTAAGCCTGAGCTTTGAAGCAGGTTCCTCCCCAGAGCCTCCAGATGAAAACTTAATGCAGCCAACATTTTGATTTCAATCTTGAGGTACCTGCAAAGGAGAACTTACATCCTGCCAGACTTCTGACTGACAGAATGGAAGATGATAAATGGGGGTTGATAGAATCCACTTAGTTTGTGATAATTCGCTATGCAGCAATAAAAAAGAATATACCCAGATAATCAATGCTAGTAGCCTTCTGAGGCAAATTCTGCCCAGAGATTCTTTAGCGTGATGGGCGTTTTATACAAACATAAGCATTTGTGTAGTAGTTCTGTCTTTGTGGAATTTTAAAGTTATATTTAACAGTATGTGTAACTAATACAGACTAATAAAGTATGTATTACTAACACACACACACACACATATAGAGAAGCATCAATGCATATGTCCACAATATACAACAATATATTAAATATCTTATATAAAGAAATAGATATCTAATTTTAAATATGAATTGCTGAGTATTGCTTCTCATTTATTGCAACCTGACCATTTCCCCAAGCTTATAGCTAATATTCTCAATCAGTGTTTCTCTAGTTTTGTGGGTGTTTGACAGCATGCTCACAATAAATAATATAAAAATGAGAAAATAACACGAAGACTTTGGTTACTTTCTCATTCTCTCACAAGTACATAGTACATTTTTCCAGAAGCTCTATAATATGTGATAGCATAATAGGTTGGATATAGAAGCAAACATGACAATTCAGGTATTTTTCTATGAAGAAATTCATTAAAGATACTTTCACAATGAAAATAATGCCACTCTTCTGTTATTTTTCATTTTGGAAAATGGCATTTTCCATAAAATATTTTTCTTAACAGATATTAGATTTATTATTATATTGTAAAATTAACTAATACACAATGATTTTGCATTTTCTCAATATTAATTATGTACATAGTAAATATGTAAGGTAAATGCTCTTGGGGTTCTCAATAATTTTTTAAAAATTTAAAGTAAACCTGAGACAAAACATTTGAGAATTCCTTACCTAAACTTTTCCTTTTTGTAGGTGCTTTAATAGTTCACTGAGTGCATCAATCACATTTTATATTGAGATATGTGTTGATTTTGTGAATATAAGATCACAATTAAAAGTAAATTTAAAAAGCAAAATAAAATAAACCATTAAGGAGAATCCATAGAAATAATAAAGAACAGAATCAGACCTCCTTCCCTGAATTATATATTTCAGATGATATAATTTTCAAATGACAAATGTAAATATGGGAAATGTTTTTAAAAATCATAAAGAATAAAAAATGAAATACCTTAGAGGAATGATGAAAATTGAGCAAGTGGTTGCTATGGTACCTGAGTCATTCCAGCATCAAGTCTGAAGTCCAAAGTTTCATCTAAATATCATCTGAATCAGGTAGGGGTGAGACTCAAGGTATGATTCACCCTTTAGCAAAATTTCTCTCCAACTGTGAACCTGTGAACCCAGACAATGTATGTGCTCCCAAAAATACAACGGTGGGACGGGCATAGTAAATACATGCCCTCAAAAAAGCGGGGGGGAGAAATAGTAAAGAAGGAAAAGGTTATGGGGTCCACGCAAGTCCCAACGCTTAGCAAAGCAAATTCCATCTGGAGTTTAAAAGCTCAAGACTGAACCTCTTTGGTTCGGTGTTCTGCCCTCCAGGCCCACTAGGTGGCAGCATCTCCCCCACAGCTGGGAACTGCCCTTCAGCTTAGCAAGGGGCCACCCCTGTGTCTCAGGGAGGACCTTGGCCAGATCACACTGGATGAGGACACTCTGACCCATGAACCCCAAAACCAGGGAGGCTGCCCCACACTTTGAAACCCAGGTGGAAGAAGCCCCACTTCTGGGTCTGTGATGGGAATGCCCTGAGGATCTGAGAGTCCTCCTAGGCATTGTTCTGCAGTTTTATGGTGCAGTTCAGAGCCTAGCAGGGCTGGGTCCATGTCCGAGAACCCGAGAATCCAGCATCTTCTTTTCATTTTCTCCCTCATTCTCTGTTCTTTTTCCTTCAAAATGGCAGTGTCTCTGCTGATCTAATCACATTTCTACTCCTGGCTTTTGCTGAGAACAACACAAATAGTACAAGGAGGAATAAAAGTTTAGAAGAAATACATTTAAAATTTGAAAGTACTTATTATCACCACTTCTATTCAACACTGTTTTTAAAATTCAAGAATGATTTTAGTGGGGAAAATAAATAATATAAAAATGGGAAAATAAACCTGAAGTAACAAATTACCATTATTTGCAGATGCTCAGCTGTGAAACTACACAGAAAATCCAAGAATTTCTAAAAACAATTTAGTAAGTAAGCAAGGTTGTTGGCTAAAAGGACAAATATGCTTTAAGTAAGAGCATATTCATAACATGGAAGAAAAATTAGAAGAAAAGTATCAAAATAATAGAATTTTTAGAATGCCACTTACAATAGCAATAAAATATAAAATACTCAGGAACAAACATAACAAAGGTTTGCATAAATTTTATGAAAATTAGTTACATTTTAAAAGAACTAAATGAATTGCACGATTGCCATAAGAAAAGATTGAAATACTAACATTTGTTAAGATGTTAGTCAAGTAGAAATTGGTTCATAATTATGGGCAAACTTCTGAATAAATTAGATGATTATAAAAAATGTTACATGGCCTTAGAAAATATATTTTTAAAGAAGACAAAAGCGAAATATGAACAATAACAGCAAGATTAAAACTCGTTTTTGCTTCCAAAAACAGTTCTCAAACATGAGAAATGGAACTTTCCAACCAAGATATTTGTACTATTTATTTCAACAAATCATTTACTTTTTAAAATAATCTAGAGCTCCTGAAAATGAAACAACCAACCAATCCAATAGAAAAGACAAAAGACAAAATACATAATCAGGCAACTTGCAGAAGATATCCAAATAACCAATAAACGTTTGGGAAAAGTTGTTGTTCCACCCCTCAGTTACAAAAGAACAGCCAATTAAAACTAGAGGACAGTTAAGTTAATGTTAATTGCAATTTAATGCTAAATAGATTGACAAATGCCAAGTCTGAAGGTACCGCATGCTACTGAGGATATAAGCAATCAGATTGTTTATATCTGCTATTGGAAGTATTCATTGGCATATGATCTTTGAGAACCAGTTTGACAATGTCTAGAAATCAAACAATAAAAGAAAAATTCAGAAATTTCAGACATTGGTACATCCTAAAGAATCTATCAATCATGTGAAAAAGTGACACATATACAAATGCTCAGAGCAATATTAGTTGCCTTTGGAAACTATCAGAAATAATATTCATGTTCATCAGCAGGTACCTAGGTAATCAACTGTGATATATTCTTGCAAAATAATATATACAGTGAATATTAGTACACTCCAACCACATGTACTCACAATCTATAATCCTATCTAATAAAAGGGTAATATGCAAATTGACCATCACTCTAATACATAAGATGGCTGCCCCATCTGGACACAAGATGGCCAGCAGGGGAGGACAGTTGGGAGAGACCAGGCCTGCAAGGGAGGCAATCGGAGATGATCAAGCCTGAAGGGGAAGGCAGTTAGAGGTGACCAGACCAGCAGAGGAAGGAAGTTGGGGGTGACCAGACCTATAGGGAAGGGCAGTTGGGGGGGGATTCAGGCTTGTAGGGGAGGCAGTTAGGGGTGACCAGGCCTGCAGGGGAGCAGTTAGGAGCAAAAATGCTGACAGGAGAGCAGTTAGGCATCCATCAGGCTGGCAGGAGTTAGGGGGTTATCTGGCTGGAAGGCAGAAGTGGTTAGGGGCAACCAGGAAGGCAGGTAGGCCAGCAGTTGGGAGCCAGCAATCCTAGATTATGAGAGGATGTCCGACTGCCCATTTAGGCCTGATCTTACTGGGATTGGACATCCCTCAAGGGGTCCCAGATTGGAGAGGGTACAGGTTGGACTGAGGGACACACACCCCGTGCCTGAATTTCATGCACCGGGCCTCTAGTAATATAATAAAAGCATAATATGCTAATTTGACTGGACGTCCTTCCAGACAACCTTCCAGGCAAATCTGGGCTAGAGGGGAAGCCAGAGCCCGGGGTGTCTGCCAGCAGCTGGAGGGAAGCCCAGGTCCTGGGTGCCAAGCGAAGCTGATGCCGGCAGCCAGGGGAAGGAAGGCCTGCTCTTGCACAAATTTCATGCACCAAGCCTCCATTACTGAATATAATTTGAGTGGAATAAAAGTTAGGATATAAAAAACAATTTTGTAAAGCTTTAAAACATGCAAAATAAACATATTGTATACATGAAAAATTAATACTAAGTAAAAGAACTGGTTGTCTATAGGGAGAAAGAAGGACTTCAACTTACTTTAGTGTTCAGTTCTTATGTTGAGGCTGAATTATTTCAAACTATAACTCGACATAAGTAAATACATTACAACCTACATAAAATTTAAATTTATTTCCCCCTTCCTTCAAAATATCTTATATAATAAAGAGGTAATATGCAAATTGACCATCACTCCAACACACAAGATAGCCGCCCAATGTGGACACAAGATGATTGCCACAAGATGACTGGCAAGGGAGGGCAGTTGTGGGCAATCAGGCTGGCAGGGGAGGGCAGTTAGGGATGACCAAGATGGTAGGGAAGGGCAGTTAGGGGCAATCAGGTCAGCAGGGGAGCAGTTAGGAGTTGAACAGGTTGGCATGGGAGTGGTAGGGGCAATCAGGCAGACAGGCAGGTGAGCAGTTGGGAGCCAGCAGTCCCGGATTGTGAGAGGGATGTCTGACTGCCTGATCCCAGTGGAATAAGGCCTAAATGGGAGTTGGACATTGCTCAAGCGGTCCCAAATTAGAGAGGGTGCAGGCTGGGCTGAGGAACACAGCCCCTCCCATCCCACCCTGTGCACAAATTTTGTGCACCAGGTCTCTAGTTTTAAATATATGCAAGAATTTAAAATTACTTGAAATAGATAACCTGGAGTTACCACTTTATCTTTAGATACTAAAAATGTTTTTGAGGTTGCCTTAATTTTCATTATTACTATTATTTTTTTCTAATAAATAACAAAAACATCTTTTCCTTTCCCTAAGGATATCCAGGCATTAAAACAGTAAAATGATTTCATTACAAGCAGCATTGAACATTACTAAAATCAAGCTGTACTTCAGCTACCTGGAAAGAAAACAAACCATGATTTTGACAAATGTAAATTAAGAATTTGTATTTTCCTGCAAACTAATTAATAGTTATAAATCAGTGCCCTTTTTTGTGCTAAATTATATAACTGGGTATAATATTTATTAAATGTATGTTGACATCTATGAATTACATAAGTAGTGATTATTTATCTCTAAATTTGAAGTTTAAAGTAATATATGAGAGAAGAAGCTGAAAGCCCCTTGGCTGAATGGCAGAACCAAAAAGAGTGGCTGAGCAAAATGAGAGGCACTCCCACAGCAGGCTAATCCCCACAGGCCACGTCCCCACCAGCGCATGAATCCTTGCACGGGGCCTCTAGTGATATAATATTCAGTTGAATATGCATTCCTGGTTTTTTAACCAGATATGGTAAATTTAAAACTGTTTCTCTAAAATCAATAAAACACCAATAAAATGATGAGGTATAATCCCAATTAGTACTAATTCAACAATATATTTGAAAGCAAATTGGTAAATTATTAACTTTGTTT
Organism: Lasiurus cinereus; assembly: GCA_011751065.1. Taxonomy (NCBI): domain Eukaryota; kingdom Metazoa; phylum Chordata; class Mammalia; order Chiroptera; family Vespertilionidae; genus Lasiurus; species Lasiurus cinereus. The sequence continues at coordinate 69,442,030 of JAAGEH010002531.1, forward strand.
TTATTTTTTTAATATATTTTATTGATTTTTTTTTTTATAGAAAGAAAAGGAGAGGGATAGAGAGTTAGAAACATCGATTAGAGAGAAACATTGATCAGCTGCCTCCTGCACACCCCCTACTGGGGATGTGCCCGCAACCAAGGTGCATGCCCTTGACTGGAATCGTACCTGGGACTCTTCAGTAGGTAGGTCGACACTCTATCCACTGAGCCAAAACGGTTTCGGCAACTTGGTTTTTAAATATGTATGTGATATTTTCTCAGATTTAGTAGCTAGTGTAATGCCAATCAACTTACAGTGTAAGTTATAGCTCTTATGGATTTATTGTTACATTCTGTTTTATTACATTTGTTTTCAATTTCAAATATTTTGAAAACAATTAAATAATTTTAATAATATATATATATTCACCTTTATATTTTCAATAAAATCTATATTATTCCAAATTTATTCATGTAACATTTACCATATCCCATCTTGAAACAATTTATTAATTAAAAGTTTTTAAATTATCTCTAAAACTTGGGGCAAATAATATCAACATTTCCTCATCACTGAACATTCACTAAGCATGTTGTATAGTTTTCAATATATAACAAAATGTTTGTGCACATGTTTAGACTGTTAATGGTTCAGACCTGTTTATCTCCAGCATACACTTGTGACCTTTTCAAAAAATGTTCAGAGCCTCCAATTAATTTTGTAAGTAAAGACATTTTCACTCCCCTCTCTGAACAAAGGAAAGCAATAAAGAGCCTGCAGCATAGAAGCGGAAGAGGAAAGCATATCGTCAGTGTAACTAGGAAACTATTAATTTTTAATTGTGAAGCGGTCCTCTCAGTGCCCAGGGGGGATAGGTTAAGAGAGCATGCCACAGGAGCAGAGTGACCTCCTCACCCCTGTTTCTGTGTCACTTAAAACCGTGTCACAAAACCCCTGGACGGGGGTCTCTGTCGTAGCTTACTGCCTGTAATGTAAGCAGGACCTGGAGAATGAGGAGTTGAATGAGAAACAGATAACATACTTTTACAAAAAGGAAGGAAAGAAAGAAAGAAAGAAAGAAAGAAAGAAAGAAAGAAAGAAAGAAAGAAAGGAAGGAAGGAAGGAAGGAAGGAAGGAAGGAAGGAAGGAAGGAAG
>JAAGEH010002531.1:69443176-69485919 GCA_011751065.1 Lasiurus cinereus
GAAGGGAGGAAGGGAGGAAGGGAGGAAGGGAGGAAGGGAGGAAGGGAGGAAGGGAGGAAGGGAGGAAGAAAGGAAGGAAAGGCTATTCAAGTGGCCATGTGGAGAGGGAAGCTGGAGTTCTGTGGCTGCTACTTGGGTTAGCGGAAGAGGAGTAAGGGTCCACACACACGCACACATGCACACACATGTGCGCGCACATACACAGAGAGAGAGTTTATTGCACAATGAGCAAAATTGACCTCTTTTTTTCTCAACTACATTCATATCTACCAATGCAATTCATCCTATTAATATAGTAAATAGAAAAAAAAACTCGTGAAAGTAATAATAAAACCCTCAGGAAAGGTGAAAAAATTACTTGGAAATACTCAACACATTTATGATAAGCAAATACAGTAGGAAAGTTCCTTACAATGATAAGTGTATTAGTAAAAATCCACAGCCAACACCACATTAAATGGAAAAGTAGAAGTATTTATTTTAAAGCCAAGAACCAAAGACAGGTGACCATTCTGGCCAATAGTACAACATGACAAAGAATATTAGGTACAACAATACAAAATGATGAAATATTTGAGACTGCAAGGAAAATATTAAACTATCATTGTTAAGAGGAAATACGTTTATTTATGAGAGTATTAGATATAAACTGTATTAGGAGATTATGGAGACAAAATCCATCATATATTTCAACAATATTGGTAGTTGCAAGATCAATTAGTAAAAATAGGTAGTTTTTGATGAAACAACTGTAACAATTAGAACATTTTTTCAATAAAATAACAATTTTGTTTTGATATCAAAATTAAATAGAAGGTACTTAAGTATAAATCTTAACAAATGATGTATTACATTTCCATGAAAGAAATGATAAAGTATACATATAAATAAGATGACTATACCATCAGAATTTATACTCTTCTATTCTGTGTTCTTAGGTTTAGAAAAAGCACATTTAAAGACCACACTACCGTCCTGGCTGGTTTGGCTCAGTGGATAGAGTGTTGGCCTGGGGACTGAAGGGTTGCAGGTTGATTCTGGTCAAGGTCACATGCCTGGCTTGAACTCCAGTAGGGGGCATGCAGGAGGCAGCCAATCAATGATTCTCATCATTAATGTTTCAATCTCTCCATCTTCCTTCCTCTCTGAAATCAATAAAAATATATTTAAAAAATAAATAAATAAAAACCACCCTACACTCCTTGAGCTAGTTTTTTAAATATCTACTAATGCCAATATCAAAATAGTTTAAGATTGAAAACAGTAGTACTCTTGAGGTAATAAATTAAGTAATTTTTTATCTAATATATATGTGATATATGGATTTATAGGAAAGAAATTATTCAGCTTATAGGTGACATTGATGGAGAAGTTTAAAAGCAGCCCAAAGACTCTGCAAAATGCTCTCTAACAGGCAGCTCATTGGCCCTAATTTAGATCCAAGCTCTGATTCCTGATTGGTCCCAGTCAGACTGACAACTCCTGTGATGTTGCCTTTATCTTCAGCATGCAAGAGGAGCATGCAAGTGGTTCTCCTTCCTTTTTTACATTTTGTTTTTGCTTTTTTTAAAAAAAAATAAACACCAAACCATTGATTTCCCCAGGGTATGCCATTTGGCAATTTGGCTACTGTCACAACCTTCTCTCTGAACTTTTGTCTCCAAATTGAATTCCACATCTAATGAGCAAAACTTCCCAAGGCTTAAATACTCAAGCTTCAAAGACCACTTGAAGGGAAAACATAGAGATTTAACCATTGGATGAAAAGCACAGGGTTCAAAGGTAGTCTTTTTTAAATATATATATATTTTATTGATTTCAGAAAGGAAGGGAGAGGGCTAGAGATAGAAACATTAATGATGATGAGAAAGAATCATTGATCAGCTGCCTCCTGCACACCTCCCACTGGGGGTCAAGCCCACAATCCAGGCATGTGCCCTTGATCAGAATTGAACTCCAGGACCCTTCAATCTTCAGGCTGACACTCTACCCACTGAGCCAAAACAGCTAAGCCAAAGGTGGCCTCTTTAAAGGAACAACACTTTGGATAGATAAAGTGACTCCAGATCAATTTGGAGTGCTTCTTATTGAAAGGAAATAAATTCTCCAGCTCTGCCCACTATAATCTTTTTAAATACATTATTTTAGAGTCACCATTGATTTTTAAATTTAATTCCTATGTAAATACTTACTAACATTTCATTGGCATCAAGGTGTGCTTATTTATAAAATTTTATTTAACTGCAAGAAAAACTCATGTACTTGGATATAGAACTGTGATATTCTTGCATTCAAAGTAAACTTAGACTAATATATATATATATTATAGATTAAAATATCTAAAATAAAACCAATTCCAAGATTGTCATCCATATTCATTTTGCCATCCAATTCATTCCTTCTGGGTATTTAGAAGACTAAGTTCAGCTAACAGAAGGCTTTGGAGGTGATGAAGGACAGACAAAAATCCCATGAGGCTCTTCACCAACAGGAATTGCTGAAGTCCTCAAACCATTCATCTACGGGCTCTGTCCTGAGAAAACTGCTTCTCACTGCTCTTGCTGCTGTTCCTTGCAAAACTCCTTATTCCAGTTAACTGGCTAATAATAAACAATACGGAACACTAAAAATGGAAATAAATGAACTATACAGGAAAAAACAGTAAGATGTATGTGCTTCTAGGCCAGTGATGCCTACAGTTTTTAATAGTCCATTACATGTTTTAATGACAATCCAGTAACTCACTTATTGGAAGTGGGTTTTTACAGGTTTACAGACTTGTAATTCTATCAAAAAAAATTAATGATGTTAGGCTAAAATGTAAAGGGAAGTAAAAAATAAAGTTTATTTGTACATACATGTCTTTATATACTTGAACACTAACACAGTTTTGTTTGTTTTGTTTTGTATTTTTACAGAAGGCAAGCATGGAAATTTAACGTGTGGTAAGGCAGGATATTGTCAAATGATCTCCCAACCAATTTGGAACACCTTGGAAAAGAATCGTCATGTATAGTTAGAGCGATTTCCTTGTTTCTAGAAGAGAACAATTCACTCTTTACCACCATCACAGCTAATATTTCTGAACAAATGGGTCTGTCACAAGAAATGAGAAGCCTCTAAAAAAGCCTCAAAAATGTTCAGAATGGTGAATGTTCGGGAGAGATTTCCAGTGATTGACTGTCCCATTTACATAAATTACATCTAAGAATCCTTTGTCATCTTCCCCTGGTGGTACCTTAATGTGCTCCCACCCGAAATAATACGTTGTCAGTGTGAAGTTCATCAGTCTCAAATGCTCTCAAAATTTACAAATGCTCTACTAGCATTATTGATGTTGTAAGTTCAGTTTTCTTAATCATGTGAAAATTATTTTTCAAGCCATAAAAATTAAAACTTCTCCATAAATAATTTACTTTCACAGATAGCCTGAAAGGATAGTGAGAGATAAGTGTCCATAAAAGATGCATACCTTACAAATGATTCTGGTCAATTTCCATTTATACAATTGGTTTATGGTCCTCTAATTTGATTTTTAATTAGGAGACAATGTTGGATTCCAAGAAAAGAAGTAAAGAAACATGATGCCTATGATCTATCCTATTTGTTTCATGTAGCAAATTTGTAATTGTAGCAAAAAGGAAATATTCTAAAATATTTTAATGAAGTATAAATCTTAACATTCAAAGCATTCATGTCCCAGAAACCTAAAAATAGTGTCTATCAAGTATAGCGCCATCTATCTAAAGGAGTGGGCCATGGTGCAAACATCAAAATGCTCTGAAAACAATTACAGATTGAAGATGCATTAAAGGGTAATGGAAACTTATACCTGCAGGTGAATCTAAAGAAAGTAAATCTTGTGGAGATGCTTTGATCATCAGTCTTGAAGAATATTGTGATAATTCCATCATGATTCTTCACATGAAAAATGGGAAGGAAACCTTTGATTTACTCTGTCTTAAAAATTTGTTGGTTTGTCTTGATCATCGAATGTATCATTGTGGGAGTATTTACTAATCTTCTCATGTGTAGAATTATAATACAATAAGCTTAGAATTTTTTATAAGTGCTAAAACGGTTACATTATTTACAAAGACCATAATAATAGAGTTCTAATCATTAAACATGGTATCATAAACCTAAAAGACAGGCATTGTTATTTTAAGAAAATATTTTGCATAACAACAGCATAGAGACCACTATAGAAATAAACACCTATATGATTCTGATGGATGAGCAGAGACGAAAATTGAGAGAGTGTAATGAGAAATTAAATTCCATGAAGAGAGGGTTATTCACATATTTTAAAATTTGAAGTAATGACGTATCATGTTTTTAAAGAAATTACAGAAAAAAAGATATTTTTTACTAAGTTGGCATCTTTACAATATTAAAGTAAAATATCATTGCCAAAGGAGAGGGGGTGGAATTGGGTATTTCAAAAAAAGAAAAATATGCATCAAAATACCATTTCTCATCTACCAGCAAAAATCCACCTGTGGGTCGCGACCCCTTTGGAGGTCAAACAACACTTTCACAGGGGTCGCCTAAGACCATTGGAAAACACAGATACGATTCATAACAGTTGCAAAATTACAGTTATGAAGTAGCAACAAAAATAATTTTATGGTTGGGGGTCACCACAACATGAGGAACTGTATTAAAGGGTCGCAGCATTAGAAAGGTTGAGAACCACTGTTGTAGAGAAATAGGTATATGTCCATATATTGTTGTGCCAGTGAAAGACATCCCTAATAACAATAAATCCATTAAAAAACACCTCCACCTATAAAAAGCACTAAGCAGGCACTCTATAAAGCAAGCCAAAATGATAACTAAAATGTTACTCTGCCTGGCCGGCTATGTGAGGTGAAGTGACCTGTTCCCGTGTTTAACTCACACTACTGTGTTCTAATTCCAGTTCCTGCCGGTGCTGCCTGCTTGTGCTGGGTGGGCAGTCTCTCGTGGCTGGCATATCTGCAAATGGAGAGCTCCTTCCACGAGCCAGAAACAGAAATCAATGTGTTGCCACGCAGGAAACAGTGCCTGCGTGAGCCTCCCCAAATGTATGCTGCTTCAGTGATTACAAGCTAATTGATCTTTTCTCCTCGGCAAAACCAGCTTAAATCCATGGTGTTCTCTGAGGAAGCTATCATGAGAAATGTGCTTCTGTCCCTGGGAGTGCATATTTTAAGCCAATCTTCTGGAACAGATTTTTTTAAGTGTAGAAGGCCCAATCACTTCAAGTGTACGGTTAATGTTCCCAATGATTTTATTTGAATCCTCACAGAGATGCTTCTCACAGGGTACTTTTACCAGGAAGTTGCTAAGAGAGATCATAGCAGGAGGGGAAAACTATCCACGAGAGTATATAACTTAGATTTTTAGTGTTTTCTCTCATGTTTCTTTTGTAGAGAAGAAGTGAGATGGAGGTGGTACAGAGTTGTTCTGTTGAGAGTTCGGGTGTGAGATTTAGATATTTGTTCCATCCCTTTGAGCGGTGGCAATGGAGGAGAAGCTATCAAAAGCTTCCTTGTGCAAGGTTTCAAGTGAGAGAATTTAATCTGAGTAGCGGATAGCATCAGGCTTGCAAGAGCCTAGACCAGTGGTTCTCAACCTTCCTAATGCCTCGACCCTTTAATACAGTTCCTTATGATGTGGTGACCCCCAACTATACAATTATTTTTGTGGCTACTTCATAACTGTAATTTTGCTACTGTTATGAATCGTAATGTAAATATCTGGGTTTTCCGATGGTCTTAGGCTCTACAGCGGCTGTTCTCAACCTGTGGGTCATGACCCTGCTGGTGGTTCTCAGCCTTTCGTGACCCCCAGGTTGAGAACCGCTGTGTTATTCAGACTCCCTCTCTTCATCACATTTATATATGTCACCAAAATCACGGATTAGGATTGTCTGATTTTCTGTGAATTACCCAAGTCCTGATATTTTTCTTCATAAAAAACATGTGAGCATTATCAGTTTTGGAATTTCTCCTTTAATAATATTTCGGGGGAAACAATTTGAATTTCATGATTTCTGTTGCGATAAAATAACACAATGGAATTGTTCCCAGTGTCATTAGTGAAATACACAAATAATTTTTCAGAAATGATGCCAACTGAAATGTTCCTTATGTTTTAAATGTGGTCCTTAAACAGAAAATGTTCTTTACATCCAAAGACACAAACATCTATGATATTTGTTTGATAATACTTGTACTTGGTTATTTTAATAGCAGATAGAGGTTTTCTGAGAAATTTCCTTTTTATGGAAGCATGGAACAGAATGCGGAATCTCAGGGCAGGGTGGTGGGTGGGAGGTCATCAACCAAGGACCTTGCATGCATATATATATGGCCCATGACACAGATGGGGTGGGCTGGTGGGGGTAAGTAGGGAGGAAAGGGGGATATATATAATACTTTCAACAATAAAGAATTATTTTTTAAAAAACATATCCTTTTACCTGTTGATATAACTTAAATGGTTTTCTAACAGCTTTGCTTTTTATTAAAAGGGGTTTATACCCAAACTCTATACTAAAGATGTGTGGGCAGAAATGCTGCCATCAAAAGACATGGAAGCTTGGGAGACTGTTGAATCTCAGAGGGAAGGTGGGGGGAGGATGGGTGGGTGGGAAGAGATCAACCAAAGAACTTCTATGCATATATGCATAACCCATGGACACAGGGTTATGAATATATAAGGTGGAGAAGGCCTGGAGCAAGGATAGGTGCAGACTATAAGGGGTCAATGGGAGAAAAAAGGGGACAAATGTAATACTTTTAACAACAAAGATTGTTTTAATGCTGCCCTAAAACTGTTATTTTACTGTTAGAAAAACTGAAGCATGAAGATGCCAAGTGACCTGAATTTGTAGTAACTGACTGAAATATAATACATTTCTAATATAATGTTCACTTGATTGATCAATGGTAATGGCGGCTGCCAATGAAATACGTACTTGCTATTTTGGTAGCAGTTGATAGGTATTAATGAGAATGGTCATAATAATTTATTTCATGCTATTTACCCTTTGCATTTGTTTTGCTTCCAAGTACTTCACAACCCCCTCGAAATGAAAATGTACATGGTCTGTGTCAGAAATGGGAAAAAATACAACAGAGAGAAATTTTAGGAAAGAGCAGTAACTAAAGACTCAAGTCATAATTACAACTTAGATAGCTCAAAAATAAATTTAATTCTAAGCTGCCTATAAGGTAGTGTCACTATCAGGTTACTTTTATTTTTTTATTTTATTTTATTATTATTATTTTTGGGGGGGGCATCGTTTCTGTGCAGGAGCCTCATTTACCAGATTCGCTTTCAATGGAATAGGCCTCTGTTTCTTAAGGTTGGGTACAATAATAGATACAAAGACCATTAAGGTAAACATTGCTTCTGTGTCCCTGACTTATTTGATAATCCTGTTTATGCCAGCCAGAACGTGTAACCTTTCTTTAAGTTAAAAGCATAAGTCCACCAAAACACACTGACCCCTTTCATGAATACTAGCATAACATTAATATAATTCATCGGTTGTTCTGGGATATTATCAGAGCGCTCGTAAAGCAGCACGTATGACAGGAGGTCACAAAGGGCGAAAAATAATAATTGGCAATCAGTTCCAACCGTTCTTAGATTCCCAGGTGTAACACTGCACTATCTTCTGCCTCCAATTCCTGAAGGGATGAGGGCACATTTACAGCAATTAAACAGCACTCCCTTTTAGCTCATGAAAGGGTGAAAATCTATTTTGGAAATCAACTGCAATTATTGGTCCATTATCCACTTACCCTCCGAGGACTGTATATGATCCTGGACCTCCTTAAACACATATGCTCCCAATGCGTCAGCCTGCAGGGAACAGTCATCAGAATGTAAAGACTACTTGGTAATGGCCAATCATAAGACAAAGTGAGAGCACTCAAGACAGGTTGCCTCAGAATATCCAAGTAAATATGCAAAACTGTTAGAGGCAGAAATGGAATACTGGGGACCGGCTATAATTGTAAGAAATATTAATCATGCTCTGTTCACCGTGATTGTTTTGCTCTGATTAAAGAAAAGCACACTCTAGCCGAAACCGGTGTGGCTCAGTGGATCGAGCGTCGGCCTGTGGACTGAAAGGTCCCAGGTTCGATTCCGGTCAAGGGCATGTCCCTTGGTTGCGGGCACATCTCCAGTGTGGGGTGTGCAGAGGCAGCTGATCTATGTCTCTCTCTCATTGATGTTTTTGGCTCTCTGTCCCTCTCCCTTCCTCTCTGTAAAAAAATCAACAAAATATATGTTTAAAAAAAAAGGAAAGGAAGAAAGCACACTCTCACCTGGCTGGGAGTTGCACAGGTGGAAACAGCCCATCCTCCCCACCTGCGAGCTGCCTGTTACCCTGGAAAGATGAACAACTTTGTTGAAACCAGAGCCGCCAGCCCTTTGCAGACCCCCCGCCTTTGCACACCTGCAGGCCTTTGCAAATCTCCAGCCTGCTTTACCTGTTAACTGCCCATTTGGCAGGCCTTTTTGCCTATTTCCCCGTGTGACCTTTGTCCTCCTACCCAATGTAAGCAGCTGGCTTATGGTAGGGGGCAGCGCAGATTTTTGTGGGTGACCCGCTTCTCTCCCAAACTACCCCACTTCATTGGCTCAAGTAGTGGCAGGCAGTGTAGACCCATTGATTATCCGGTTATAAAAGGAATAAAATAATTCTGAAAATGCCCACAGTAAAACATCTGAGCAAGCATACACTGATGATGTCAATATAAGTAGCAGCATTTGGAGAGTGGTGAGAAAAGTCACAAGAATTAAGATTTGGCATTTTAAACACGGAAAAGGTAGGGAGGGCCTGTCCTGGGCAAAGCATGGTGCTGGCCCTGCCTTCCTCTCAAACTTAAAAGCAGAGCCTGCTGGGAGATTTAGTAAGGAGGTCCAACAGGTGATGGCTTTAAGATGAGAGGTGATTAACATTTTATTAGTGGTGCAAACTATGCTGGAGTAGACAGGGAACATTTACTTTAAAAAATATATATTAAAAAGAACATTGCATCTGATTATTATCCTTTCCCGGTGATCTCAAAGTTATCTGGGCAAGTTCCATTTATGCCAGGGCATTTTCTGACCCAGGGCAGGGTGGAGAAGCATCCTGAAGACCTGTACACCTCTCTGTTTCGGGCTAGTACGAAAGAGCACGAAGACATTATTCTAAGGAAGCAAGCATAGCTCAATTCTCAAGCCAGTAGGTGGTAAATGACAGGAAATCCTTTGGTTCTGACAGAGCCGAAGACCATTCTGTCCCCCTGATGTGCTGAACTGCTTGACCTTCTTTGGGATAAAGCCCAAATGATTTGAAGTTCAGTGGCTTAGAACCACTTCTTCCCTCTAGGAAAATGGACTACATATTCTTGAAAGAAATGGAGCCACGTGGATAAGTGCTGGCTGAGTTCCTGTGAGTCATAGCCATTTCCACATTTCCTGGAATATGATTCCGTTGGTTAAAGATTCCCAAGATGGGAAAACAATCAGAGATATCACAGCTCTGCATTTTGTTTTCACCCAAGAACTTCCTCTCCGATATTGATCCACTGGCTGCTCATCTCTCCCCTGAGCCGGCTTGGTTAAAAAAATCATTACAGAGCACAGTGACAATGGTTTCCGGCACACACGAGATAAAGCAAGTGTTAGGAAGGCTAAAATTCTCCTATTTTCATTGTCATATCAAGTTTACTCATTCATTTATGCATTAATATTCCAGTGAATCAAGGTTTAATTAAACAACCCTTGGGTTTATTTCCTTCTTACTAAATGCAAGAAAGAAAGAAAACAGGGCCAATCTTGCATATGTATTTTGTTTAAGCCAACGTAAAACACAGATCTCCTCAGAAGGTTTCTAAAGCAGTAACTTCAAAGCTCTTACTTACCAAACTTTCCACAGTGAACATGTTTTTCCTTCATTCTGAGGTCAGGAAGAAACTCATGTCTTACGTCAGCTTTATTCTCTCTTTGTCACTGCCAAGTTATAGTTATTTTTTACAACTTTGATTGCTAATGTTTCTCACATTTAGTACAAAAAATATGTAAATTTGAATCACATGTTCAAATTATTGCAACACTTTATTTATAGTTTATTGAAGCTATAAATAATCTGATTCTCTATTATTTACCTAGTTAAGATGCTCATGTAACTGATGTCAAAAGCATTTCTGAAGTTATTTCTTCCCCCTAGCATGCTGTTTTTTCTTGTTCCTGTATAGAAAATCCTGCAGTTCATTCAAGATTCATCTCAAATCCAAATTCTGTTTAACATCTTCATTATAGAAATTAATCACTATGACCCCAGGGCATATAATTTTGCCACAATTGCAACATTTATCAGACTTGCATTTTGCCACTATCCTTGCATTTTTATGACTTCTACATAAATATTTGTTTATTGACTCAGTTATTCAATGTCTATTGTTTAACAAATGCCATCAAGTATTCTAAATTTTGCAAAGAAGAAAAGGTGACTCAGACATGAATATGTTACCCATAAATCTTTCTGTTCAACATGAAAGGTAGGACAGTTACATTGATACCTTTGGTATGGAACTGAGCATATAAAGGAACATGAGGCACAGATTAAGAGTTACGGGAGCTCATAAAAAGGAAAGGGAACATCAGAAGAAGATGAGGAGTGCTTTACTCTGTTAAATAAAAGGAATAAATTGAATTTTTCAACAGGAGAGTTAAATCGTCAGTTATAGCCTTAAGGAAAATTAACCTGACAGCAATGTTATGTTGAATCAGACTGAGGATAGCTGGGATGTGGGAGAGCACCATCCTATGTGAAACTTAATGAGAACCTAGGTTATAGTTCCTCATGTGGTGGTGACCCCCAATCATGAAATTTTGCTACTGTTATGCATCGTAATGTAAATATCTGCATTTTCCGATGGTCTGAGGCAACCCCTGTGAAAAGGTCCTTCGACCCCCAAAGGGGTTGCGACCCACAGGTTGAGAACCACTGAGCTAAAGCATAAATAGGTCCTAAGACACCACATGTCATGAGTCCAAACCAAACACCACCATGCCTACCTATGCTACCTGCATATTTTCTTACAAACTTCTTATCACTTGGCAACCTGTAATTCTCACTGCTGATCCATTAGACTTCTGCAGTTCACATAATCTTCTCAGTTTAAGCAGGGAGAGATGAAGGTCTACACCAGAGAATTCAGAGAGCCTCAGTCAGCTCGTATAAAGGAAAAATGACTCTCAGATGAATACTACTAATTAGATATAAAAGACAAAATGGAATCAGACATAATTCTGCCTGATAAGCCTAACATAGTAATATTTTTAAAACTATTATATTTTTACTAATAAATTAACTTTTAATGTGAGTTTATAACACAATTATTGTGTTCGTATTGAAATTTTATTTATTAAAATAACCTGGAGGCTTGATATTATCAAATGTGTATTTTAAATGTGTAAATGTTTCCCATTTATTTACTGTTCACTGGTATTAATGATTGCAAAAGTCTCTTACAAAAGTACTCATTTTCAATTACTGTGACTACTTTTACCAATTTATATTAGAACCAAAAACAATGAAAACTGAAAATAATTTCATGTGAAAAAATCAGTTTAATAACTATCATAGTTTTATAAACCTTGGTTTCATATTCATGTTAATAACAAAAGTCTGTGTCAAATATTTCCTTTGCTTTCAGTAATCAGATTGCTATAGAATTGAGAGCAAAAGTACAACACTAACATTTATGATGTGTTCCAAGTATTCCTTTTGATTATGTTGCTTTCTGTGGTAATGCACATTAATAAAAAATAATACTCAAACTAATTTTTTTACACATTGATTTTTTTTAAATCTAACCCAAAAGTATATTTTAGTCTATCTTAAAAGTATAACCTCACTTAATAATAAAATAATACATGTGATCTAACTTATTTTTCATTTCATATCAAGATCAAGTATGGAGGCCCCTAGCTGGTTTGGCTCAGTGTATAGAGAGAGCATCAGCCTGCAGACCAAAGGGCCGGAGGTTCAATTCTGGTTAAGGGCATGTATCTTGGTTGCAATCTTTTCCCCAGCCTGGGACACAACCAATTAATGTGTTTTCCTCACATCGATGTTTTTCTCTCTTTCCCTCTCTCTTCCACTCTCTCTAAAAATCAATGGAAAAATATCCTCTGGTGAGGATTAACAACAACAATAAAAAAAGATCAAGCACGGAGGGACCTGGAGAATATTATGCCAAACGAAATAAGCCAGTCAGAAAAAGACAAGTATCACATGATCTCAATCATATGTGGAATCTAATAAGCAAAATACATCCAGAGACAGAGAAGCATGGAAAAGACTAGCGGGATTTCAGAGGGAAGGAGGGTAAGGTGAGTGGGTGGAAATCAACCAGAGAACTTGTATGCATATATGTTTAACCCGTGGACCCAGACAATAAGGTGGTGAATCCCTGGAGTGGGGGAAGGGAGACTAGATGAGGTTAGTGGGGGGTTGGGAGAGAAGGGAACCTATGTAATACTTTCAACAAAAAAAGATTTAATTTTTTAAAAAGATCAAGTTCAAATATATGAACTTAAAGAATGATCTTTCAGATTCCCACAAAGTTCTGAAAACTTTGAAATTCTTACTTCCAAGCCAATTTATATAGAATGGCAATAGAAACTGAGAAATATGTTAGGATCTTGTAAATACTTCTTTGATAATGAAGGTAATAATATCATTGATAACTTTTAAACCCACTTAAAGGGCACTAACTATAAAGCACTGCTCAAAGCATTGTATTGTTACTGAATCCTCATATCATTGCACCATAGCATGATGCAATCAGGTTAATACTACTGCTGTCCTTAATGGGAAAAGGAGAAAACTGTGGTCCAGCAGAATTCTTGTTTAGTTAGTTGCTTGTGGACATGCAGCTGGTCTACATAATCCAACTAATTTCAGTCTGGCTCATAATAATTAAGAGCAATGCCTATTATATTTATTGTGCAGCACATTCATCTGTAAATTTTATTTTGAGCCTCACACACATATATACAAAAAACACACACACATAAATTAGGTGAGGTATTATAAACATTAAAAAGATTAGGTTCGTTTCAATAAGTTTGTCACCCACGGAATTAAGAGGCCTATTCAAAATTAAACTATTTGTCATCTCTTTGTAGACTAGTTCATTTTAGATTTAAAAGAAGATATCCTGATGGCATGGGATTAAGAAAATTGGTACTTGTAAACTATTTTTACCACTTACTTTAGTTCTAATAACCCTAGAACTTTCACCTCTCTCTGAAATTAACTCAATTTCCTCTTCATTAAAAATAAACCAACACTGAAATTATTAATCTCTAAAGTTACTTGTCGTGGTAAATCCTATTTGTATTAAAATCCATAACATATTTTTATAAATAATAGCAAACCATAGAATAATTTTTGATTATGCTATGCCTAACAAAGAGAATAATTTTATTCTTTTAACTATAGAATATTAATGCATTGAATTTGCATTACACAGCACCTGCTACATATGAAACAAAAATATAATTTAATTGTAATATTTACTTCCCATAACTATATTATAACACTTTAGATTTCAATATAAAATCATCTAACATAGGAGTAGAATTTTGTTTTTCATTATAAATTGTCCAAAAGAACCATTCTTATGGAAACAATTTTGAAATCATAGTTGCTATAAAACCATGATCTTCCCCAAGGTCATTATACAGCTTGTTTATGGACCACCTTTCATTCTCCTTCTCAGGACTTCGGATTAAACATTACCAGCTGCCTCTCACCCTGGAGAGGGCAGCTCAGTCACAGACCAGGGCTGCATTTCGGAGAATCTGGATCCCTCTTTGTCAGTATCCCCTAGGAAGAAGATGCTCATTGGAGAAGGGAAGGGAAGAGGTAATTTAAGGGAATGGTTGTTAAACAGGCCGTGGATACCAACTTTCTTTTAATACAGACCCATTGAAACGCACCATCACATCCCTGGTGTTATAACTATTTTAAAAATACAGCTTTTGATGAGCACTTGTGTTCTTCCTTACTGTGGCTGTTGTAAATAATGCTGCAATAAATATAGGGGTGTACATATTCTTTCAAATTCGTGTTTTCAGTTTCTTTGGATATATACCCAGAGGTGAAATCACTGGGTCATAAAAAGGTTGTGGTGCATATATACAATGGAATACTACTCGGCCATAAAAGAGAATAAAATGCTACCATCAGCATGGAATGACCTGGAGGGTATTATATTATGTGAAATAATTCAGTCAGGGAAAGACAAAGTCCATATGATTTTATTTATATGTAGAATCTAAAGAACAAAATAAAATTGAAACAGACTGATAGACACAGAGATCAGACTGATAGTTGCCAGAGGGGAGAGGGTTTGGGGGCCTGGGTGAAAATGGTGAAGGGATCAAGAAGTACACACTGATAGTGACCAAATAGTCATGGGGGCGGCAGGTACAGCTTAGGGAATATGGTCACAAATATTGTAATAAGTATGTGTGGTGTCAGGAGGGTCCTGGAGATATTGGAGGGAACACTTTGTAAAGTACATGATGTAAAGTGTTGAACCATTATACTATGTACCTCAAACCAATACAAAATAATACTGAATGTAAACTGTAATTGAAAATAAAAATTTAAAAGGAATAACAAATGAAAATATCTTAAATAGCTTTACTGAGATATAATTGACAAACCATCTATACTAATAATAGGGTAATAGGCAAATTGGCTGGGACACCATCACATAATGGCAGGGCCAAGGTAGAGAGCTCTCAGCATGCCTGCACTAGGATCCGAAGGGCACAGAGAGGAAGGGAGAGCAGATAGGCACTTAGGGGGGGTCACACCAGGAGGAGAGAACCAATAGGCTATTAGGGTGATCAGGCCAGGAGGGAAGCACAGATAGGCAGTTAGGGGAATCAGGCCAGGAGAGCTATAAGGCCACCAGGGCAGCAGGGGAGCAGTTAGGGGCATCAGGCAGACAGGCAGGTGAGCAGTTAGGAGCCAGTGGTTCCAGATGAATTTCATGCACAGGGCCTCTAGTAAAATATAATCATTTAAAGTATATGGTTCAATGGTTTTCAGTCTGTTCATAAAATTTCACCACCTCAAAAGGAAACCCTTTACTGTCACCCTCCCCTAACTCTTCCCTGTTCCCAAGTTCCCAGATTTAGGCAATCACTAATCCACCTTCTGTCTGGATAGATTTGTCTGTTCTCCCCATTTCAAACAAGCAGAATCGTTATTTCAAGCACACTCCCTAATTTTACCCTGTCCTCTAAAGAAGATCCCAACAATGAAGTCCACTTATTACTCATCCCACTGGAAATCACAACTTTGTGACACTGAAGTCTTCCTCATTCTCTTCTGTTCCATGAGCATCTGATATTCAACAACAAGCAAGCCATCATTTTCCTTCAGCCAGCTGGCGATCCATTCCTGCTCCTGTGCTTCATCAGATGAGGATGGCCAGCTGACTGCAGAGTGAGCTGGAGTATCATCAGACTCCATTAGCTTTAGAGTGGGCCTGAAGAATCCGAGCTCAAGGGGGAAATACACCTTCTCGTTATTTTATCCATCATGGTCTGCCAAGCTGACAAAAAGTTGTACCTGCAGAGTGGAAAGTGGTTAGATGACCTTTGAAGAGTCGGTAAGGTGAGTTAATATGTTAATGAATTCCTATTTCAGGTAGCAGATCAATACACAAATTAAATAACAATGCCATTCAATGTGAGTTTCCAACAACATTAGCCAGGTTCTTAAAAGAAAGGCCTCTCTTTTCAAAACATTCATTTACCTGTTAGTTGAAAATGCAAATCCAAGTCCCTGATGTTTTTAATTTTGCTTCCTCGCCCCTATGAAGTGCTGCAAAACCCTCCTGATTCACCATCCACCGGAACTCTGTTTTCCTGTTTCAACCTCCATTCATAGTTTTCCAGTTATTGTTACAATCTAAATAAATGAATAGAATTCATAAATTCTAAGTATGAGAAAATTACACTTGGAAGAAAAACGTATTTATTGCTAAATGAAATATTATTGATCCAATTGCTCTTTTATTCTGAAGAGCCAGAAAAAAAAACACCACTATCAGTCACCTTGGGATGTTATAACAATACCACAGGCTAGATTGCTTAAGCAACCAAAATTAATTTCTTCACAGTTCTGGAGATTGGAAGTCCCAGATCAGGGTCCAGAGGCATCTATTACTCTGATAGCTCTATTCTTGAGTAATATCTCCTTGCAGTGCATATTTATGGTCTTTATGGGTTCATGTGCAACTATGCATGGGGAGGAAAGGAGGAAAGGAGAGAGAGAAAAAAAAGGGGGGGGGAGAGTGTGAGAGAGAGAGAGAGAGAGATCTGGTTCCTCTTCCACATCATTTAAGGTCATGGATCTCATCAGATCAGGGCCCTACTTTTATCATTTAATTGTAATTACCTCTCTAAAGTCACATCTCCAAATAGCATCTCATGGAGATTTTAACATAAGAATTAGAAGGGGATGCAATTCATTCCTAACCAAATCCAAGTTGGGGTTGATTATACATAATAAATTTTCAACCTTAGTAATCACACAATATCAAGGATATACACAGTAGCCTCTCCACATTCTATCTAGTTGATGTGACTTTCATGCATACATTAATATTCATTAACTGACATCTGCATTCTGTGGTATTCTATTCCAATTTTTAAAACCAGGATTAATTAAAATAAATTTATTTCTATCAAGTCATAAGATAGAACTGAAAAAAAAATCTTTTGTGCATTTAAGTTCCACATCAGATAGGCTTAAGTAATTTAAGGGTGAGAATATTGGGACTACATTAAAGTAAAAAGTTTCTAGCCCATAAAGGAACCCAACAACAAAATGAAAAGGCAGCTTAAAGGAAGAGAGAAAATATTTGTGAACCACACATCTGATAAGAGGTGACTATCTAAAATACATAATTAGTTCATACAACTCAATAGCAAAAATAAATAAAATAACTCGATTGAAAGATGAGCAAAGGAATGAAATAAACTTTTTTCCAGAGAAGATGTATAAATAGCCAACAGGTATATAAAAAGTTTCTCAACATCATTAAACATTAGGAAAATAAAAAATTAAAATCATCACAAGATACCACTTCACACCTGTTAAGATGCATATTTCCCAAAAGACAAGTGATAACAAATCTAGGCAGGATAGATTTTAGGTGGTGAAAAACAGCATGGAGTTTTTCCCAAAATATCATAAATAGAATGACCATGTGATCCAGCAATTCTATTTCTGGGTGTATATCCAATGGCAATGAAATCTGGAACTTGAAGAGATACCTGCATTCCTATATTCATAAAAAAGCTGTGGGATCTTTACAGTAGGGAAGACTATGCAGCGTGAAAAAAGAGTGATCTCTTTCCCTCTGGGATAGCATGGATGGACCTGGAAAATATGTTCAGTGAAATAAGCCAAGCTGAGAAAGACAGATATCACGGGATCTCACTTATTTGTGGGATCTAATGAGCAAAAGGAATTAACCAACAAAATCAGACCTAAAGCATGGAGATATGGAACAGACTGGCATACTTCAATGTGGGGTTGCAGAGATGAGGAGAGATAAACCAAGGAGCTTACATACATATATGCATAGCCCATGAACACGGGCAGTAGGTTAGTAAGACCTGGGGACGAGGAGGGAAGTGGGGAATGGGAGATATCTACAATACTAACAATAAAAAATATATTAAAAAAGAAGTTTGGCATGTAAAATATTTGGCAACTTAAATATATATATTAGCATATATATTTCAATGGGATTTTGCCCAAATTTAGGGTTAAAAAAAAAAAGGACTCATATTTGTCTCATGGAGGCGCTATCAGGATTCATGGGAAATGAGGCTAAACAGGCAGAGCAAAGGCACATCGATGATGGTTCTTTCATTCCCAGGCACCCCTCCCACATCCACAGACCAGTTCAGTCCATTTGCTCCCCCTGACTCGATTTAGGGTTCTTGTGATCATTTTAATTTTCATTTTCCTAATGTTTAATGATGTTGAGAACCTTTCTGTATACCTGTTGGCTATTTATACATCTTCTCTGGAAAAAATTTTATTCCATTCCTTTGCTCATCTTTCAATCGAGTTTAAGGTTAAAAAAAAGGACTCATCTTTGTCTCATCGAGGTGCTATCAGGATTCATGGGAAATGAGGCTAAACAGGCACAGAGCAAAGGCACATCGATGATGGTTCTTTCATTCCCAGGCACCCCTCCCACAGACCACAGACCAGTTCAGTCCATTTCCTCCCCCTGACACGGGCTCCCCGGATGATGGAATACAACAAAGTGATAACTCTTACCTCCTGGCTCTCTCCTGGGTGTGTTCTTTCCCTCTCATTCTCTCCTGCTCTCACCCTCACTCTATCAGAGAAAGAGCCACCAGTGGGAGAAGAACCCCAGTCCACACAGAGAGAGCACTTGGGTGCATGCCAGCTGGCAGTGCCAGCTAAGGCTCCAGCCAACAGCCAGCCTCAAACCCAGATCCACGGATGAATAGCCTCTGAACAAGACCTTCCATCAGAGGCTGCACGCCTGCAGCGGAGACCAGGTGTCCCCACTGCGTCCGTCCATTCCCCACCTGCGGACACGGTGGCAGGTCAATAAAGGATTGCTGTTGTTTGAAAGCCACGGAATGTCGTGGCAATTTACTATACAGGAAACGGTAGCTACTCCAACTTTTTTAATAGTAATTGATGGAACTTTGAAAGTGGATAATTCCTCACCCCTAAACACCACTGCTGCTTGTATTGGCTAACTCGGATTAAAGCAAATTTCATTTTACAAGCCTAGCCTGGGGTATACCCCACAAATTTGATCAGCTCCAACTCTGAGATGATGATAGTTGTACTAGTGAGCAAAAACAAGCAGAGGCCCAACACAAACAGACAACTAACGTAATGATACATATCTTATACTTGTCAAATCTCAATCAAGATATACGTTTTCTAAAAACCATAGTACTTTAATTTATATTGGCACAAAACCATAAATGTAACATATTTTTAAATGTAACTAAATTTAGTAGAGATGCTTCATAGCTTGTATTCTGTTGTCATTGTCAGTGAGTCTCTTCAGCCCATCCCACAGTAGCAGCCAGCCCTCTCACATCACACAGCGTCCTGCCAGGGCATCCACTTTGCAGAAAAGGGTGTGCAGGAGTAGGCCCACCTCCATGGGACCCACTCATCTCATCACCTTCCTCACCACTCAAGGGTGGCTGGTTAGAGGCACAGCTGGAGAGCCAGCTCAGGGGTGACCTGCTCCCAGAACACAGTCCACAGTGGGGTCTTTATACAGTGCCGTGTCCCTGAGAAGAACACATGGGTCAGGAATCAAGGGGTCCAAACAGGATAATCCCATGTTACAAATTATGCCTTCTGTCCCTGGAACGCTGGACTCTGCAGGTTTAGAAGCTCTGGTCCCCAAAGAAGGAACGCTTTTACCAGCAGACACCGTGGGTCATTGCTGTCCCCCAGGCCCTTTAGGCCAGGAGAGAAGTGTATTGGTTTCCTAGGTTTGCCATAACAAATGACCACAGAGGGGAGGGACTTAACATCCAAACAGATATCTTCTCTCCCGGTTCTGGGGTCTGGACATCTCAAATCAGAGTTTTGTCAGTCAGCAGGGCCTTGCTCTCTCTGAGGCTCAGAGGGAGAAATGCCCTTCGCCTCCTCCTAGCTTCTGATGGCTCCAGAATCCCTGGCTCAGAGCTGCGCTGCTCCAGCCTCTGCCTCCACCTTCCTCGCAGCCTTCTTCCTTGCGATGGCTGGGTGTTCCTCCCTCTTCTCTACAAAAGTGCCAATCCCTGATTTGAGGGCCCGCCCTGGCGCAGTATGACCTCATTTTGTCTCTTGCTTCCTTCAGCAAAGGCTTTGTTTTCAAATAAGAGCACATTTCGAGGATCTTCAGGTCACATTCTGCTGGACATAACATTTGGGGGCCCTATTTGAGGCACTATGAGGAGGCCTTATCCTGGCAGGGGTCACTCACTGTGATCATAAGGAGGTTAATGACTATATTACCATGGAAATAGGAAGGAACATGGGAAATATCACTAAATCCTTAATATATAAACTATGATTTTATTAATACATGATTAATATTGATGTTTTCTCACATATATTCAACTCTTTATTTTTCTATTGATATATAATTTACATTTGGTAAAATTAAATTGGGACATAAAGATATATGCGTTTTGACAGAATCATTGGAAACATTTTGTTATATCAAAGAAAAACTTGTCCAAACCGGTTTGGCTCAGTGGATAGAGCATCGGCCTGCGGACCAAAGGGTCCCAGGTTCGATTCTGGTCAAGGGCATGTACCTTGGTTTCAGGCACATCCCCAGTAGGGGGCGTGCAGGAGGCAGCTGATCGAAATCTGTCTCTCATCGATGTTTCTAACTCTCTATCCTTCTCCCTTCCTCTCTGTAAAAAAAATCAATAAAATATATTTTAAAAAAAGAAAAACTTAATTCCCAGGATTATGTAAGAGAAACACAACTTTGTCCTTCGAAATCATCTTTGCAAACCCATATTGTGTTTACTCTAGCTACTCCTAGTGTTTCAAGGCAGAAGGCTTATTTATTTATTCATTATTTATTTATTGTTGATTGTATTACAGATGTCCCCTCTTTTCTCCCCTTTGGCCCCTCTCTACTCAGCCCCCACCCCACTCCAGGCCTTCCCCTACTATTGTCTGTGTCTGTAAGTTATGTATATATGCACATACGAGTATGTCCTTAGGAGGCTCATAGTTCATATTGATAAAGTCTGAAAAAGCAGTTCTCCAAATTACAGAGGATTGGTGTTAGAAACTGCATGCACACATGGGGTCAGGCTTCCACATCATACTTCTACAAGTGTGATTACTTTACCCTCTTCCTTTAGCACAGCTCTGAGTTTCAATGCTGTAAACACACTGCCCTTTGCTCACCCATGAAAGCTTTGTCAATAATTGCCTGACCCCAATATCTCCCAAGTAATGTGAACCTTCTCTGGCACTGGTCATATTAGTGATGTGCTCACAGTCATCAACGTAACCTTGAAACCTATACTTTTCAGTGCAAAGCATGGGAACCAGTACACCTACAAGTCGGTCTTACAAACTGTCGAAGGTACTCTATGTTTATAATACTATGTTTTATTACTTTTCATCCTCACCTGAGGACATGTTTTTATTGATTCCTGAGGGGGAGAGAGAGAAATATCAATGCCTCCCAATCCCGACCGGGGATCAAACCTGCAACTGGGTATGTGCCCTTGACCACAAATCAAACCTGCTATCTTTTGAAGGTGCACAGATGATGCTCCAACGAACTTAGCCCCACTGGCCAGCGCTATTCATAGTATTATAATTACTCATAGGTGCAAGTTATGACTAAGGTTTGAACAGTAATGTGTCCTTAAAAGAATTTTGTAGAAAAAGATGTAAGGAGAGTTCCTGGTTACTAGAAAACGCATAGAGGTTTTTTGTTTTGTGTTTCAACTCTGAAAAACCCAGAGTTTAATTTTTCAAGTCCAAAGAGAAATGAAAGCAACAACAGCAGGTCTTGTTTCAAATTCCCTCTCCCCGTGAACTTGAAAGGCACATACCACCTATGATCCTGTTTAGCGTGAGTATTGAACTTCACTCTCAGTATGCAGTGCTGTTCACAGAATCCTCACTTTCTTCACTCCACGATTCTAGGAACATGAACATAATATGTACAGCATATGTTAAAACATTAATATATAAGTATATACCATATTTTTTGGGTATAAGATGACTTTTTAATCCAGGAAAATCTTCTCAAAAGTTGGGGGTCGTCTTATACGCCAGGTGTCCTCTTATAGAGTGGGTATATACCAAACTCTATATTTTAACTGGAAAAGTTGGGGGTTGTTTTATATGCCGGAAAATATGGTATTAATTTGTTAAAATGCAGGATTTTCCTGAAAACACCAAGAACTACTTTTCCAACCCTAGCTGGTTTGGTTCAATGGGTAGAGCATTGGTCTGTGGACTGAAGGGTATGAGGTTCCATTCTGATCAAGGACACATGCCTGGGTTGCAGGCTCAATCCCCAATTGGGGGTGGGCAGGAGGCAGCCAATCATTGATTCTTTCTCATCATTGATGTTTCTATTTCTCTCTCCCTCTCCCTTCCTGTGAAATCAATAAAATATATTTTAAAAAGACAGAAGAAGCACTTTGCCACAGAAGGGAAAAATAGAACTGTGGCCTGGATCTGAAAGAAGTATAGGCCCAGGCAACCAAATTGGGTAGAAGAAACACTAAGTTGAAGAAATAAATTCCATACAAAGAGAAGTGATTAAAAAAAAAAAGGACAGAAAATTATGGCCTCATAATGCAAAATCTCACAGGAAAATCTTATGTGGAACATCCTAGTTCATGGTAAAATTTTAGAAGTATTAAAATTCAGTGCAATGACATAAAAAAGTGTATACACTTTCAAACAAGAAGACACCAAATTGTGATTGTTTGTTGACAATACAGTTGCCTACCTAGAAAATCCAAAGGAAAAATCTATAAGCTAGTAGAAGTACTGAGAGATGTGATCCACGGTGCTGTCTTCTGCTGTTACTGTTTGAGTTATGATTCTAGATAGCATTCCCGCTCCTACCCTTCACCTATTTCCTCTCCTGACCACCCTGTCTGGTACTTTAAGCTTAATTTTCCCATATAGATTTTTATTCTGATATTACCACTAGTCTAACTTTCTATATATCAGGTAACCATTCATAGGAGTTATGACTCCAATTTTTCTCTTATACGGAAGTGAAATTATCATGCCTTAACATATAAAGATATATGTGTCATTTACTTGACTTTCTCAATCGTTTCTGCCTTGTCTTGTATGCCAGGTACATTTAATGGGGTCACGCCAGGGACCAGAGCTCTGCAAATTGTGCATTGCACTGCAGTTGGGAAAAGAAATACCCTAGTTAAGATTCAACTTGATGCCGAAACCGGTTTGGCTCAGTGGATAGAGCGTCAGCCTGCAAACTGAAAGGTTCTAGGTTCGATTTCAGTCACGGGCACATCCCCAGTAGGGGGTTTGCAGGAGGCAGCTGATCGACGTCTCTCTGTCATCGGTTCTAACTCTCTATCCCTCACCCTTCCTCTCTGTAAAAAAATCAATAAAATGTATTTTTTTTTTAAAGATTCGACTTGATAGAACTGAACCAGGCCTTCAAAGTGGGCAGTACAACCCCACTCCCAAAGGATTGGTTCTAATCTCAGAGGTTTATCAGAATATTCCGACCAGGTGAATGACAGGCTGGACTTTTAGTATTTAAGAACAATCAATAATCTTATTTGAAAAAAAACATACTCCATCTCCAACATCCAGTGGTCTCGATCTTGTCTCGGGGGTCCTGAACTGCTCCCTGTGCATGGAGTTCAGAATCCTTGTTTCTTTTTGTAGGGTTTAGTGACCAACAACATAGAAAACTTAAATAGATTGGTACACAGCATATTTTCATACGCACTGTCTTGGTTTGCTAGGGGGCCTTAAATAACAGAAATGTATTTTCTTACAATTGTGCAGGCTGGAAGTCTGAGATCAAGATGTTAGCAAGGATGTATTCTTCTGAGGCTCTCTACTTGTCTTGAGATGGCCGTATTCCCCCTCTATCTTCCCATGGTCTTTTCCCTGCATGTATCTGTTCTAATTTCCTCTTCTTATAAGGACATTAGTCCCATTGGGTCGAGGCTCAGCTAAATGACCTCACTTTCATTTTAATTACTTCTTGAAAGGCCCTCTCTCAAAGGACACTCACTGAGGGGTTTGGATTTCAACACATGAATGGGGTGAGCACAAATTCAGTCAGATTCATACACCAGGGAACCATCTCCCAAAAGTCTTGTTTTGTAGATGAAGTTGTCATAGATGGTCTTCATGTTGACTGATTTCCTCCACAATCTGCTCTGCTGGATGTTTCCCAGTATGTTTAGCTCATGATCTCTGGAAAAGAACCAATAGTGATGATAGATCTTACCATGCCAGAGGCACAAGTAACACATTAGAAGCATTTTGCATTGAGGATGGTCCTCATTGACCCTTCAGCACTCCGATCTAATTTGTTAAATTGCATGTGGCTTCTCATTTCAAAGTTTGATGCTTTGGGGACATTTCAATTCAGATAAATCACCATATGAATTAGTTATGCTTTTATATCTAGAGTTATTTATCCTGAGACCAAATACAAAGTCCAGATAATAAAACAGAGCAATCGTAGTGCTGGTTCCATGCCCAATTCCCCAAGGGCAATGCAATATTGGTTGTTATCACTTGCACACACATCCATAATGTGGACACGCTGGACAAAGGGGTGACTCACACCTCAAGCCAGACAGCTTGAGATTTCTCCACAGTACTCAGAACAGCATGCAATTAAAAACTGATAAATTGTATATCTCTGGAATTTTCCATGTAATATCTTTTGCTGCACTTGACTGTGGGTAACTGAACCCACAGATAAAGAGAGAGTTCTGTACTTGGCATATAATATTGTCTAAATTTAAGGTCCAATATACAAATTTTGGGGAGATACAAATATTTAGTCCATTGCAGCCACTATGCTTCCATTAATCTTAGCACACTTTTGAAGTTCAGCTCATTCTCATGGGGGATCCCTGAAAATGACACTTTCCAACCCTAAATTATCTGCCTCTATCTGTAGGACTCTCATCCACACTGCCATCATCTCTGGCTTGGTCTCGCACAAGAGCACCTTGCTGCCATTCTTGCCTCCTCAAAACCAATTCTCCACAAAGCAACCAGAATTCTCCATTTAACTTTTGAATTGAATCACGTCTTGCCTTTGATCCAAACTCTCCAGTGGCTTCCCACTATACTTAAAAGGCAAAGGTCTTCCATGACCTAAATGCTCTTCATGGTCTCTCATCTCTGGCTGCTACAGTGGCTTTCTTGTCATTCTTCACATTTGCTAAGAACCCTCTTCTCAAGGCTTTCACTGTTGTTGTGTCCTCTGCCTCTAAGCAGACATTCCTCTAGATACTCTTAAATCATTTTTTTCTCACTGTATTCAAATCTACACTAAAATGTCGCCTACTTAGAGACGTGTCACCTGGACACTCTTTCAAAAGTAGCACTCTTTAAAACTCTAGCACTATTTTCTTTGTTATTTTTCTTCAGAGACATTACCACTTAACAAACTGACAATATAACATGGAAGGATAAGATTTGGTGTTACTGACTTTCTTTGCCTCAGAAATATCAGTTCCATGAGGGAAGTAATACTGCTGTCGCCTCAGTACTGAAAACATGGCCTGCAACGGAATTGGCTTTTGGTAAATCTTTGATGAACAGATGAGTGAATGAATGATTGAATAAATTAGCAGGCCATAAGAGTGAAATTAGAGGGTTACTGGCTGAAAGAAGTAAACCCTAAATTATTGGAAAGTAGCTAAATTAGATTTGCCAAGAATTAGTAGTAAAGAAACTTATTTAGAAATACAGAGGTAAATACAGTAAAAAAATAATGATAAAGGAACTAATGCTTGATGTATTAAATATTTATTCTAAGTTTAAAATCAAGCCTAAAAGACATTTTAATAAATTAAGGAAATCAAATTTATGGTAGATGTAACTTGTGTTTCTAAGTAGAAGACATTTAATTATCTATTGTTAATTTTTGCTGAGAACTAGAAGATTTTAGCTTTAAATAAAGCTGATTGAGTGAAGCGCACAATTTGGTGGAATATTCCTGATTCAGAGCAACAACTATTGTAAATTTACTTATTGAAGTTGAAATTAAAAATTTTGTATGACTTTAGCATATTGATAGTTAATCAGTGCAAACAAATGAGGTTAATTTACACTTAATCAAAAGCAATGATAAGTTATATGGAAAGAGTGAGAACTAGGAAACTTGAATTTAAAGAAACATGTCAACCTGAAAATACCAGTAGGTCTTTTAAAAATTGGTAGTGCAAATTCATGAATGTTAATAATAAAATTAAAACTAATAAGAAATGTAATTGGAAAAATAAAAATGATTTAAAAATGAAAAAAACCTAATTGAAAATAATTTAGGAGCGTTAAACTGTGAAGTCAAAAATTCCAGGAGAGCCATAACCAGTCTGGCTCAGTGAATAGCGCATCAGCCTGCAGCTTGAAAGGTCCCAGGTTCAATTCCGGTCAAGGGCACATATCTTGGTTGCAGGCACATCTTGGTTGAGTGCAGGAGGCAGCTGATCGATGTTTCTCTCTCATCGATGTTTCTAGCTCTCTATCCCTCTCCCTTCCTCTCTGTGAAAAATCAATAAAATATTTTATTAAAAAATTCCAGGAGAGAACACAGAGTTGTGAGAGAGTGACTCAGAAGCAAAGAGACCAGAGGGCATTGAATTTAGGTGGCAGCTATCAGCAGCTGTACTGAGAGTCACAACTAGGGAGAGTCTAGATGAGGTTCCAGGTGTAATTGCTGCTTAATTTTCAGGTCCAATGACACTAGGATGAGGGTAGGTGCCCAGGTAGGTGTGGGTTAGATTAGCTGGTGTCACCAATGCTCGCCTCTGACTAGAATTAGCAGCAACTTGCAGTAGTAGGAAATGAATCTTCCCTTGAAGGCATTAGTAGGAAAATTTCCCTAAATAGATCCAGTGATGTGGGGAGCAGTTGGTTCCATGAGCACTAAACTTCTCAGCACCTGGGAGCAGCCAGTGAGTGGCTTGCTGCCCAGAATATCTGGCTTGCCTGGCCAGTGTGACTCAGTGGTTGAGTTTTGACCTATGAACCAGGAGGTCATGGTTCCATTCCTGGTCAGGGCACATAATCTCTAGTACCAGGGGAAGGCATGCAGGAGGCAGCCAGTCAATGATTCTCTCTCATCGTTGATGTTTCTGTCTCCCTCTCTGAAATATATATCCTATATAATAAGAGAGGAATATGCTAATTATCTGTTACACCTTGAGCGTAATGACCAACTGCGTAATGACCCCATCATGGATCTGCTGGAGGGTGGGGCAGCGAACTACAAGAGGGTGGCGAAAAGCTACAGGAGGGGGCAGGGCAGGAAACTATGAGGGGAGAAGAGGGGTAAGAGGGGCGGTGGAAGCTACAGGAGGAAGCTACATGAGCAGCTCTCTGCTGCCTCATGGATTCGTGATCAGGGCTGCTAGTATATAGAAAACAAACAAATGAACAAACAAACAAACAAACAAAATCTCCAGCTCCCTAGTTGATTTATTCATGCCATGGCATTCACCTAAGGGAAGAATTTCATGTTTGTCTCAATTTATTTTCATTTTGTTAATGTCAGATCATTGTGCTCATCTTCTGAATTATGTTTTGAGATTTCATCTTGTCTTCAATTCTTTGAATTTCTTTTTTCTTTGACATTTCTCTACTGCCCATTATTAGGCTTTCTGTACCTCACTACATTTAACAGCTGACACACAGCAAGGCCACTTTCAAACTACTGAGAGGCCTTTTTCCAGGTCGATGTCTGTCCCTTAAATAACGATAGAAATCCATTTCACAAAGTTACGCTGCTCAGTATTTTTTTCTTTTTTTTGGGGGGGGGCGAGATGGGGGTTTGGAAGTTTTTTGCAAAATATTTTATGTCCTACAAAAATAACGATAGACAAGCCATAGGGAAGTCTCCTGAACTCTACCAGTGCAGGGACTGTGTTACAAAAGGAGGAAGAAATCTTGATAGTGTGTGTGTGTGTGTGTGTGTGTGTGTGTGTGTGTGTGTCCAGCTTGAAAGGCACTCAAGTAACCCATATAGATAAGATAAACTTGGGCTTGGTAATGGCTAAGTGTTCAGAGAACAGGGTCATTAATATGGGGTAAAAGGCACTGTAATGACACCTGAGACTATCATGGTGTCGAAGTGCATTAACATTTATATTATTGCTCTGAGTGATCAAAGAAAGATTTAACTATATTTTCCATGCTCTGTTTAAGAAACCAACAACAAGTCCTTCACAAACCTTTTACATGAACCAGAGGCAGGTTTGAATGCTTGCTGGAATCTTGACATATATTGCAAGCCAACCACTAAAACTGATAGGATGATGTGTATCTCATTAGCATTTCTCCATTCCAACCAACCGAATAGTATATGTGAAAAAGATTTAGCAAATTTGATAGGGAAATATTGACATTGCAAAAGCTGTTTAAATTTTTATGTCTATTATCACTAAAATTATTTCAGTGATTACATATTTCATATTTCTAGGTGTTTTTATAGATTTATATTTAGATATTATAAATATTCCATAACCACATGTACAATCAGTAAGTTTAATATTAAATCAAGGTATAGCTGAGTGTAAGTTAAGAAGAATAAAAAAAGCAAACGCCATTTACTCACCAGTGAGCTTATGAATAGGGCCCTGAAAATGGCATGGACGCTCCTTGGGTAAACCAGTCGTCCCCACCTGGGACATGCTAACTCCTGACAGCACCATTCAGTTTAAGAAAGTCACTTAACACCACACCAGCTTTATATATATTCTTCCCCTAAAATGTATACCCTCTATGACATGTCTGTGATCACAGGTTCCTTCCTTACTCCCCATTCAAAATGTCCTCCTTTACCAAGCGTATTTTTAAAGACATCCCTCATACAATTCTTTTCCATCCTGGTGAAATGTTCCTCTTTATCTCAGTATATTCTCTTTGTCTTGGCATTTATTTGATCTAACATTAATATTGACACTCCAGTGTTCTTTGGCTTATTTTTGCACGGTAAATCTTTTCCCATTATTTACCTTCACCATATTTGTGCCTTTGTATGTAGCCTCTGGTAGGCATCATACACTAAGATCTTCTTTGTTATTTACACTCTCAGTATCTGCTGTTTAAATGTCTGAACTATGGACATTTAACCTAATTATTAATAAGCCTGGATTTAGACCTACCAACTTATTCCATTTTTCTTCGTCCCTTCTTTTCAGTTCCTCTCTTGCTTGCCTTACTTTGAATTATTTGAATATCTTTAATATCCTAATTTGATTGATCTATTGTTTTTCTAGCCATATCTCCTGGCACTATTTTTACTACTAGTATATGTTGCTAGGACATATGGCACCACATCAGTGAAGATACAGAAAACTTGCAGTTATATGAGACCCTTTACTTTACCACCAACTGACTGACACATCTTTTATTCTTTCATTTAAGGATGTCTATAATTTGTCATCATGCCTTAAGTATATTTTCAATAAATTTTTAATTCTGTCTTGACATTCATTTTTTTCTACATTTTAAATACTTTTTTCCATCCTTTTATGTGTTTATAAATTTTTTAAAAAAATCTACGATTTTCACCAATTCTTATTGTCTTGTATGCAATATGTTATTTTCTTTATCTGCTCTTAATTTTTTTTCAATCTTTATTTTTCAACAAACTTATCGATCCCCTTTCCTTCTTTTTTTGTATGGTTAGTCTCCCTTTTTCTTTTCACACCTAATGTGTTTTTTATCATATTCTGAATTTTTAAAATAATATCTTGAAGAGGCGCTGGGTTAGTTATTTTTCCCCTAAAATTTGACTTTTATGTTGGCAGGCTGTGAAGTACCAGTGGAAGAAATTGAACTGTCAGAAGCTGGTTTTAAGCTTTCTTCAAAGAAGTCTAGTACAGTTTTCTCCCCTTACTTCTCCTCAAACTTAAAATGTAACTAGCCCTATTTTTTTTTGTATTAATTTGCTTATAACCCCACATTCTAACCTCTGCCTTTTCTGTCCAGTAAACCACTTCTCCTGCTTGCATTCTACATAAATGAACTGCACACAGATGTTTTTCCTGGGAGAAAAACTAGTATAAAAGGAGAGCATCCTTTGCATGCTTCCTCTCTCTCAAGAATAGTAGCCTTCCATTGGCAATTGCTCAATGCCTACAACTTTTTGCAGTTACATTTTTGTATTTGACAAATAAGTATTATAGATACTGTTTTAGTTGCATCTCACAGGCTTTGCTACACATATATTGTTTATCTTTTCTGTGAAAACGATTCAACTTTCTTAAGTAGATTTATATGGAAATAGTATAGGCCAAATTCATAACAGGAATAATTTTTTTTTAATTTCTATATCTTCTTAGTTACTAATTTCTGACTTAATTCCACAATTACCTAAGAATATACTCTAAATAATTCTACTCATTTTAAAGTTGTGACTTGCTTTCTAATCCAGCAGATGGGTGATTTTGTCAAATGTTAGGTGTGCACGTTATAATGATTTATATGTAATGGGTTAAACGACATGTCTTAATGAAATTAAGTTATTATATTTTTGTTTTGAAATTCCCAATAGATTCTTTCTAGATTCTGATTCTGTAGTGCATTCCTTCATCTTTTCATGTTTTTTAAAATCATTTTCTATATTCTTATTTTCTTTTGAACATACTGTGTCATTATTATTTTAAACATCTTGTCCGCTAATTCCAATATCTGGGTCGCATATGGTTGTAATCCTTTTGTATATTTGTTGATTGGTTATTGGCCATTTGCTCCATTTCTCGCATAATAAATGTCACTGAGTGCTGGAGACTACATTACATAATTGTGGAAGTTTGCCTGAAGGTTCACTCTCTCCTCTGTTCCCCTCTAATCCAATCAGACTTAGCTGAATTGGGCTGGGGCCACAGAGTTGAAAAATGTCCATGGACCTGCTTTCCCAGCTCTCAGCGCCACCTCCGAGAGATTTCAGCTGAGGATCTGGTGTGTCTCTCACGGCCACTCTCTCAGAAAAGTCCTGAATGCGGAGGCTCTCCTTCTCTTCTGCACAGCAAGACTGTTGATATTATATTCCGATTTTCAAAGGCTTTTTACTTATGTTTTCAGCTCTTTGCAGCTTCAGAGGCTAGCCAATTTTAAAGGGAAAACCTGGCATTTTCACCCTCAGTCTGTTTCTCTCTTCTCATTGGCGGCTTGATCAGGTTTTGACTTCAAATCCTCTAGTGGCATCTGTCTCAGACAGTGGCCCTCTGACGAGGAAAGCCTCAAAACAGTCCCTTTAATCGCATCCAGAGCTGGCAAAGGTGTTCCCAGGGAAAAAAGCAGGCATGCAACATCAGTGCAACCTTCTGTTCTCTTCTCTGTGCAATCTGCACGTCTGGTTCTTCTCTGCCTCAACATATTCTGATATTTTAAAGAAATAGCTCCCCTTTTTAATTCAAGAATTCTAATTAATTTTGTATAAATATTGGGCTGCCACGAGTGATCCCCATTTACCCAGAAATGGGATTTTTATTTTCAATTTTCAATTGGGGTGTTTATTGTTTTCAATAATTTGAGAAAGCAGTCATAACTGAACCTTTATTATCATGGGAGAAAGCATGTAATCATAGCCAAAATGCATAAATAGAAAATGAACTGCATAGAGAATAATCTAACCTTAGAATAGAAAGGGGTAGTCATAAAAAATGGAATGGGGCCCTGACTGGTTTGCTCAGTGGATAGAGCATTGGCCTGCAGACTAAAGGGTCCCAGGTTCAAGGGCACATGCCTGGGTTGCTGGCATGCAGGAGGCAGCCGATCAATGATTCTCTTTCATCATTGATGTTTCTATCTCTCTCTCCCTTCCCTTTCCTCTCTGAAACAAATAAAAATATATTTTAAAAAGTGAAATGAGAAAATTAGAGAAATAGAATTTTAACTGAATGAAAAATGCATATTTATAGATTACAATTAATCCAAACTGTTTTAGTTCTGAGTCATGAGACTGTAATTTTTCCCCATAATTTTCAACTTTATTTGTGATGTGAGGTTTTTATTTTTATAAGCAAAAGTAAATGTTTAACAAAATATATACACAAACTTAATGGTCCATTATTTGGCAATTTCTTTTAAAACTTCTTATCGCTGACAATTATGCAAGAGTGAAACATCTATATAAAATAAAATTGACTGCAAGAAATATAAAATTTAACTAGCTATGTATTTATTCCATGTACACGGACAAAATCTTAGAGAATATGGGAACTATTGGATAACACCATTATTAACAGATAAACTGAATAAATTGTATGGAACAGTCAATTGAATATATATAGATATACACTGACTGGCCAGATTATTATGATTTCTGAATGCATAATAATTTGGCCACTTAGTGTATATGTGTGTGTGTGTGTGTGTGTGTGTGTGTGTGTGAGAATTTGTGCATGGGTGGGATCCGGACAGCCTGGCCAGGGGGAGGGGATATGGGCGGTTGAGCAGCCTACCTGATGGTTGAAGTCCTGGTCGAGGGGACAATTTGCATATTAGCCTTTTATTATATAGGATATACACTGAGTGGCCAGATTATTATGCATTCAGAGATCATAATAATCTGGCCTTTCTCTGTATACTATCCTGAAATATAATAATTAGAGAAGATAGTTGATTCTGTTATGAATGTTATACACTTTTAAATTCCTAAAATTTCAGCAAAAGTAATAAATACAACCAGTTTACAAAATGAAGATCAGTGTAAACTCTCTTAATTAGTCTAAAGATATAATTATCTGTATGTGGAAGGAATTCAGTTAAAGCTTATTGGAAAGTAATAACTATGAAAAGTACTCAATGACAATGTGGCATATTCTCTACATTTTGATGACTAAGATACATGCAATGAGATCATAACTGTGCTTTGGCATCATGGCTAAACCAGGAGAATTAAGAGGGCAATTTAATGTTATTGTTAATATCAGCCATAATGTATTAGTGGCTCACTATGTATAAGATATAGCTCTGTTGGTTCTCCATAGTGTGATTCATTCACTCACTTCACACCATAATCTAAGCAGCAAAATTTTGCTTATTTTATAGATAATAAAAAGGAAAGCTTAATGAGTAAGTTGATTTCACAATGTACACTATTTACTGAAAAACATTGAGGAGACCTGTGACTGAAAATGAGTTATTCTTTTTGAGTGTACAAATCATGAGTGATATACGGTGTACTTATTCTGGCAAACTTCAAACAGGACTTCATTTACTGGTTGATGATAACCATCCCTTGTCCTTCACTTTGTTGTCTTCTAATACACGTGATTTCAAATCATACTCATTTCATTAAAAAATCTTTTAATAATTTTCATAGAAAATATATCACAAGCTCTAACTGGTTTGGCTCAGTGGGTAGAGCGTTGGCCTGTGGACTGAAAGGTGCCAGGTTCGATTCTGGTCAAAGGCCTGTACCTTGGTTGCAGGTACATCCCCAGTAAGAGGTGTACAGGAGGAACCTGATCAATGTTTCTCTCTCATCGATGTTTCTAGCTCTCTATCCCGCTCTCTTCCTCTCTATAAAAAAAATCAATAAGATATGTTTTTTTTAAAAAGAAAATATATCACAAAAGAAATACAGTTATACAGCTATAGTAAGCAGGAGAAAGAGATTATAGGACATATATATCAGAGATTACATCAGACTGCAAATAACAAAAAGCAAGTACCATGGCTTCAACAAACAAAGGTTAATTTTTCTCAATAATAAAAAGCTCCTCCTATCTTAGACTGAGCCCCTTTGGTGTATGGCTCTCATTTTCAGGTCCAAGTCCAGCCTGAGGTCTGCATGTCAGACGGAAGGAAACAGGATGGAACAAGCAGGAGTGAGGGCTCCCCTTTTACACAAACACGCTGCTCTCTGAACGCTCATCACTCATGTGTCACTGACTGATTACACGCAGCAGCAAGACAGGCTGGGCAGTGTTGTCTAAGAGTTTGTCACGGCTTCTCTGAACAAAATCTAGGTCCTGGAAAAAGGAAGAGGGGGAGGAGAGATATTGGGAAGGCAGCCAGCAGTGATTTGGGCTTGACCAGAATGGTTTGGCTTAATCAGAAGAGTGAATTGAAAAAGTGAAGGATGATACCAAACATTCAAGGGAGAACTAAAACCTATCCTCCTTAGACTATTCCAAAAATTTCAAAAGGAAGGAACCCTTCCAAGCGCATTCTATGAAGCCAGCATCATCCTAAGACCAAAACCAGATAAAGACAACACAATGAAAGAGAACTACAGGCCAAGATCACTCATGAACATAGATGCCAAAATCCTCAACAAAATTCTAGCAAATCGGATCCAGCATTACATCAGAAAGATCATTTGCCATGACCAACTAGGATTTATCCCAAGGATGCAGGGATGGTATAACATACGCAAGTCAATAAACGTGATACATCACATAAAAAATTGAGATATCAAAATCACATATTTGTATCAATTGATTCAGAAAAAGCATTTGGCAAGATATAACACCCTTTCTTGTTAAAAAACCTTCATCAAAATGGGAATAGAGAGATTATACCTCAACTTAATGAAAGTCTTATATGACAAACCTACAGCAAGCATCATACACAATGAGCAAAAACTAAAATCATTTTACCTAAGAACAGGAATGAGACAGCGATTACCACTCTCACCACTCCTGTTTAACATAGTTCTGGAAGTGCTAGCCATAGCAATTAGACAATAAGAAGAAATAAAAGGTATCCAAATTGGAAAAGAAGACGTAAAACTGTCGTTATTTGCAGATGACATGATACTGTGCATAGAAAACCCTAAAGATTCCATAAAAAATTATTAGATATAAATGAATTTGGCAATGTAGCAGGATACAAAATTAATGCCAAGAAATCTATGGCATTTTCATACACCAATAGTGAACTTACAGAAAGAGAGATTTTAAAAAAATCCCATTGCACCAAAAAAATTAAGATACCTAGGAATAAACTTAGCTAAGGAAGTAAAAGACCTATACTCAGAAAATTACAGGACACTGAAAAAAGAGATAGAGGAAGACATAAACAGATGGAAGAACATACCATGCTCATGGATTGGGAGAATCAACATCATTAAAATGTCCATACTACCCAAAGCAATCTATAGATTCAATGCACTCCCCATTAAAGTACCAATGGAATATTTCACAGACTTAGAGCAAACTCTCCAAAAATTCATCTGAAAAAAAAAAAGACCTCGAATAGTTGCAGCAATCCTGAGAAAGGAGAACAAAGTAGGAGGTATCTCAATACCAGATATTAAGCCACTGTTCTCAAAACTGCCTGGCACTGGCACAAGAACAGACATATAGACCAATGAATGGAATAGAATAGAACAGGGAATCCAGAAATCGACCCAAGCCACTATGCTCAAGGAGGCAAGAACATACAATGGAGTCAAGACAGTCTCTTCAATAAATGGTGTTGAGAAAATTGGACAGATACATGAAAAAAAAATGAAACTAGACCACCAACTTACCCCATACAAAAAATAATCTCAAAATGGATAAATGTCTTAAAAATAAGATGGGAAACTATAAAAATACTAGAGGAATCCACAGGCAGCAAAATCTCAGACATATGCCCAAGTAATATCTTCACTGTTTCAGCTCCTAGGGCAATGGAAACCAAAGAGAAAATAAACAAATTGGACTACATCAAAATAAAAAAAGCTTCTGCACAGCAAAAGAAGCCATCCACAAAACAACAAGAAAGCCCACTGCATGGGAGAACCTATTTGCCAATATTATCACCTTAGAGGAGTTTAATCTCCAACATTTACAGGGAACTCATACAACTTAACAAAAGGAAAGTGAACAACCCAATAAAAAATGGGCAAGGAAACTAAATAGATACTTTTGAAAAGAGGACATAAGGAAGGCCAAGAGACATATGAAAGCATGCTCAAAGTCACTAATCTGAGAGATACAAGTCAAAATGACAATGCAGTACCATCTCACACCTGTCAGAATGGCTATCATCAACAAATCAACAAATAACAAGTGTTGGTGAGGATGTGGAGAAAATGGTACCCTTGTGCACTGCTGGTGGGAATGCAGACTGGTGCAGCCACTGTGGAGAACAGTATGGAGTTTCCTCAAAAAAACTACAAATATAATTCCCATTTAACTCAGTGATCCCACTTCTAGGAATATATCCCAAGAAACTAGAAACACCAGTTAGAAAGGATATATGCACCCTTATGTTCATAGCAGCACAATACACTATAGCTAAGATTTGGAAACAACCTAAGTGCCCATCAGAAGATGAGTGGATAGAAAACTGTTGTACATCTACACAATGAAATATTACGCTGCGGTAAAAATAAGAAATTCTTACCATTTGCAACAGCATGGATGGAACTGGAGAGCATTATGTTAAGCAAAATAAGCCAGTCAGAGAAAGGTAAATATCACATCATCTCTCTCATTTGTGGCATATAATGAAAAACATAAACTGATGAACAAAAACAAATCCAGAGATAGAGAAACACTGATCAGACCATCAAACCTCAGAGGGAAGGTAGGGGAGGGGAGGGTAAGGGGGAAAGGACTTGTATGCATGCATATAAGCCTAACCAATGGACACAGACACCAGGGTGGATGAGGACATGAGTGGGGAGGAAGGGTGAGGGGCAATCCAGAATAAGGACTCATATGTAATACATTTATCAATAAAGAAAAGAAAAAGTGGAGGATAAATGAATCAAAAAGGCCAAATAAAAATTCCAAAGCTGCCAAAACCGGTTTGGCTCAGTGGATAGAGCATTGGCCTGCAGACTGAAAGGTCCCAGGTTTGATTCCAGTTAAAGGCATGTATCCTGGTTGTGGGCACATCCCCAGTAGGGGGCGTCAGGAGGCTGCTGGTGGATGTCTTCTCTCATCAATGTTTCTAACTCTCCATCCCTCTCCCTTCCTCTCTGTAAAAAAATCAATAAAATATATTTAAAAAAAACATTCTAAAGCTAAACAACACAATAAGGTGGTATTATGAACAGATGTTGAGATTCAAGGGAAAAAGCCGAATCTGAGGCTGTATGACTGAGGAAAAATAAACATTAATTTGTAGGTTCTTCCTGTTTATGCAGGCCAGTTTTGAGGCCTGCTATGTGATTAATCAATTATTATTTTTTACAATCAGTAGTGAGGTTAAGACTTGTTAATGACCCCAGCTTTTGTTCTTGGAACTACAGTCTATATGATTATCCTATATAATAAAGAGCTAATATGCAAATTAACCCTCATGCCTTCAAAAGATGGCTGCCTACAACCAGGCCAGCCCAGGGGTTAATGAGAGATGACCAAATGACTGAACAAGCAGGCTGCATAGGGTGACCACTCCAGCAGGAGGGCCATGAGGGATGACCAGGCTGGAGGGGAAAGTGGTGGGGGGCAGTTGAGGACAACCAGGCCAATGTGGGGTGGGGGTGGGAAGGAGGTAGTTGGGAGTGATCAGGCCAGCATAGGGGGATAGTTGGAAATGACCAGGCAAGCGAGGAGGGGGGGCAGTAAGAGGTGACCAGGCCAGAGGGGAGATCAGTTAGGGGCGACCAGGCTGGCAGGGGGGCAGTTGGGGGCAATCAGGCTGCAATGCAAAGTAATGAGGCATGATCAGGCTTGTGTGTGTTTGGGGGGGGGGGGAGGAGGCAGTTAGGGGCGCCCGGGCAGGCAGGTAAGCGATTAGGAGCCAGCAGTCCAGGATTGTGAGAGGGATATCCTGGGGATTGGGCCTAAACAGGCAGTTGGATATTCTCTGAGGGGTCCCGCATTGGAGAGGATGCAGGCTGGGCTGAAGGGAATGCCCTTGTGCACAAATTTTGTGCACTGGGCCTTTAGTAATAGATAATATTACTTTTCTTAAGGATTCATATAGTACTAGAGGCCTGGTGTATGACATTAGTGCACTTGTGGGTGGGGGGGGCCCTCAGCCTAGCCTGCGCCCTTTTGCAGTCCAGCAGTCCTTGGTAGATGTCCAACTGCTGAGGCTTAGGCTAAGGGGGAGCGGGCCTAAGCTTTCAGTCAGGCATCCTTAGTGCTCCCTTGGGAGCCACTGTGCTCAGCAGCCATCTGCCTGTCTTGTGGCTGAGCAGCACTCCCCCTGTGGGAGCACACTGTCCATCTGGGGCAGGGAGGGGGGTGGGGGGAAGCTCCTTCATTGAGCACCTTCCCCCTGGTGGTCAGTGCAGGTCATAGCATCGGTCATTTTTGCCATTTGGTTGATTTGCATATTTCCCTTTTATTATATAGGATTCCACTCTCAAACCTATTGAAACCCAATGCCTCATTTTTATAATACATACTGTGTAATGCTTGCTTTCCTATTCTGAACAGAAATTCACAGATATTAAGTGACTTTTAAGGACCTACACAACACTCCAACATAAATATAAGGAAGAAATAAAAAGAAAGACACCTAAAATACTATTTTTCTTTCTGTAAATGCTTGATCACAAGTAGGTAACAGAGTTAACAAAGTACTCATATACTTGCCCCTATAGGTAGTAACACCCCAACAATAATGGCTATAAAAACAGAATGACATAGGAGTGTTCTTTGAATGAGTTGTACAATATTGGTGATGTTGCTCTAAGTACTATGAACAAACCTGGATTGATTTCCGAACAAACCAAAGTTAAACCTTTTCATAATTTATATCTTAGCAGCATTCCTGCAAAATTCAATGTACATAAAAATCATGCAAAAATGTTTCCTGCTTATATGTAAAATGCAGTAATGTAGCCTTAGACACTTGTGAAAGGTTAACAACCATGAATGATGGGTACAGGCAACTTTTCCTCCCGTGGGACTGTTCATATACTGCAGAATGTTTAGAATATGTGGCTTGTGACCATGAAATCCTAGTGACAATTAGAAAACACTCTCAAAATGCCTCTTAAAGAGGCACCAACCTTTCTAAATGCTTCTTTCTAAATTGCCTCTTAAAGAGGCACTAACCTTTCCATTAAGAACCATTGACCCTGATGTTTGGTGTAAAAACTAAAATTTTGTTGATGACATTTTAATACTATATCAACGGTGCTTTAAAATTGAACTAGAAAGTCGAGATGAACCCTGATAAAAATTCCCTAGTCTACTCTTCTGATCTGAGTTTATGCAATTTCTCCTTCCTATTCTTGAGTGTAGACATCGAGGCAGTCAATGTAGGGAGTCAATACCTTCATCCTCCAGAAGCCTGGTAAATCTATAAGCATTGCTGATAAATCATAGGATAGAGTTTATTTTTCCTTCTGCCAGGGTCTGCTATTAAGATTCTGTGCCAAGCATCACACTCCATTATTTGATGCCTTCTTTATCTGTATATGCAATTCATCAATGTCCGTCAACCTAGACTTCTGACCCACTGTCCAGTTCTGATCAATACTGCTGAAC
Organism: Lasiurus cinereus; assembly: GCA_011751065.1. Taxonomy (NCBI): domain Eukaryota; kingdom Metazoa; phylum Chordata; class Mammalia; order Chiroptera; family Vespertilionidae; genus Lasiurus; species Lasiurus cinereus. The sequence continues at coordinate 69,482,402 of JAAGEH010002531.1, forward strand.
CTTTTTCTCTAGGCCTAACCAGCCTACATTGAATTTAGAGATTTTAGTACCAGGTTGTGACTTCTGACTCACACATGTGGGCCTTCACTTAAACATGCCACTGCTCTCTGATTGCTCCACTGAGTCCACTCCTGGTTCCGTGGCATCTCCAAGAACCTCAACCACTGCAGAAGACACTCTCTCTATTCCTCTCCTTGCTTTGCTTCAGCACACTAGGCCCTATTTCTTCATCATGCCGCCTCTGTCCTGGCATAAAAAACAGAAGCCTTTGAAGAGGAAAGACATTGAGAAAACATGGAAGGAAAGGAGTTGAGTGAAAGAACTGTCAACACCTGATAGCACATAGACAATTAGAAGGAAATGAGGATCTTTGAATGTGGTTATCTCCTCCGTGGCTTCATTTTCTTCTGTCATCCAAGAATCCCAATCCTATATAATAAAAGCCTAATATCCAAATTGATGGAACGGTGGAACGACCGGTTGCTGTGACACGCACTGACCACTAGGTGGCAGATGCTCAACGCAGGAGCTGCACCCATGGTGGTCAGTGCCCCACAGGGGCAATGCCACTCAGCCAGAAGCCGGGCTCATGGCTGGCTAGCACAGTGGTGGTGGACAGAGCCTTTCCTGCCTCCGAGGCAGCATTAAGGAGCAGTGAACAGGTGGGTGGTAAGGAGCAAGGGGTCCTGGACGTCCCCCGAGAGGCAGGCTGAGGGACCCCCACCCTTCCAGTGCATAAATCTCATGCACTGGGCCTAGTTTATACACAAACACCTCAAGGATAGAGATTTTGTCTTATCTATTGTTCATTATTGGTTCTCTAAATTTTGCCCAGTGTCTGAACCACAGTAGAAGCTCAATACATTTTCTGGTAAATGAATGAGTAAATAAACGAATGAGCTGAGACCGGTTTGGCTCAGTGGATAGAGCGTCGGCCTGTGGACTGAAAGGTCCCAGGTTCGATTCCAGTCGGGGCATGTACCTTGCTTGCAGGCACATCTCCACTGTGGGGCATGCAGGAGGCGGCTGATCGATGTCTCTCTCTCATCGATGTTTCTGACTTTCTGTCTCTCTCCCTTCCTCTCTGTAAAAAATCAATAAAATATAATAAAAAAAAATAAACGAATGATATCATCATTTGAGTAGTAGTTGTATTCTAAGGTAGTTTGTGGGAAAGTGTGAAGTTTCATTCAAATAGTGAAATGACCTGAACATTGATCTTAGCTAATATGTTTAATTCCAATTAGTTAACTATCTGAAAAGTCTTTGAAAACAGAGTAGAATTCTCTAGTAACAAATGCATATCTTTTATGACCAACAACAGTGTTAATTAGCCACCCTCCACGTATGTGTAACATGGAAAATTATTATGACACTACTGAGCTACTATTCTAGAGACTTTGATTTAAAATTTAAATTGTATATTCTAAGGGAGCGTCATTACTCTATTTAAATGTGGCCCATCAACGGTGATCACTAGCATAATTTATGTCTGCACTTGAGAAACTTCCATTTGTTTATCAATGTGTAATTCACATGAAACATTATAGAAATATTACGTTCTATTTGAACTTCAACAGTAAGATGAAGTATTATATTTCAATTGCTTTGAATTGGACAAGGGTCTGCTCTCCTAACATTGGTATATTTTAAACTATGAAATATGATACATAAATTTATAGAAATATTTTAATTATTGGGTTTTATTCCTAAAATTGACTAAAACTTCCATATAAAAATATATTTGACTCCAATTTTGGAAAGTGATTTGAAAAATCAAGAGATACAAGAGTTAGTATTTAGATGTGATTTCTGTATCACATAAATGTATTGACATATAAACAGAAGAAGAAACAATAAAGATTTCTCAAACAGCATTGAGTTCTATAATTTTAAGAAAATAAGCTAGTAATTTTCTGATCTCTTAATGAATTGAGGAATTCACAACATTCCTTTTTACAGGAACTACCAGAAGCAGGAGGCAAAAGATGGCAGTAGTGAGTCGTTTCAAGATCTAACATACACATGATCCTCTTACTTTAATTTTTCAATATTACCCACTTGTGCATTTAATAATATCTTAAGTTACAAATTATTTAAGAAGAACAAAAAATCACAAATGCCCCAATGGAATCAGGCACAGAATAAAATAAATCAAAGTAGTCAAGGGCATCATCACTGATTTCCTTAAATACCCACCCCTCTCTCTCCCTCTAAAGAAATTTGTAGGGATTGTCTATGGGTTATTTCCAAAGATAGTGATTAGAAAATCAGATGTATGATTGCTAATCTCAAAAAAATGACTCTAAAGAACTTCAGAAAACAGTTTTCTTAACTTAGATCTATACAGGCATAAACGACATACACTGTCTGTATAGTCTCTATGTATCTATTTCAAATTTAATCCAAAATGTAACTGATATGTGCCCCGCGCCCCCGCCTGCCGCAAATGACTTTTTGAGTTAAAAGATGTAAAGAGTAGTGTCGATTTTTTTTAGAAAAAAAAATATGACTAAAGCTAAGGTGGGAACAGAGAGCATCCTTTAAAAGTAATGTGGCCTAATGGATACAGCGCTGCTAATTCGTCTTGTACCAAGCACTACACAGTAATTGAACTGCCTTTCTGACAACCAAGTAACAAATACAGTTCAACATGTGCTGAAAAATGGCCCTGCGGTGTCTTCCCTCCCAGGAATCGGGGCTATTTCAATAGGGAGAACTGCTTTGGGAGGCGAGAGCAAGCGGGTACATACAGGTCCAGCCTGGGGGGAGGAGGATTAAAAACAAACATTTGCACTGCTGTGAGAAGTCTGTGTGTCATCTGCTGCTCCTTGCTTTTACCTCTTTAACCTGTCTCAGAGTCTCCTCCCTTGCTCTTACTGAAAGTTCCATGTTAACTTACTTCAAAGTATATAAAGAATAGCCCCGAATAAATAAACTATTCAAGCCCTTTGCCTTTGCTGGACAATGTCTTCTGACACAAGAGAAGTACTTTTGTTGCTGAGACTCATCAGCCCCCAACTCCCTCTGATAACAATTTCCTGCATTCCTGTCTGCTTATCTGGGTCTCAGAAACCAGCTCTGGGGAGGGATGGAGTGGAGAGATCACAACTCCAGTCAGTCTTGTCTCTACAGGATCAGGGATCGTGAGCTGTGGCCTAATTGGGGGGAAGGTGGGAGTGGGGGACACTTGCCCTGGCCCCTGGGCAGGCTGTGCTCTGCTTGGGTGAAGGGGCAGGTGAAGGCCCAGAGGACTTGCTTGGCACATGGCCCGGGTCTTGTTTCCTAAGGAGACTGTCCCTGTTCACTGCAGCGATTCTTCTTGCTAAATTTAACAGCAAAGAGAGGCATGGACGGAGTCAACGAGCTGTCACACCCCGAGACGAGAGAGAAAACCAATCTGAAAATGAAGGACGCAGTCCAGAGCATAGAGAAAGAGGATGGGGAAAGAACAGGTGAGGGTTTCCATTTTAGCCCTGGAGAGGGGATGAGGAGGAGGAGGAGGAGGAGGAGGAGGA
>JAAGEH010002531.1:69486319-69546319 GCA_011751065.1 Lasiurus cinereus
CCCCCGGTCCCCGCGGCGGCGGCGGCGGCGGCCCAGACCACAGAGGCGGGAGATGCCGCAGCTGGGCAAGGTCAGGACCTTGCCCTGAAGCCGGGCGGCGGCGGCGCGCACGCCTTCTCCCCGGGGCCGCGGCGGAGCTGTCGCTCGTGGCGGCGGGCGCATGTTCGCGCAGAAGAAGCCGGGCGCCGCGCCGTTCGGTGAGTTGCCTGCGCCGGGCGGATGGGGGGCCAGGCGCATCCTCCTCTTCCTCCTCTCTTCCTCCTCTTCGCCCTCCTCCTCCTCCTCCTGCAGCCGCCGCCGGAGGGGGCTGGTCCTGGGCTCCGCTGGCGGCGGCGGCGTGGTCCTCCCCGGGCGGGCGGGCGGGCGGGCGGGCGGGACCGCGGTCGCCCCGGGTCCCCCTCCGGGAAGACGGCGCCGCCGGGATTGGGGGCCCGGGCGCGTGCCCGGCCGGGCGCGCTGACCCAGTGGCAGCTCGGCGTGCGCCCCCCTCCCCGCCACCCCATCTCCCACCGCAGGAGGAGGAGGAGGAGGAGGCGTATGTAGGGCAACCCCAACCATACGGCGGCTCCCCGCCACCGTCCACAAACACACCCGCTGCCTCTCTGACGTCCCTAAGAGAGAAGAAGAAGAAGAAGAAGAAGAAGACGGGGTGGGGGTGGGGAGGACTTCCCAAGCGTCTTGTTTTTTTTTGCTGCCCTTATGTTCAATGTCATGATGAGGTTTGGCTGGAACCAAATGGGAATACTGGGTCCTCTGCATCCAGGGCGCCGTGTCTCTCGGGTCTCCCGCTGCTTGCCAGCCCGCCCCCCCCCCACCCCCCCAAACCCCCCGGGGGGGGATATGGAGCGGGTCCCCCCCCGCTAGGAATTTTTCATATTGAACGCGATTCACAGGTTTCGGGGGCTTCTGCGTCCTGACAATAGACAAGGAGAGCGAGGTTCTTTCTGGAAAGCGCCGCCCGAACCACCCGGGTGGTTTGGAGAGCGGGCACTGTGCGAGGTCTGGGTGAGCGGCAGTGCACGGCCGAAGGGGGATGCTGCAGCTCCTTTTGGCAGCCCGGCCGGGCCGGCCTCTGGTTCTGGCGTGCAAATGTGGGGCCATCGATCGCTCCTCAGCCGCGGGGAGCCACGACGTGCAGAATTAAGTCATTAGAGGTGGTGGTGCAGCCTCCCCGGTCTCTGCATGGGAGGAAAAACAAGCCTCAGGGATTGGGGTGTGTGTGTGTGTGTGTGTGTGTGTGTTTCCCACAAAGAACAGTTACTTCCACAACGCCCGAAGTTGTGTGTCTGTGTCGCTGTAGATGTGGGGGGCAGCGCAGGGTGTGGGAAGAGAGAGAAAAAGAGAAGCAGGTGGTGGTGGTGCCAAGGTGTTTTCCCCCTGGGGTGCCCTCCTCTGAAGGATCTGATTTGCTCTGGCTCTGGAAGGGGGTGGTGGTAGGCACAGGCATGCCTGATGTGGGTGTAAGAAGAGGGATGGGGTAGACAGACACACGGTGCTGGCCCTGACAGGCGTCCATGCCCACTTTCAGGAACTGTGCGCCCGGTGTTCTAAAGGCTGGCAGTTTTCTGCAAGGACCTGGGTGGAAATCGGGCGGTGCTGAAAGTACCCTAAGAGTTACCTCATTGTGCATCCCCTACAGTCGCAGCTCAGGCGGCTCTGCCGGCCGTTCTGTGCATCTCTTTGCGGTTACTCCTTCACCGAGGGCATTAGGAGCTGGTACCACTTCTAAAACCCCCACCAAGTGGTTAATATGACCCTGATCCGGTTACAGGGATTGGAATGGCATGATGCTGGGGGCTCGCTCTGGAAGTATGACAGATAGGGGTGGGGACATCCTCAAATACGGACTAGCTGCTCGAAACCGCTATAAAACCTCTTTGCCACATGCAGAATCCATGTTCTGTGTTTTTTTTGGGGGGGGAGAATGTTCAGGGGCATCCTTCCTGGTCTGCGGGTGAGAAGATCAGAGGGCTTGAATGGAGATGGGTGCATTTGGAGTCAGATGGTGAAATTTGGGAATCTGGAATCACACGGCCAACCCGTCTCAGCACTGCAGAACAGTTAGGAAGGTCTGCAGAGCGCTGAGTTAAGTGGACAGAGAGATGCGGTTTACCCATATCGCTTTAGTTCCACCTCTTCCCACTCGAGAACTTTACAGGAGCACTTTGAACACGCTGTTTTGCTCGTTGCATTGCTTTAATATAAAATTTCTTTCAAAACATAAGCAGTATGTGAAGTAGATGTCTGTTTCTCTCGTTTGGAGCCTAAGGTTACAGTTTGGAACATGGTTCTTAAAGGACCAGTAGATACTGTTCAGTGCCAGTGTGTGCAGACAGAGAGCAGCTGAGAGGCATGGGGAAAACCACATGTGTGGTATACGTGAGTTTTATGTTAGGTTGTGGACTGAAAGTGAGAGTACCTGATTGAATGGCAGGTATAGTGGTTACATGAGGTTGTTGCTTTAATAAAATTGTCACAGCCTTGTGGAATGAAGTTATTTAATTCGGTGTATGTTTGTGTAGCTGTATAACCTAATCATTATAGATGTCATTAATGTTTTCATTGTAATAAAAGTCACGCACGGTCAAATTACAGTATTTCCATCAACCTCACATCTTTCACGGTAGAATACAGGCCAATTCCTTCTGCCAGTGAAATGATGCACCAGAGAGAAAAATGAAATTCAAATGATATTAATTTGGAAATGCAGTTTATATTTTTGTTGAATAGTGTCTAAGGGTAATATCACTTTCATAATGACCATTAAAGGTAAAAAAAAGAAGCAATCATATTCTCAAATATCACATTCACTTTGACATATCATTAAAGGTACAGTGCTCTTCCTGAAAACGTTGTAGAGCTCGCTAGGCACTGTTGTGCTCTATCAAAGTTGTATTTTGTGTAGTGTGCATGCACGAGGCAGAAAAGAGTTCTCCAGAGTCATTCCATCAGGTTGTCCTTATGTGAAACACTAAAGTTACATTTAGAATAACTCATAGTAGTTTGTCCATAAAGCCAGGTATACTTTGAATGAACTAATGCATCTGGTTGTCACCAGCCAATTGAACTAAAATGAGAAATGGTGGGAAGTGGTTCTTTGATTTTTTTTTTTCTGATGATTAACCAGAGGAAGATAAGGAGCACCCATGTATGCTTGTTTCTCTGTGAAGATTATTTTCACTTTTATTAGTAGGGAATTAGTGATGCTTAGTATCACTCTTTCTAAAAAGTTTCTGTTTTAAAAAATAAAGACTGGTTGAGAATTTTTTCACTTGAACGCTGTATTTCAGAGGATAAAAAGATACCTAGAGAATACAGGCAGATACTGTATCTTTAAATCCAGTACTTCTGTAGATGATTTGGTACAATGGGTCATTGCTGGTTGATTTACAAGTCAAATTCTTCCATTGGTTTCCATGATGGGTCTCATCATCCATATTGTGTGGGTGTCCTGAGGGCCACATACACTGTGATGGCTTTGTGATACCTGGGAGGTGGATGTGGAGAAAAGTTAATTTGAGTGGTAATAGTTCATGATACTTGTTGCTGGCTTCAAGTTTATCTGATTACGTGCCAAAGCAACAGCTTTTATATTAATATAAAATATTAAACATGTCGTAGATAAATAGTTTCTATCACATTGTCTGCCAATCTAGCTTACTGATTAAATAAACTGCCTGGTTGGGTTTAATGAATCCAATTATAGTCACAAACAGTACTTTCAACACAGGAAACTCGCAGATGTATTTTATCATACTGTGCTTTTAGTCCATTAAAAATGTTAAGACTGATAACAAAAATATGCAGTTATGACACCTCTAGTTGTTTATCTTTTGATCACATAGCAGTTAAGTGTGATTTCAAGCTCTGTATCATGGTTAATTGATTTGTAGGAAATGTCCTAGCCATATTAGGATATTGAAGTTGTACTCTGTATCAATTAGTTTTTGACAAATTGGAAAAAATGGCTAAATAAGTGAAACAGTGCTTTCTAGAAGCTTCCTATGTCAGACAAATATTTACCAGTATCCCTTGGCGAGATTTTTGAGAAGTTATCTGTAAGAGTAATTACATATGTAGAAATTTATTATTCCACTAATTATAATTTTAAGTCACAGATATATTTCTAGAGAAAAGTTGAGCTCGGCCCTGCAATGAATATATGTAATATTGAAATATATATTAAAATATTGAAATATATATGTGTGTGTGTGTGTGTGTGTGTGTGTGTGTGTATATATATGAAGTGCTGTTTTGGATTCTGTTTCAGGTAGGTGCTGAGATGTGGAGAGAGCAATGGCTTTGGATAGATCCTAGCTCAATCTCTTCTTAGCTCAGTCCTTGGCCATTTATGTGATACTCAGATTTTAGCTCAGTATTATTAGCTATAAAATGGGTACAATAAAACAAAAGATAGGTTTTGGGATAAGGTAAGAGAGTATATAAGGAACTTGTAAATTGTAAACATTTGTAGAAACACAAGAGATCTATTTGCACATATTAAGATGGATACTGTGCTTCGTTTATGTATTATAAAAATGCGTTCTATAGGCCACCACTCTGTAACAAAGGCTTTTAAGTGGAAATATCCTCACCCTACCCATATTTTAATATTACTTCATTATGTATATTTGCATATAAAATATATCAAATGTTCTACTCTGCAATGTAACAGTCCTTTATGTATATAATATTTAAGCTGAAGGAGAAGTAAGTCTGGAAGTAAGACACGTCCCAGCATCATTATCGAAAAATATTTCAATCTCATAGTCAGAAATGGCAGAACTTTGATGGTGTTTGTTTTTTTAACCCTCACCTAGGAAAACATTCCCATTGATTTTAGAGAGAGAGAGGAACGGTGAGAGAGAGAAACATAGATGTGTCGCCTCTTACACGCACCCTGACTAGGGATCAAACGCGTAACCTTGGTATGCGCTCTGATGGGGGCCAGAACCCACCACCTTTTAGTCTGTGGGACTATGCACCAACCGAGTCACCCAACCAGGGCAGGACTTTGATAGTGATTAAGATTACATTTTCTGCAATAATTAATGTGGTACAAAGGATAATATAGATAATTTAATAAGCATCACTGTTGGTTGAGGTCAGGTGTTAAATATCTGCTCTATTTAGAACCACGGAGCTTGAGTTCCATCATCATATCATTGTGACAAAGAAAAGAAACTATTTGTTTATCTGATACATAGAAAGCCCACAGCCTCCCATTCCACTCCAGTTCATCTCCTGTTAAACTCAAATTCTTAAAAAAATAAAGTGTGTGCACTGGTACCTTTTTGAGATAAGTGATCATTTTCATGTATCATTTTACCCTTAGTAGCTTCAGTGAAATAACCAACTGCTCTAGGCTTGATCATCCAGCCCCTGCATGGTAGAACTCCGATCTTCAGCAACGTGATTTTATGATAATAATGCCGGGATGTACCTTAGAATTTGCTACAGACTGTGACCCGTGTAATAGTTGATAATTTATCTTCAGTGAGAAAAACATTTTGACAATAAATTTGGTTATTTATATTTAAATGTATGTGTTGTTGTAGGAACTTCCAATTAGAAGTTACCAGGGTACAATACATGCTATAACAAAATACCTTTCTGTTTTTTTCAGATGAAATAGGCAGGTGAGCCAATTATGTTTGACTAAAAAGGTGTCAGTTTCAAAATTTCTACAAGTTTTGAGTGATACAGAACAGATTAATAAATGGGTTGTTGGGTGAATAGTGTTGGATTGCAGCAATAGTTGATTCTATCGTTAAAATTAGTATGTTGTTCTTTATAGGTAAGGGAGGAATTTGTCTTATTAATAACAGTTTTGTCTAATGTGGTTATCACAACTGTCCTTAATTTGATCAAATATATATGTATTAATAAAAATGCATTTAGTAACAGGTTTTAGATAATTTACTAGTGGCCTGGTGCACAAAATTTGTGCATGGTGGTGGTGGGGGGTTCCCTAAGCCCAGCCTGCACCTTCTTCAATAGGGGACCGCTTGAGCAATATCCCTCTCTCAATCGGGGACCACTAACCACTCACCTGCCTGCCTGCCTGATTGCCACTAACTGCCTCTGCCTGCCTGCTTGATTGCCCCTAACCCCTCTGCTTGCCTGCCTGATTGCCCCTAACCTCTCTGCCTGCCTGCCTGATCGCCCCTATTTGCCCTTCCCTGCTGGCTTGATCTCGCCCCTCCCCTGCCTGCCTGATCTCACCCCCAACTTCTCTCCCCTGTCCACCTGGTTGCTCTCAACTGGTCTCCCCTGCTGGCCTGATCTCTCCCCCAACAGCCCTCCCCTGTTGGTCTGATTGCCCTCCCATGTTGGCCTGATCTCACCCCCAACTGCCCTCATTGTCTCAGACCCCACCACCATGGCTTTTTCCAGAAAGAAGTTGGATGTCTGGAAGATGGCCAGTCAACCCAGTTTAAATAGCATATTACCCTTTTATTAGTATAGATAGATTATATAGGATAACATTGCTTAAATGGGAGGGAAAAGGCATTTTCAGCAGGAGAAGATGCACTTGGCAGACAAAAATACATAATCTCTAAAGCTGGACTGATGGCCAGTCATTAAAAAGTTGAACCCATTTTCTTACAATTTACACCAAATAGCTGTTGCCCTTAAAACCGCTCCTCAGCCTACCCACTTAGCTTCTGCCTTCGCAGTTCACCCAGATTAGGTTCTGATTGATCAGTTTCTATGCCAGTCAGGGTCAAAAGCTCCACTCCTAGGTAGCCATTGGCTACTCACACTTCACCCAGATTTGGTTCTGATTGGTCCATTTGTATGCCAGTCAGTGTCAATAGCTCTACCTCCTAGGCAGCCATTGCTTCCTCATGTTCACCCAGTTTGGGTTCTGATTGGTCAGTTTCTATGCCAGTTAGCATCAAAAGATCCACCTCCTAGGCAGCCATTGCCTCAGTGTCTCCAGGCCTATTTCTGGGCCTGGTCAGAGAGGTGGGGCTGATTAGTAATCCCCATGGAGGCCCAGAGAGAGAGAAAGAGGCAAGGGCTGATCGACAGCTGCCACAGAGGCTACGGATCAGATCCTTCTCTCTCCAGGCCTCTCTCTGGGCCTGGTCCGAAGCCCCCTCTGCAGTCAGTGCTGGGTCTCTGGACCTTACAGACCCTGGGTTTTTATATATTAGAATTCTTTTGGTTTAGGACAGTGGTTGGCAAACTGCAGCTCGTGAGCCACATGCGGGTCTTTGGCCCCTTGAGTGAGGCTCTTCCACAAAATACCACGGCCTGGGCGAGTCTATTTTGAAGAAGTGGCGTTTGAAGAAGTTTAAGTTTAAAAAAATGTGGCTCTCCAAAGAAATTTCAATCGTTGTACTGTTGATATTTGGCTCTGTTGACTAATGAGTTTGCTGACCACTGGTTTTAGGAGCCGCTTCATAATCCTATGCCATGACATAAACCACAGAAAGATATATATTTACCTTAAATTATAAAATGAGCAGAAAGGTGGTTTGTTTGGTATTTTAAGGACCTCCATAAATGTCACCCCCCACTCACCCTTCCAGGTTTTGAGAAAGTTGGAATATTGGAAGAAAAAATATAAAGGAGTGGCCATCAGAGGTGACATGCTGGTTTTGACTAGATGTAGTTTGGTATGATGCCAAAGGACATCCCAGGACACCTTGGCCTTCTCCCTGCCACCCCTCTTTCCCCTCTTCCCTCCCCCACCCCCACACACACAGGGACAGAGCTGCCTCTGAGCCCTAGAGCCCAAGTCTTGCTCTCTCTAGGCAGAGAGACCTCCAGAGGAAGGAAGATAAGCCAGCCTGGTCCCCGTATTCCTCAGAGTCAGGGAACGTGGAAGGCTGGGGGAAGGCCAAAGCTTTTTTGATAATTAAGTTCCCTTCGCCTGGAAGGAAGCATCCCATCCAAGTAGGGAAGACATGTTCCTCGGCGACACAGTGTACAGAGAATTCTAGTTGTAGGATTTGGGATAAAATAGCTCTCATATAGCATTTTGCTTAGTACTTGAGCTTTTTAAATATTTCATGGTATTTTGACACTATATCAGGAATTATCAGGGGAGTGTCTAATGCCCCGGCTGATTTATGGAGAGTATGGTCCATGAAATCCCACTGATTTATGTATTGCCAGCTTTATAATAACTCCTTCTCTGTATTTCTTCCTTACTCCCCATGCTAGATCTTGACTGCCAGTAATTGCATGGCTTTGGAACGTAGTGAGAATTAGACATAAAAAGGGAAAAAAGTCAAAATCTGACTTCCCAAACCATATATAAATGATGATCCATGCCAGCTTTTATCCACAGCACTTTCTCCCTCAGTGTTGATAATTAGAGTTTGGCTGACATTTAATATTTTAACTTTTAATAGGAGCAATCATGGACACTGTCAATAAAGAAGAAAAAAAATTGAGTTTCCAAATAGACATAATATTTTATTTGCCTACGAGCATGGCTACTCAACCAAAAAAAAAAAAAAAAAGAAAAGAAAAAAAGGGCTCACTTCTTAATATAAATTTTATTCTCCTCTCTCAAATATTTTATTTGGACTTTCAAACATTAGAGTCACACAGCAGTTATTACCTTCAGTAACACGGAATAATTTAATTTCCAGGAAGAGCTACTTCTATGGCAGCAGAGAGTCTCCCAAATATAAAAAAGAGCCAAAATTCAGTCTCTCGTCTCTAGCACAGTCCTTACTTAGGGTGCTGAGCATGTTTCTGTTTTGGGGTCCCTGGGTGAGGGAGAGGGTGGTGGAGTTCTCCGGAAAGCCCATTACACTGTCTCAGAGTCTAGAAATCATGTGCCATGTACCCAGGATCTGAGGTGGTACGGGACGTCACGGGCACGTATTGTGTGGATGAGATTATCCGGAAAGAATAGTGGAAATCCATAGTAGGTGCATGGATATATCATGGCACCTCTATCCGAAGAAGGGGTGTGCAGCTATGAATTATCTTTTCAAAGAATAATTATAGGGGAAGTATTCATGGTACTGAAGGTTAAGAAGAAAGTAAAGGCAAAATACTGTATTGAATGATACCCAGAATGCATACCCACACACACAGCATTTATGGCAAGGTTTCAAGTGTTTTGTGCGTTTTAGATTATATTTTCATCAAATATATCATAGTTTGATATATATTGCTCAGGAAAAAAAAAGCTTATCTTTAAATTTTTGAAAATAATACTATATATTTGCTTTGGGATACATTTCATTAATTAGCTGGGTGTCTACCTGGAGTGCATCTTCTGCATACTCTAATCAGGCCTATACCTAGATTTTCTTTTTTTAAATTGAAGACATAGAGTAGGTTTAGCAAGCTGATGTCTTCTTAAGAACTCTATGGTACTTGAGTGAACTTTTTTTTTTTTTAATTCTCACTCGAGGATATTTTTCCAATGGTTTTGGAGAGAGTGGAAGAGAGAGGGAAAGATGTGAGAGAAATATCTATGTGAGAGAAACACATCAATTGGTTGCCTCCTGCACACGCCCTGACCAGGGCCCGGGCCAGGGAGGAACCTACAACCAAGGTATGTGTCCTTGACCAGAATCAAACCCAGGACCCTGCAGATTGCAGGCTGATGCTCTGTCCACTGAGTCAAACCGGCTAGGTAGGGTACCATGCTTTTTCCAAAAAAAGTATGTGTGCTTTTTTTTTCTGATTTCAGAAAGAATGCGAGCTCGTTAACAATTTGAAAATAGAGCCCGCCAGTGTTGCTTAGTGGTTGAGCACTGACCCACGCACTGGTTCGATTCCCTGTCAGGGCACATGCCCAGGTTGTGGGCTCCATCCTGAGTAAAAGGTAGTCAACCAATTTGATGTTTCTCTCTCATCAGTGTTTTTATTTTGCTCTCCCTCTCCCATCCACTCTCTAAAATCAATAAAAACATATTGAAAATTATTTTTAAAATATAAAAATGATAAAAAGTAGGTAAAGTTTATGCATAAGCTCAAGCCCAGAAATGACTATTTTATTATTATTATTATTATTATTATTATTTTTAATATATTTTTATTGATTTTTTTTACAGAGAGGAAGGGAGAGGGACAGAGAGTCAGAAACATTGATGAGAGAGAGACATCGATCAGCCGCCTCCTGCACGCCTCCTACTGGGGATGTGCCTGCAACCAAGGTACATGCCCTTGACCGGAATCGAACCTGGGACCCCTCCGACCGCAGACCAACGCTCCATCCACTGAGCCAAACCAGTTTCGGCATGACTATTTTTTTAAATCAGAAATGCTAACCCCTAAACTTTTTTATTTAAAAGATTGATAAATACTCTATTTTGTTACTTTTAAATTTATTTTAAAATTTTTTTTATTGTTTAAAGTATTACATAGAGTAGTGCATATATCTCCTTTTTTTCCCCCATTGACCTTCCCCCAGCCTCCTCTACCCCTGTAACATGCCCTCATCCCACCCTCTCCACCCTCCCCAGTGTCTTGTGTGCATTGGTGTGTTTATATGCATGCATACAAGTCCTTTGGTTGATCTATTTCCTTCCCTCCCCAACACTCCCCCGCCTTCCCGCTGTCATTTGACAATCTGATCGGTACTTCACTGCCTCTGTGTCTATCTTTATGTTCGTCAGGTTATAATGTTATTTATTTTCCATAAGTGATGGTGAGATCATGTGGTATTTTTCATTCATTGACTGGCTTATTTCACTTAACATAATGCTCTCCAGCTCCATCCATGTTGCTGCAAATGGTAAGAATTCCTTTTATTTTTTTATAGCACTTTTTTTTTTGGTACTTTTTAACGTGTAAGGAGGCTTTTAATTGGTATGCATTTTTAGTGTTTGGGTTTCATAGTTACTTTTTGTAACATCATTTACTTAAATAACTTGCTACTTTGGGGTATTTTCTGACAGTATATATGATGTTGTAATTGAAACTAAGTAGTTTTCATCAGGTTTTTTCAGCAGATTAATTCCAAGAACTCGATGTTTTCAAGCCTGCAACCCTGGCATGTGCCCTGACAGGGAATAGAACCGGAGACCTTTTGGTGTATTGGACGACACCCAACTGAGAGGCAGAAGCCTGAGCTATTTTTTTTTTTTTTGTTTTTTGTATGAGATGGAATCAAAGATTTCCTTGAATCTAAAACTAAACCCCTGACCTCCATTACTAAATGGTTATAAAATATCCCATAGTTGTGAAGATATGCCATTGGATATTGTCCAGAGGAAGAATTCTTTATTCATCACTGGGAGTAAATTCCTGTTATCTCTTTCTACCACTTCAAAAATTGTCATACCCCATAGCTCAGAAATACGGTTCCCCTCTGTGTGTTTCTTTTTCCCTTCTGCACAGATAGGTGCTGTCTAAAAGGGGAGTAGCACGGAGCCCAGTTGTTCCTCGGAGATTGACGTCTGCACAAATGCCCCCAGAATATTATTTTCTCTCCTGGTGGGCCGCAGAGTCTGGCACCTGGGCGGCTTTATCAGACAGTTTTAGAAGTGTGAACTGTAGCTGGCTTCCATTTCCCGAACATATTTCCTTAAATACTTAGAACAGAATTTCAGAGAATTCTCATCACTCTAACTAGAGCCTGTCAATAGAAAGAAATCACGTGTAAGTCATGAAAAGCAACCTTTAATTTGGTTCATATATATATATATATATATGTCAATAATATATATGTATATATTATTGATTTGTTATAGAGAGGAAGGGAGAAGGATAGAGAGTTAGAAACATCGATGACAGAGAGACATCGATCAGCCGCCTCCTGCATACCCCCTATAGGGGATGTGCCCGCAACCAGGATACATGCCCTTGACCCAGTGGTTCTCAACCTTCCTAATGCCACGACCCTTTAAGACAGCTCCTCATGTGGTGGTGACCCCCAACCATAAAATTATTTCCGTTGCTACTTTATAACTGTAATTTTGCTACTATTATGAACTGTAATGTAAATATCTGATATGCAGGATGTATTTTCATTGTTACAAATTCAACATAATTAAAGCATAGTGATTAATCACAAAAACAATATGTAATTATATATTGTGAAATATTTCTTTCTAATTACAAATAAATGAAATTTTGTCTTGAATCGTGGTGTAGCATGGGTAACAGTCTTCATGTGACAACAGTAAACTACATTGCTACACTTTGCTACACTGCGGAGCGGTCTGTTGGTTCCTAAGACCATGGGAAATATGTGTTTTCTGATGGTCTTAGGCGACCCCTGTGAAAGGGTCGTTCGACCCCCAAAGGGGTCGCGACCCACAGGTTGAGAACCGCTGCCTTGACCAGAATCAAACCTGGGACCTTTCAGTCTGCAGACCGATGCTCTCTCTCCACTGAGCCAAACCGGTTTGGGCTAATTTGGTTCTGATTCTCAAAACTTTCGAAAGAGGTCCAGAAGGGAAGTTCCTGCCCCCCATTGTGTTTCCTAAGGAGTGGCTCAGAGCCACTCCAGAGGAGATGCTGCCCCTGTCTGGAGCAGTTTCAGAGATGCATCTTTTTTTCTTACCTAAAACCTTCTTCTTGTGGCTGAGGGCCGGTTGCCTGGCACATTGTATAGTGAGTCCACAGTTCTTGAGCTGCCAAGCAGATTCATGGGCCGCCCTAAGCTTGTCCAGGGGAGACCCAGGCAGGAACAGAGTGTGAGAGGACAGCAGCAAGAGGATGGCGGGGGAGACTGAGGCTTGGGTGACCAGGGACAGGCAACACCCCTTCTTCCTTGGCAAGCACAGCCGGTGGGCATAGAAGACAGTGTTCTGCTGACTCTGAGTGAGGGGGAGGGGGTTGGTTAACACCTATTGAAAAGTGTGGGTGTTTTAAGTGAGAAGCAGCAAGTAGCTTGAATGAGTTTTGGCAACCAAACTTTTTTAATGGGCTGGTCGATTGCTCATTGATTAATGACGAGTCAATGAGCAAGGGACCAGCCCATTAAAAAAATGTTTTGTTGCCAAAACGAATTAATCATTAATCCGTGAATCCACTCACTCCATACCTTGTGCTGATGGTAAGTTTTGAAGAAGCACGAAGTTATAAGTCGTAGCAAACAGCCTGCCACTCCAGAGCTAGAAAATCTGTCCCCATCCGTGTGGTTGAGCCAGTTCCTCTGGCTGAAGGGCAGTGAGCTACTTCCGATCTTGCCAAAGCAGGATTTCAAGTGCAGGTGGCTTCCTTTCTTTCATTTCCCATCATAGGACGGACGGACATCCTTTCTTTTTGTCTGTGAGTCAGCTCTGTGAAAATGAAGTAATTGCTGTGGAACTCGAGCTCTGGTAGAACTGAACACAAGTACTTTACCAGCGTCACCTCTGAGTGTGTGTGGCTGCCTCCTGGTGGCCTGACAGAGTATGCGTCTCACTGGGGTGCAGTTAGGCCTGCAGAAAGGCAGGTGACACGCAGCTGCAACGGGGAGAGCAGGTGACAGCTGATCAGGGGCTGCCGGCGTGGAAAAGGGTGTGGGAGGAGATACGAGCAAAGTAATTCTTTTGGGTATGATGGTATGCTAGTGGTTGCGAGTGTTTCCCCATATTCTATCTTCTGGAAGTGAGGATCAGAATGTGGAAAACAACCTAACCGATTTTTGAACCCAGAGTAGCATTTGGCATGTTGGGTTATGTGGAGAAGCTCCTTAGTTGATACTCACCTGAGTTTTAAAAAAAACGTGCTACTTCTCACAGTTAGTCATCGTTCCCGCGTAATTGGCAGGTCCAGGATGTGGGGGACAGAAGCGTTCTCAGTCCTGACCCGAGGAAGATGCTCTTAAATGCAGCCATTGCCACAGTTTCTGTCCATGTCCTTTATGCATACACCGCTATATTTGGTGCCCATGTACTTTGCTTCTTCCTTTTTACTTTTTGGGCTGAATTGCTTGGTGGTCCATCAGGGAAAATGCTATTGCTTAGATCAGTGGTCGGCATACGCGAGCCACATGCAGCTTGCAAGCCGCAGTTTGCCGCTCTGTTGACAAATGAGTTTGCCGACCACTGACCTAGACTCTCGATCCCAATAATCACAGGCTCTTGTTGTTCCTTGTGATTAAGCCCCTATCCCAGTGGTCGGCAAACTCATTAGTCAACAGAGCAGCAAACCGCAGCTTGCGAGCCACATGGGGCTCGCGATCTGCAGTTTGCCGACCACTGACTTAGCTGCTTATACGCTGTCGGAGTAATTCCAGTTTTCCTGCTGAATAGTTTTAGCATAAGTAGAACATTATTACTTACTAGAGGCCCGGTGCACGAAAATTTGTGCAAGAGTAGGCCTGCCTTCCCCTGGTTGGGGCACCGGCTTCCTCCTGGCACCCGGATGTGGGCTTCCCTCCTGTGGCCACGGGCAGGCACCCGAGACCCCGAGACCCGGGCTGGCTTCCCCTGGGCCATCCACAGGCACCCGGACCAGCTGGCTCCCCTCCGGCCCGGCTTCTTCAGGAAGGATGTCCTGAATGATGTCTGGAAGATGTCCAGTCTAATTAGATTATTACCTTTTTATTATTATAGATATGATCCTTGCTAACAGGTCTTTGATGGTAGATATCGCTGCTTATTTGCCAACAGGTAGGGTTGCTGCTACATCCAGGAGGCAGTGAGAAAGGCAGTCAAGGAAGATGTGTTATCCCTGTACAGTACAGTGGTACCTCGAGATACGAGTTTAATTCGTTCCATAACCTCGAGTCAAGGTAAACTGGTGGGTCATGTGCAGTCGGCCAATCCGCGCGATGACTCGTATCTCAACTGTTGCTCGTATTTCAAGGCAAAAATCGCTGGCTCAACGGCTTGTATCTCAAAAATCTCATGTTAGGGCACTCGTATCTCGAGGTACCGCTGTATATGCACCTGGTCCTCAACATTTTGCATGTGGAAAAGTTTGCCGTCATCCTCAAGAAACTCAGCTGCCTGTGCACATTAAGCTCAATATATAGATACAGTATGAGATTTCAGGTGTTGCAGTGTGCAGTTGTGTGATGTTATACAGACTATCATGTCAGCCAAAACCGGTTTGGCTCAGTGGATAGAGCGTTGGCCTGTGGACTGAAAGGTCCCTGGTTTGATTCCAGTCAAGGGCATGTACCTTGGTTGCGGGCACATCCCCAGTAGGGGGCGTGCAGGAGGCAGCTGATCGATGTCTCTCTCTCATCGATGTTTCCAGCTCTCTATCCCTCTCCCTTCATCTCTGTAAAAAATCAATAAAATATATGTTTTAAAAAAAGAATATCATGTCAGAAGAATTTAGGAAGCTGTTTGTGGATCACCAGGAGATGGTAGAACATTTTGATAGCAGGTCTGTTGATGGCTCTGAGGCACTGAGTGGATAATTGAGTATCATGCTGAATGGCATAATTACCATCTCATTCCAAATGTGAGGATATGCCATGTTCCCCGCGGTCACAGAAGTTAGGAAAATGTGTGCAATGGCTTGTCTGTTGTGATGGTGCAACCTGACGATCGAAGGAAATGAGAACATTTTAAGACAGCGGTTCTCAACCTGTGGGTCGCGGCCCCTTTGGGGGTCGAACGACCCTTTCACAGGGGTCGCCTAAGACCATCAGAAAACACATATTTCCCATGGTCTTAGGAACCAACCCACCGCTCCTCGGTGTAGCAAAGTGTAGCAATGTAGTTTACTGTTGTTATATGAAGACTGTTGCCCATGCTACACTACGATTCAAGACAAAATTTCATATATTTGTAATTAGAAAGAAATATTTCACAATATATAATTACATATTGTTTTTGTGATTAATCCCTATGCTTTAATTATGTTCAATTTGTAACAACGAAAATACATTCTGCATATCAGATATTTACATACAATTTTTAACAGTAGCAAAATCACAGCTATGAAGTAGCAACAAAAATAATTTTATGGTTGGGGGTCACCACCACATGAGGAGCTGTCTTAAAGGGTCGGGCATTAGGAAGGTTGAGAACCACTGCTTTAAGAGATGGTCTTAGTTCAGGCTGCCATATCTGAATACCAGGACTGGGTGGCTTAGACAATAGATACTTGTCTCTCACAGTTCTGGAGGCTGGGAAGTTCACAGTCAAGGTGCTACTCATTCGGTTCCCGGTGAGAGCTATCTTCCTGGCTTGCAGACAGCTGCCCTCTTTTTATGTTCTTGATGCATCTCCCTCCCTCCCTCCCTCCTTCCCTCCTTCCCTTCCTCTCTCCCTCCCTCCCTCTTTCCTTCCCCCCTTCTTTCCCCTTATAAGACCACCAGTTCCCTCATGAAGGCCTCATCTCCTGACACAATCTAATGCTAATTCCTCTACAGGACCCATCTCTTTGAAGATTGGTCATTAAAATTAATTTAAAATTCATCCTATACTGATGTAGTACAAATAGGAACTCATAAATATTAATACATATCTAGCTTCTAAGTGGATGCCCAGGTAGGATAAAGTTTTAATACAGAATAATCATTGAATCATGTAACAGAATATGTTGAAATGGGAAGATGGAAGACAATCTGTGGCTGCTTGACTATCAGAGATCAATGCGATTAGTTAATGAGCTAGTGTGTTTCCATGTACAGATGGAATAGGATGCTTCTACTATCAGGGCGGTTGCTGCATGATTTCCTGGTGTCCTCAAGTATAGCAGGCTGTTTTCAAAGGCCTATTGTCTCATATCAAATGAAATACAAAATATGCCAGGAATTGTGCTGCTGGAGGATATTAAGCTTATTTTCAGAATAAAAAATAGACCTGTATAGCGTTTGTGTTTTCATGGAACAATAATTATCATTGTAAAGACAAAAAATGGGCTTTTAAATAAAGGGAAATATTGATTTAAATGATAACTTTCCAGACTTTTTTTTAAAAAAAAAAATCAAGACATACATTATTTTAAGAGAAAGTGTTGGTATTAAGGGAAAATTGTGAAAAATATTATATATAATTATAGGTATTATTAAAGAAAACTTATGAAAAATATTACATCCAATTATCAGGAGTGGATTTATTTTCTGAAGGTGAATTTGTATTACATTTCCCATTATATTTAAATTGAAGATGCCATTTATGATTTGGAATATTGCCAACTGAAAAAAAAAAGTTAATTATTTGAAATTAATACAAAATGATCCAAATATCACACTTGACATAAGACCTTGAATGATATGTGTTGAAAATTTTGTTATTTGTTTTATAAGGAGCAAACATTAGTGCCAGGGAAGATGGAATTTTTTAATGGCCACATAATAAAATATCAGGAATTTTTTAATGGCCACATAATAAAATATCAGCCAATTTATGTGACTTCAGTAGTAGTATTTTAGTAATTACATGTTTATTTTTATTTCATCTCATACAGGAAATAGTTAATATGATCAGGAAAAGAAGTATTTTGCCTACATCAACTTCCGTATCTCAGATTTGGATGTCGCTATCACAAAAATACTCCCCTCCCCCACCCCACCTGTTCTTTTGACTTAAATTAGCTATGTCTTTAGTAAAATGCAGGAAATTCTGGCAGTTATTGAACTAATATCATTTAGTTGGGGGGGTTCTTACGTAACAAGAGTATTTTAAATAGGTTCCTTTGCTCCTTAATTTATTGCCACTTACTCAAGCAACCATTTGGATTAAGTTGTTTCTTGGAGCACTGCGTTGGTTACCTATTTCAGCATCTTTGACTCTGAATCTGCCTGTAAATCATGTCTTAAAGTCACTGACAGAGCTTAGTGCTGGAGAACAATTTGGGGATTTGTCACTGAAAGTGTGTCATCTGGGTGCATGCCCAGATGCTGGTCCCCCCATGAGCTCGGTGGAGGGTGGCGTTCTGGCCCCTTCTCACAATACTCAGCTGCGCTGTTGACCTTCAGCATGGTGTCTCTTAACTTCAGCTTCTGGCTCTGCGTCTTATGAAGAGAAAAAATGGAAACTTGCACACCTGCTAGTTTACCAAGGCTAGTACCTGCTTCGAAGAGCCTTTTAGTTCCAAGTCATTTGGGGAAATTGCAAAACACACACCCAGGTCTAACATAGCTGTGTTGTTGAGAGTATTGGTTAGAACCATTTGAAATCGCTGACATGCAACTGCCCTTGACCTACAAAAATGGCAATCTAAACCTAATCATTAATCTCATTAATCGAGGAGCTAATTAATCATTGCGAAATTACATTTATACTTTTCCCCTGAAATTTACCAGTTAGTGGGTTAATAACAAATAAGAGATTCAAATTCTCTTGTGTTTCAAGCGCTGAGGGACACGTGCCAATCCTTGGGTCCTGGGGGAAATCATCGATTGGATTAAGGTTGGCAAGGCTGGAAAGAATGAACTCACGTCCCTGAGACACTTAGAGAACCCTGTTGTTATGTGGGCCCTCGGCAGCAGGATACAGGCTGTGTGACTCTGTCCTAGGCGAGGTCACTGCTCTTCCTGTGACATTAGTGGTGATCTTTCCTGTTCGCTTGGCCTACCTCTGGGCTTGTAACTTTGGCCTTTAAGCTGCACAGAATTCATTTAAAGGACAAATAAATGTCATGTGCTAATATTTTCATGAAACTCGTTTTTCCCTCTTTACTAGTAGAGTGTCATCTGCTCATTCTAAATGATGCCAGAGCCCATATTTGAATGTCCTTCATTTATATGATTGAAGCTCCTGAGCCTGGTCCAGACATTTACTTTAGGCTAGATGTGCTGGTAATACTACATTGGGGTCATTAAAATATATCTTAGTTTCCCAGAATATAAGGAAGCAATTAATAAAAAAATGTCAATTAAAGAATCTAGCTTATACCATTGATATTATGTGTGGAAAATGGCAGTTGATGTTTGTGACTTCCTCCTAAAAACCTGTAGCCCATTCAGTTGTGAGAAAAACATCAGGCAACTCCTCAATAAGAGACATCGAGGAGTGGTCAGCACTCTGCAGAACGGCCAAGATCATGGAAAATAAGGAAAGTCAGAAAGGGTCACTCAGTGGGGTCCCCAGAGACTTGAGGGCTAAATGTGATAGGGCCTCTAGTGGGTATCCTGGAACAGGATAAGGACTTAAGGGAAAAATAAGTAAATATGAAAAAAGTATGGTCTTCAGTTAATGATAATATATTGCTACTGGTTCATTCATTGTAAAAAATGTATTATCCTAACATAAAGTGTTTATAATAAGGTAAATTGGGTGTGAAGTACATGGGCATTCTCTGTATCATTTTTGCCAATTTTCTGTAAATCTAAACTATCCTAAAAGATAAAGATTACTTTTTAAATATAATTTTTAGCACTAGAAGGTTTTAAAACACGTTTAAAGTTTTCAAAGCTCTCAGTAAAGGGAGGACATTTAAGTTTGATTTTAATAGGCTCGAATTTTATTAAATTGATTTGTTAATTAATAAATAGCAGGTCAGCAGTAACTATATTTTTTTATCATTCATCTCCTGGATTTAGGATTAGGGTAAGGGAAGGGAGAATCATTTCTCAAAATTACAAAAAAAGAGCAGTAAGAAAGAAAACCTACTTTATTTTGTCTGATGATGGCTTATTATCTTAAGATATGGATACATTTGCAAAATTTCTCACTTAATGCATTTTGTTTAGTATGTGGCTTTTAGAGAAGTGAAGGACATTTTCATCATCTGCTTTGAAAATGTTTTAACAAATAAAGGGGAATCTTTACCTTCTTCAATTTACAAAACCAAAAAACACAATTAGCTTTTATTTGATGAACCATCTTACTGATAACTTTAATACTTAGCCACTAGCCAGCTTATACAAGAAGCTACATAAGCCGTGCTATCCTCAGGTTACAAGATTTAGCAAATGAAAATATAGGACACATAGTTAATTCAAATTGCAGATAAATAATAGTTGTTTTTATTTTTTCAGTGTAAGTATGTTGCAAATATTACATGGGACAGTTTTATACTAAAAGAAAAAATATTAGTCTCTTTTTCTGTAAGTTCACTATTGGTGCATTGAAATGCCATAGATTTTTGGCATTAATTAATTAATTAATTAATTTTAATTTTCTTTATTGATTAAGGTATTACATATGTATCCTTATTTCCCCATTAACCCCCTCAAACCCCTCCCACATACATGCCCTCACTCTCCTGGTGTCTGTGCCCATTGGTTAGGCTTATAGGCATGCATACAAGTCCTTTGGTTGATCTCTCCCCATTAACCCCACTCTCCCCTACCTTCCCTCTGAGGTTTGATGGTCTGATCTATGTTTCTCTGTCTCTGGATCTATTTCTGTTCATCAGTTTATGGCATTAATTTTGTATCTTGCTACATTGCCGAATTCATTTAGTAAGTCTACTAATTTTTTGACGCAGTCTTTAGGAAAAAATAATTAGTTGTTTTTCTCCATTCTGTTGGACCTACCCAGGCAGAATCTCTTGACCACTAAAGGCCCTGCAGTTTTCTGGCTTTAAAAATCAAACACTCAGTGGTTGAGTGTCAACTTATAAACCAGAAGGCCATGATTTGATTCCCGGTTCAGGTACATGCCCAGGTTGTGGGCTCATCCCCAGTGTGGCGTGTATAGGAAGCAGCCAATCAGTGATTCTCAGCATTGATGCTTCTACCTCTCTCTTTCTCTAGGACATCAATAAAAGTAAAAAATAATAACAACAGTACTATTGGATGAACCTTTATTGTATGTCGTAGACACACCTTACTTGTAGTAGAAGGCCTTCTTCTTGATTTATTAATTCTTCAACATCACTGTTCTTAAATGCTACTTTCTTGCAATAAGCCTTCTAGTCTGAATCTAAGCCCAAAGTGAACTCTTACAGAAATTTTATTCTCTATAAACTATGAAGTATTTAATATATTACCCTTTATATTAATCATCTGCTAATTTGTCAGACTGTGACCTTGAAGAGAAAATTTGACATAAGTCTCTAAATACATCATTTGAATACACATGATACCTTAATTACAGATTTTCTGATTGAACCAGGAGTTTGTAGATCTACTAAGATAAGCTAGATTATGCTGCTTTAACAAATAGACCCCACATTTCAGCAGCTATTGCATTTCTGTTGCTCTGATCTTGCCCTTTCCATCTTAAGCCCTTCCTTTATTTCATTGATCCTAGCTTTAATAAATGTACTCTCAACATGAAAATGAAAAAGGATACACATGGGTACATCCTCATTATGGGTCGGTGGATGGTGGGAATGGAGGCTTAGATGATCCTAGTCACTGAGGGACCCAGGCTAATGTCTCCTGCATCTCTGTACATTCTTCTGTGATCACTGAGGTAGAAAGAAAAGTGGAAAGTTAGGTCATCTGTCATTCAGTCCTATTCCAAGAAGCAGAGTGAATTATGAGCATATGTCCATGCTCAGCTTCAGAGGGAGAGGGAAGCCCAATCCTATGGGATGTCTAGAGAGTGAGGAGAATGGGATGCTGGTGAAGAGCCCTAAACACATCAGAGGAAAAAATGTTGGTGGAAGCTTTGAGTGAGAGTTGGGCAGCTTAAATGAGTACTTGAACTTTATGGGTCAGCCTTTATGAGCCTACAGTTTTTATCCGTATACAGAACTTGCTTCAGAATGCTTGTACATAAAATAAAAACGGGATTTTGTATAGACATAGGAAGAAATGAATAGTAGCATCTCATTCATGGCACAGAATAAAGTGTGAATTATGATCAGAAATAACTCTTCTGATAACACGCTCAACTAAAATGGTTGCATACCGCAAAGTCATCTAGCTGGTTCTCGCTATTTCCATGAAGATTAACTTTTCTAGTAATGCTGTTCCCAGATGTGAAGAGAAGATCAAATTTTCCTACACACATGCATGCATATGCATGCACATACAACATTTAAAAAAAAATAAACTTGAAGACCTGGTTGCATTTCATTTGGTGGAAACATGGCCTCCTATCCAGAAACACCTGCCCATGTTAAGCATCTCTCTTTCTCCTCTCAGTCATTTCCTTGGTTTGCTTGACCCGCTTGCTCACACCTCCAGGACCTCAGGAGCTGGGGTGTTGTGGTCAGATTGGACTGCTCCACTTGGCATTCGCCTCTCCACCCCCCTCCATGTGGGCACCGTCTCCATGGAAACCGCAGGCTGCTCTGCAGGCAGCTCGGTTGCGCCAGGCGGCTGGTGCTGGCAGAGGCAATCAGAGAGTGAGGGGGCCTTGAAGAGCCCCGAAACAGCTTCCGGTGTAATTGCTGAGACAGAGATGAAAAATGCTATTCATTTGAGACATCCAGGCCCTAGTGGCGAAACTCCCCGGAGGCCGCATCCCTCCTTGCACCTTGCAGAGGGGGTCCTCCCGCATCCACGCGCTGCCCGCTCCCTGGGGCCCTTGTTCTCTCCTGGGTTCTGAGGAGATTTGGGGGGGGGCAGCATGGAGAGGGGGGGGGGCAGGAATCCGTCTCAGTGCCAGGCAGCTGCCGACAGGAGGGATCCTGCCATGGCTCTTAGGAAATGATATCTGGAAACACACACACACACACACACACACTCTCTCTCTCTCTCTCTCTCTCTCTCTCTCTCTCTTTCTCTCTCTCTCTCTCTCACACACACACACACACACACACACACACACACACACAGATACCAACTGTGTGGTTAGTCAGTCTTAAGCTACAGACTTCAGCTCAGGGTCTGGAAATAACTCCCAGTCACTTTTGAGGGGCGCAGGCTTTAGAAGAGTTTTCCAATAAGATTGCACACAGCTTGAGGTCTGAGCCATAGAACACTGCCAACACATGCTTCCCCTGCGTCCTCTAAGCATGGACCAGCCCTGAGATGGGAACCCACGGAAGTACACAGGCTCTTTGCTTCTCAGGAGCCTCTGAGCCCTGTCTAACTTGGACCTGACCTCCTCTCTCTGGGGAGCTCGTCCTGGAGACCAGTGAGTGAACTTTTACAGTGAAGGGCACATCCCATCTTTGCTGGGGAGAGAGAGCAAAGAAGACAGGGAAGAAATTCTTTAGGGAACAGAAATGGGAAAAATGCGCAGTATTTAGAATAAAATGTTTTATAACTTCGTTTTCCATGTTTGCTCATACACACTAATATAGTGGTGTGTTTTTTTAAATGAATTTATTGGGGTTACATTGTTCCACAAAACCATCCAGATTGCAAGTGTGCAGCTCAATAAGACATCGTCTGCACACTGCATCATGCACCCATGGCCTCAAGCAAAGTCTATTTTTCTCCCCATCTTCCCCCACTAATGTGGTTTTTCTAGTATAAAACGAAAAACAATTCAGGAAAGATACAATCGCAACTCTGAGTATGTTTTTTATTGCTTCCAAAATTTCTTTTTCTTTTGTGTCCCTCTCTCTTAGCGTGTATGAACTTAAGTTACCCTGTAAAGCTCCTTTAAAAGAAGCAAGCGCCAATAGAAAGCTTCTGCATTTCTTTTCTTAAATACAAGACGTATTGATTTGATTCTGCCATACAAAATGCCTAGCAATTTTGCAAGCTGCTCTTTGGTGCTTACATATTTCTGTTGTTTGGTGGATTTATGTATAGTTTATAGAATTTGATGTTTATAATTTGAAATCGTATTTTTTTATTTCCCTTGTACTAGCACTTCTTCCCAAGTGAAATAAATGTCAGTCCTTTGCATTTTGATTATCTCGTGTCTTTGAATTAAAGACCACTGATATTTTTGAATATAATATAATCATGATGATAATTATTTTTATTGAAAGTGAGGAATGATTTTTTTCAAACTTATTTTTCCAGCTGTGGATTGGGCAGTGATATGAAATACAAACTTCTCATTCTAGATACCATAAGCATTGGGGAATGCTTCCAAGCATACACAATTATTACTAATACTGAGAGTTAAAAATTACTTCCTCATCTTTGGAAAATTGCTTCTTTTGCAAATTGAATATGGATGATTTCTTTTTTCCTTGATGTATAAGGATAGTTTAAATTACTTTCAGAAAGTAACTTTGAAACATCATAATCAATCTTAGAAAGTGATTATAACTGAATAGCAATTAAAACAGCAAATGGCAAAACTCAAAGAATGTAGCTAGTGGAGTCTATAGAGACTAATATTTAGCATTCCATTTATACATTGGAAAAGAATAATAATTGATTATTAATAATCAATGTGTTCATCTCAATAAATTAGGAAAAAAATGGGCCATGAAGTAAAATGAATGGAAGCAGATAAAAGGCAGCAATTACAAATATTCATCTAAAGTCAGTCCTAAGAATCCAAGCACGCTTTAGTAATAGGAATTTGTTTTCTCAGTCACAGATGACCGCAGCTTTTCCGGCAGAAGAAATTTAATGTAGGGTATTGGTTATATAGAGTTGAGAGAAAAGCTGAGAATTCAAACAAGAGCAGAGAAGTAACTCAAGAACAACAAAGAATTATGTGGCCCCACATGTCAGCAGTGCCGGGGTTGAGAAATGATGGCCTCAGGAATCCTCTCTCTGGATTTTCCAGTGGGAGAGGCGGATCCAGCAGGATCCAGAGCCAGGGAGAAGGTGCAGCAGCTGTCAGAGGCGGCGGGAGATGAGGGGAAGGATGAGTAATAGCTGTAGTATCCTCCCACTCAGCCTTCAGCTACTCTCAGGGACTCTCATTGGCTCAAGTCAGCGGGAAGTTTGGTGCTACAGATGCACAGAAAACTGCCTGCGAGGCAACTCCATGATGTATGACAGAGCTGGGAAGGCAGAGGGTGGACCTGAGGACACGATTATGGACCAGCCAGCAGTTACTGTCATTGCTTCCTGTAACAGATGAGGGAGAGGAATAAATGGTCATTTCAATCAGTGTTTTAGAGTTCTCAATAAATTTCAACACTAGGTTATAATTAATAATTCTTAGTAAACTAAAGGGGTTATTCCTAACCTAAGTAATACTGACTATCTAGGTTGATAGTGTCATTTTAACCATGGAAACGAAAGAAGAGGTATTCTCACCACTTTGTCCACAGCCATCACAATAAGACAAGAAAAGATGGAAGAAACAATGAATTGGAGAAAGCAAAATGTTTAAAAATATTTGCAGATAGCATGAATGTTTACATATTAATCCTAAAGGAATTTTAGAATCAACTATCAAAACTATAAAGAGAATTCAGCATGTGTTCTGGATCAAATATCAGCATGTTCAATATGGCTTATTTCTTTCATATCTAATGTATAGGGAGAATTCATTACTTTTAAAAGTTAACTTAGAGATCTGATAACTAACTTTAGAAAATGTTTATAATTCAAGATCAACTAAAATGGTAAAAGAGAAAAGCAAAACAGTGTTTGTTTTATTATTTTATTTTTATTTTTTTAAAATAAATATTGTTCAGATTATTATAATTATTCCTCTTTTTTCCCCCCATAGCTCCGCTCCACCCGGTTCCCACCCCACCCTCTGCCTTTACTTCCCCCTCACTCCCCACCACTGTCCTCATCCATAGGTGTACGATTTTTGTCCAGTCTCTTCCTGCACCCCCACACTTTTTTCCCCTGAGAATTATCAGTCCACTTCCTTTCTATGCCCCTGATTCTATTCTACTCACCAGTTTATTCTGTTCATCAGATTTTTTATTCACTTGATTTTTAGATTCACTTATTGATAGAGATGTATTTGTTGTTCATAATTTTTATCTTTACCTTTTTCTTCTTTCTCTTCCTAAGGAAGCATTTCATATAATACTGATTTAGCGGTGATGAAATTCTTTAGCCTTTTTCTTCTCTGTGAAGCTCTTTATCTGAGCTTCAATTCTGATGATAGCTTTTCTGAGTAAAATAATCTTGGTTGTAGGTTCTTGCTATTCATCACTTTGAATATTTCTTGCCACTCCCTTCTGCCCTGCATAGTTTCTATTGAGAAATCAACTGACAATTGTATGGGTCCTCCCTTGTAGGTAACTAACTGTTTTTCTCTTGCTGCTTTTAATATTACCTCTTTGTCTTTTGCTCTTGGCATTTTAATTATGATGTGTCTTGGTGTGGTCCTCTTTGGATTCCTTTTGTTTGGGATTCTGTGCACTTCCTGGACTTGTAAGTCTATTTCTTTCACCAAGTGGAGAAAGTTTTCAGTCATTATTTCTTCAAATAGGTTTTCAGTATCTTGCTCTCTCTTCTTTTGGTACCCCCTAATTCTGATGTTGGTACACTTGAAGTTGTCCTAGAGACCCCTTACACAATCTTCAAATTTCTGGATTATTTTTTCTTTTTTCTTTTCAAGTTGAGTGTTCTTTGCTTCTTTGTATTTCAAATCTTTGACTTGATTCATGCGATCCTCTAGTCTGCTGTTAGATCTCTGTATAATATTTTTTATTTCAGTCAGGTTATGCTTAATTTCTACTTGGATCTTTTTCATATTCTCAAGGGTCTCGCTAAATTTACCAGCCTTTTGTAGAACATTCTTGAAAAACCTTATAACCATGGTTTTGAACTCTATATCCAGTCAATTGCTTTCCTCCATTTCTTTCATTTGTGATCTCTTTCTTTGTTTCCACATTTTGGCTGCTTCCCTGAGTTGGTAGAGAAGCTATGTGTGCTATGTGTCCTATATTGTCCAGTGGCTCAGCCTCCCTAGTTACCTGAGGTGGACACTCTTGGTGCACCCCTTTGAGAGCTGTGTGCACAGTCATGTTGTAGTTAAGCTTTGATTGTTGTTGGTATCCCTGGGAGGAATTGACCTCCAGGCCAATTGGCTATGAGGATCAGCCATGTCTACACAGGGAGAACGTCTGTGCTGGAGACACCCTTGTGAGACAAGACTTGCAAGAGCCTCTGTGCTCAGCTTGGATGGGGTAGAGTCTCAGGGAAAAGCAAACAGCAATGGTTTCCCATCAGCCCTGCCCTAAGAGGCACCTGGGTCTCAGTGTCCTACAGTAATCGCTGCCAGCGCCTCTGAGAGAAAGCCGCCCTCGAGTTTTGCCTGCTGCCAGACAGTCCAGTTTCTCCCTGAATGAGTCTAGGTCCCCAGAGTCTCGCTCAGAACTGGAGTTCAGAGCCATTGGGAGCTTTTGTCTCCCTCCCAGTTTGGAAAGCCAACTGCATACTCAGTTTTCTGCCCTCTCCACGTGTGCACGGTACCTCTGCCTTCCACAGTTTCTCTGAATCTCAGTGTGCTTTTTCTCTTTCTTCCTAGTTATAGAATTTCCACTCAGTCATCCTTTCTGTGGATCTAGATGATGTCTGTTTTGTCTTTTAGTTATAGTTTTGAAATTGTTGTGTGAGGCAGCAGTTTAGGTGTTTACCTATGCTGCCATCTTGGTTTCTCTAAAACAGCATTAGTTTTAAATACTTGTTTCAATCTATAGCATTATTAAATGCTTACAAATACATATGTTTTTAATATAATCTTTTATCCAAATCACACTCTTGGATTGTTTCTCTTAGCTTCATATTCTATGTAAAGTTAGCATATTATTTTGTTTAAATATTTATTTAACTTTAATATGTATGCTTGTATTGAGAGTCAGTTGAAAGAATATGATTAAATTAATTTTAGTTCTATGATTGTGTTAAATTTGTACATTTTTAGAAATAGAATTCTTTTCTGTGAAATGCATTTGTAACCCAGGTCACCTTGTAGAAAGATTATATATTACAATCATATATATATGTGTATACACACACACACATATATACATGTATATACACACATACATATATATGTTTCTATATATGTGTATGTATATATCACATATATAATCATAAACATGACAAAGTTCTTACATTTTTTCCAAGAGAATAGAGCTGGCCATTCAGCTCTGCAAGAAATTAAAGAGATGCAATATTTTTAGTCCCATCCAATCTTCCTTAATTGTTTGAGAATGGAGAGGTGACTTATATGCAATATGTTAATTTTAAGTTTATGATTAGATGGACAATTCATAGAGAGTCAGTGAAATATTCCTGTGATCTAATTCACTTTGAAAGGTAAAAATACAGTGGTTAGTGAGGAGAAACCTTAGCTTTCTCAGGATATGTCTCTTTCCACGCTCTGGTTGTGGGAGCAGGTGCACCATAATTCACTGTCTGCTGGCTGCCTTGTTTGGTTTGGAAAAGATGGTCATAGGTTAGAATAACTGTTTCCATGTTAAAGTCTCAATTCAGGTCATTTCAGGTAGTGTCATGATATTCATGAATTTTTAAACATCTATGCACTAGTGTGCTCTGCCTCACACATTATAAATTTATTAGAACTACCTTTTACTTTTTCTGTTATTGCATAGGAGTTCTGTACAGATGAGCAATAGACCATTGAATAACCACTGGGGAATGAATAGGTTTCTGCAGAACATATCTAGAAATTATCAAATCAAATCATACTACTTCTTTTCCCATCTCCTCTAAAAATATTTAATCATTTCTTCTTCCCAGTAATAAACCAGAAAAATTTCCAATGAAAACTCTTACCTATCGCATTGACTTTTATTCTCATTTCACCTCAAGTCTTATAACTTTTGAGTACTTGTTTTATTTTAAATTACGAAGACATTAACAACATCACAGGAAGAACCACGTGTTCAAAGGAGATCATTCAGAAACACAAGTTGAGCCTCTAGAGCAGTGGTTCTCAACCTTCCTAATGCCGCGACCCTTTAGTACAGTTCCTCATGTTGTGGTGACCCCAAACCATAAAATTATTTTTGTTGCTACTTCATAACTGTAATTTTGCCACTATTGTTAATCGTAATGTAAATATCTGATATGCAGGATGTCTTAGGCGACCCCTGTGAAAGGATTATTCGACCCCCAAAAGGGTCGTGACCCACAGGTTGAGAACTGCTGCTCTAGAGGGTGCCAGAAAGTCTGTTTGGTACAGCTTTTAAGAACTTGGTAAATTGTCAGATTTTACCATATTTTCTTTAAAAAAATACAGATTGCTATAAATTAGCTAGTTCTGAAAGAAGTTAAATGGTAAACAGAAAGGATGGAATCCATAGAATAAGCCTTCATTGAAAGCGTTTTTATGGATTTGCTTCAAAGTAATACAAGAGAATGAGCTCTTTCAATAGTTTGAATATAGATCAGCAGTTATGAAACCAACACCGCAATTAAATGGCTAACTTATTCTAGTCCTATTACTTATAGTGTCACATTCTCTCTTCTTGTGGGTTTTAGAATAAAGGCTGTTATTTGGTTGTAAACTTTAGAAATATTACTTTGGCATCGATAAGCTTAATTAATTATTCCAAATGATAGTGGGTTTACCACTGCTTATAGATTACAGGCAATATAAATATGTTTGATACAAAGCGAATAACATTTTTAATGTCAAACTATTGTCTCCCCCTAAGACACCCTCCCTCCCTGTGTGTGTGTGTGTGTGTGTGTGTGTGTGTGTGTTTTAATATATAAAGATCCAGGGTCTGTCATGACCTAAATGTCTGGGTGGATGATCAAACACCTGGCTGGCGCGGCAGGAGTCAGTTCTGGGTTCGAGCCGCCTGCAGCATGGCGGCGGGAGGGAGCTGTGGGCCCCACCGCCCTCGGTACAGCAGTGGCAGGAGCTGTGGGAATGGAGCCTGCTGCCATCAGACTGGCCTCTGGGTCCCTCCCCCTGCCCACAGGCTCTGGGGAACCAGCGCTATGCCACGATGGTACTAGACCCTACCCAAGGGACCTCGGATTGTGAGAGCATGCAGGCTGGGCTGAGAGATCCCCCCACCTCTGGAGTGTATGGATTTTCATGCACTGGGCCTCCAGTATATATATATATAATGGCAACAACATGTTTGTGATATTGAGTGTTCAGATTGTAGTTACTCACCATTTCTATTTTCATATTGGCCTTAGATAACCTAGTATCTCTGGCATCACAGTGAACTTTTCTGAGCCTCAGATTCCTTTTCTGAAATGGTGGGTGTTGCGGCCTCTAAGATTTAGTGCTATTTACAGTCTGATAAAACCAATTTTCTGGTTCAGAGATGGCCATCTTCTTGCTGTGTCTTCACAGGGCAGATGGGACAGGAGGGCTCTTGGGGTTTCTTTTATAAGCCCATTTCATGAAAGCTCCACCCTTATCACACCATCACCCCCTGAAGGCCCAACCTCTAAATATTACCACAGTGGGGGCTAGAATTTCAACATGAGCATTTTGGGGGGGACACAAATATTCAGTCCATTGTTGGTGGCTTAGAAGGAAGTCTCATTCCCGAGTCTCCAGTAAAGGTTAATTTTCTTTAAAAAAATATATTTTTTTAATTAATTTTAAAGAAGAAGGGTAAGGAAGAGAGAGAGAAATGTCAGTGATGAGGGAGACTCATTGATTGTCTGCCTCCTGCATGCCCAACACTGGGGATGGAGCCTGCAACCCAGGCTTATGCCATGATTGCGAATAGAACCTTGACCTCCTGGTTCATAGGTCAACGTTCAACCACTGAGCAATGCCAGCTGGGCCAAAGGCTAATTTTCTTTACGTTAAAGTGACAATCTTAGGTCTTGATCAGTCCATAGTGAATCTGGCCTCTAGACCAATATCTGACTTGGAATTTGTGGAAGTTTCCCTCCTGGTACTGAGCTTCATGGTCCTGTCAGTTCTTGCCCCAGCAGGTCCAGGGGCCAGTTCCCCAGGACTGGATGCTGTGGAGGCGCCGATAGCATCGGGCAGTGAGAACTGTTCTCTGCTCCTTAGAGAGGTGGAGATGACAGATTTTCTTGCTCTGTCTTGTCAAAGCCAGCCTAGCACTTGATGCATTTTTAACACTTCCTTTTTATAGGAAATGGAGCTAAGGGAAATTGGAGTTTATCACCTGGTTTATTGAGTTCAGGGGCACTTTGCAAAAGCACGTTCATGGTTGGCAGACCTAGGTCTCCGATATTTCTGCCTGCTTAGCTAGGT
Source organism: Lasiurus cinereus (assembly GCA_011751065.1). Lineage (NCBI taxonomy): Eukaryota > Metazoa > Chordata > Mammalia > Chiroptera > Vespertilionidae > Lasiurus > Lasiurus cinereus. The sequence continues at coordinate 69,517,042 of JAAGEH010002531.1, forward strand.
CATGAGGGACACTGTCTTTCCATTTCAGTGGCTGGACGGACCGCCAAAAGGGCCAGCTTCCACATGGCACAGGGTTTCTCTGCCTCAGCCCTGTTGGCATTATGGGATGGACAACTCTTGCTTGTGGGTAGCCGCCCTCCTGGCCCTCCCCATGAGGCCCTTTCCCACCCACAGTCACCCTGCGTGTATTTGCCCAGCGGTCATCATGCTCCAACATTCTACATGCAGGCGTCCTGAGGTTTCATCCTAATATTGATTAGCTGCCATGTGACTGTAAATATCAGAGCCACGCTCTGTCCTGGGCGTCTTTCTGTTCATGTTGCTCCCCTTCTGCTCAGTTGGTTTTTTTGGTTGATTAAAAATGAGTCCCTGCATATGGTACCAACTCTGTAGAGATTGGGGAAAAGACTCTCACCTGCCTTAAACCAGGAAATGAGGGGACATTTTAGATGTTCATCATGGCTTGGATTCTCCTTCTGTTTTTAATATGTTATGGTCTATAAATAGATTATTTTTCTTAAGTCACAATACAAGTTGGCGTTGCTCTGATCTGTGCACGTTCTTGGATTAGGATCACAGTTTTGCAACTGACTTGCTGTGGGTTCAGGAGTCCTTGTCTGACTATTTGATAGCTGCCCAGGCCTTATTGAGCATAGGTGTTGTTGTTGAATGAAAGAGTGATTGGAAAGAGTCTCCGTGTCTTTCACTAAAGAGAAAAAGTGATGGGTCTTCCAAGTTACTCTCAGTGCTACTACAAAATGATTCTAAAAGGGAGGCTTGTGTGTCTCTCAGATAGTAACCTCCAGGTTTCCTGCTAGTGCGACAGAGCATCCAGTTAATGCGACCGAACTGCCATCTTCATTGGAAGAGAGAAACATCTCAAACAACTCATTAACGTTCTGATTGGCTGATTATACTAATCGGAGTTGTTCTTCGTCTGGGATGTTTTATGGTGATTTCGTATTTTCTCCCCACAAATAAAAACAAAAACAGCAATTATTTCTCGCCTCAAATAATTATTGGATTTTTTTTTCCCCCTGAAATCGGTCCAAAGTCTGAGCAAAGGGCAATTTTCTTGGCTAGCGTTCACATGGTATAAAATTAGCACTGCAGCTTCTAGCAAGTTCGCGCTTCTTTGGAATAACAACTTGTTGAAACCGCCCCTGGCTTCCCCATATATTCTGCACTAGCCAGCCAGCTGGGTGTCCTGGGCAAGGTCATTATGCCTCGGCGGTCCAGGAGGCATTAACCTGCGAGCTCGAATCAGCCTCGTGGTATTACACACAGGCTGGTGATGTGCAGGGGAGGCTGGGCAGAGACAGTTTAATGCTGTGTCATGCATTTGTCACAATGATAGATGCGCTCGCAGATACTCAGAAAAATTGTTACAGCTTATCTGCTGCTCCTGATAAGGTGTCAGGGAGGCAGCGACTTTGGAGGGAGTTCATGATGACTGGAATCACGTATCGATCGGGACCACACAGAGGAGCACGCAGTTATTGATCCTCCTCAGGATTCGAAGAGAGACCTCATGGCACGTGATTTCTCTCTCCCTCCCTGTGCATTTTACATGAGAGTAGTGTAGCTTTTTATCAGGCCAACACAGGAAAGATTATTCCATTATAGCAAGAGCTCTTTTACTTGTTCCCAGAGAAAATGCAATATGATATCCGTGATGAACATTTATTGAGCACTTAGGATGTTTCAGGCACTGCGCTCCACACTTTATACACAAAATGTCTTTAACGTCTCCCAATGAGTCTCTGAGATGGATGTATTTTGTAATTTCCTGTATCCTGGATGTCAGCGAGAGCCTCCTGATTTTCGTAGAGGGTTAACCTTGGCCTGCACTCCCACTTATATGGTCATTGGGCTCCGGGCATCTTCCACGGTTATAGTTCCTAACAGTTTACTTTCTCCGGTTTCCCTGTAGCCAGGCCCTGTGCTCTCACTTACTGCATTGGTTATAACCGATGGTATTAATCAAATCACCATACCTTTAGTGGCTTAAACAACACAAATCTATTCTTTTAGAGTTGTTTTTTTTTTTTTGATATTTTGTTTTTTTTTACAGAGAGGAAGGGAGAGGGATAGAGAGTTAGAAACATTGATGAGAGAGAGACATCGATCAGCTGCCTCCTGCACATCCCCTAATGGGGATGTGCCCGCAACCAAGGTACATGCCCCCGACCGGAATCGAACCTGGGACCCCTCAGTCCACAGGCCGCCGCTCTGTCCACTGAGCCAAACCGGTTTTGGCCTTTTAGAGTTCATTAGGTTAGAAGTCCAACATGCGCCTGATCTGGCTGCACTCAAGGTGTCAGCCCGGCTGTGTTCCTTTCGGAAGCTTCCAGAGGAGAATCCATTGTTTGCTTGTCTCAGCATCTAGAAGCTGCCCCACGCCCTTTGCCTCGTGGCCCCTGCCTCCATCTTCAAAACCAGTGACACCTGGCTGACTCCTCATATCACATCCTTTGGACCTCCTGGTCTGCACCCTTGGTTCGCTTTTCAGGACCCTTGTGAGTTGCTTGGGATAATTCAGGACGATTTCCCTAGTTTATCATCAGCTGATTAGCCACCTTTATTATATCTGCAGCCTTAACTCCTTTTGCATGTAACATGAAATAGTCACAGGTTCCCAGGATCGGGATGTAGACATCCCTGGGAGGTGGGTGTGGGGGTGGTCTCTGCTTTTCATACTGACTATTAATAAGCTGTTAACTTCTTTGCTGGTCTCGATTAATCAGCTATTTATTTCAAGTATGGTAGGAGTTTATTTCAGTTTGTTGAAGGAAAAATAAGTCAATCATTATACCGCCTTTCCCTCATGTTCCCTTTTCTCCGGAGTTATTGTCAAATGTCCCTCCCTTCTCTTCCCATCTCAGGCCCCTTGAAATCTCTCTGTCCGTGACAGATGGGCTATTAAACAACAAAACAAAACAGAAAGGAACTTCAGAACGATAGGGAATTCTTCCTGAAAAGAATCTTAGTGACTAGGCCTTTCTCTATCTTCTATTAATCCTATTTACAGATTATGACTACCACCAACAGCTGGGGTTACCCAGGTCAGGGTCTCTTGGCGCTGATTGGAGACATGTACTCTACGAACTAGGGGAGGATGAGTGTAGTGCTACCTCATCTATTTTCTAGAGTTAAGGGGTGCCTCTAACGTCCTTCAATACCCAGGAGGTCCCCCACAAAGAGTTTTCTGCCCCATAATGTTAGCAGCCTCGTGGTTGAGAAGCTCTGAAGAAGATATGGGGCTATGAGGTGGGACCAGGCAGGGGTCTGCCTGAGTGCCAGGCCCCAGTCTGCAGACAGCCAGGCAGGGGCTGAGACCAGAACATAGAGCTGTCATTAAGAGAAGCAAGATAACATTTTGGGGTAAACTTTTCACTTTTCTTGATTGTAAGATCGTGCATGTGTTTTACATGAATCATATTCAGAGAATTTGTAAATATCCAAATGCAATCTCTTGCCTGTGTTTGGCTTCCACATTTGTTGTTACTACAACAATGTTTTCTACTAAATGACTGCAAAAATGTTTCTAAGAAGAGAGGCATATCTTATCTCCCTTTAAAACTAAATGATGATTGGTTACTATGAACGAAGCCTTTTTTTTTCTTGACTTGGATGTCAGCGAAGACCCTTTCTGGAGCATCCCTGAATCAGCGGTTAGAGGCCAGCCTCTCATTGTGGAGGTCTGTGAGCCTTGCTTGATGGAAACAGAGCAAATCAATGAATGACTAGGAAGTGGAGATGCTGACTGAGCAATGAAATAAAGAATTGCAAATATTTATAATCCACTTGTGGTGAGCCAATAGAGAAGGCTCAGACCATTGGGGAATTGAGTTTTGTTTTTAGATGGACTACAAATTAGACCTTCGATAAGATGTTACCTGAGTAGACATCTCCCAATCTCAAATACCTACCATAACTGTTTCATAGAGAACTGTGGAGGGAATTCTAGAATTTAAAGGTATATAGCCACGCCTTTGTCTCAGATAATTGTAAATCAGACTATTCTGTTTTCGGTTTTTTTTTTTTTATTATTGTTTTTTTACAGAGATTCTGAAGGGAGAGGGATAGAGAGTCAGAAACATGGATGAAAGAAACATCAATCATCTGCCTCCTGCTCACATCCTACTAGGGATGTGCCCGCAACTAACATACATGTCCTTGACCAGAATCAAACCTGAGACCCTTGAGTCTGCAGGCCGATGCTCTATCCACTGATCCAAACTGGTTAGGCCCAGACTATTTTTTTAAAAAATCTGCAGGCCGATTTTTTATAGAGCGGAAGGGAGAGGGATGGAGAATTAGAAACATCGATGAGAAAGAAACATCTATCAGCCGCCTCCTGCACGTCCCCCACTGGGGATGTGCCCGCAACCAAGGTACATGCCCCTGACCGAAATCGAACCTGGGACCTTTCAGGCCGCAGGCCGACGCTCAATCCACTGAGCCAAACTGGTTTCAGCCAGACTATTTTTTATTGTGTGTTAACTTCTATAGAATATGTTATTTGGGAAAAAAAAACATACATATATATATATATATATGTATACACACACACACACACACACATATGTAATATGCAAATTAGGCCAGGACATCATAAGGGGTCTTGACCTGATAGGAGGAGGTTATACGCCCAGGTGAGGTCCAGAGCGGAGAGGAAGACAGAGACAGGGGGGTCTGCCCCAACCAGTGTGGTGGCTTGGGCGGCCTCAGAGCAGACACAGGCAGGGCGGCCAGGAGTCCCTGGGAGTCAGGCGCGGGTTCGGGCCCCCACCGCTCAGCGGGCCTGTGCGAGTGAAGCCTGGGTCCTGGCCACGCGCAGGGCTTCAGATAAGGGGATGCGGCATTCCGCTGCTATCTTGAGTTTGTGGTTTCCAAGGAAACAGCCAGAAGGGATGATAAACCCTCTGCCAATGGCAAACTGTGCAGCCAGCACCTCTCTAAGCAGGGGCTTCCTTTAAATTGAGCCTTTCCCGCAGTGCGTGGCCCCAGCCCTCCCTGGACCAGGCAGGTTCCCATGGAGCGCCATCTCCACGCAATACGGGCCCTCTCATGCCCATTAGCTCGGGGAAGTGGGGAAGGAAGGGGAAAGGCATTAATGGCATCACGACCACAACCCGTCACCAGGAGGTGCTTGGAGCACCCCTGGGCCCAGTGCCCCACGGGGCACCTTCTTGCATCGTGGGAGGCTGAGTGCCTCCTACACAATTTCAATCACGCGCTGGGCCTCTAGAGTGATTATAATCTCAGATTTAGACAGAAGCACTGTTCTGGCAGAAGAAGTAAGTTCTAGAAAGTGATTTCACTTTTATTCTGCTTATGTGCTTGTAGCACGTTGATATTTACCTAGATCAGTGGTTCTCAACCTTCCTAAGGCGCGACCCTTGCATACAGTTCCTCATGTGGTGGTGACCCCCAGCCATGAAATTTTGCTACTGTGATGCGTCGTGATGTAAATATCTGCATTTTCTGATGGTCTTAGGTGACCCCTGTGAAAGGGTCGTTCGACCCCCAAAGGGTCGTTCGACCCCCAAAGGGTCGTGACCCACAGGTTGAGAACCGCTGACCTAGATGATGTTAAGTTGTGCTGCCAGTGCTCAGGTTTTATTATTTTCATAAAAACCAGCACTAAAACTAAGAGCTCCCCTGCCCTCCTGCTTTGCCCATGTGACACATATGCAAGTATTTATTGGCCTAATCATTGAATTTACTGCTGGAAGTTTTTAATGATTTCATTGCCCTGGTAGCTTTTATGAATCAAAAAATAATTGGTTTGGAAGCTCGGGCGACTATTATGCCTGGGATCCTCTTGTGATATACCTGGCGCCATAATTTGGTTTATCCCCATTGAGGAAAATTCTTTGTGATCCACAGCCCTCAAGTTATAGATAATAGTTTCCAGGGTATATTATTGACGCTAAGAAATAAATTACTTGGCAATCAACAATTTTATTATTGAATAACTGCGTAACAATGTTGGGTACCATGAAGAATGTGTATGAATATTAACATATGACTTATTCTGTTTAAGAGAAAGCTTTCAACTTTATTAGGAAGATGTGATTGAAACACATGAGTATTTTCACGTTAGTTTAAGGGTTAAATGAAAAATGAGGAAATAGATGTGATCAGGTTGTATTGCTAAAATAGGGGTCGCTAAGTTGAGCAGAGCCTCCAGAATGTATCTGAGCTGCATAACCGAGTCTTGAAGTCTAATTAGTCTTTATATTTCATTTTAGCCCTGTGGGATACAAAAGACTATTTTTATCTTGTGTCTTCAGATGATGTTCACTGAATACCATATTCATATTCAATTTTGATATTCAATTTAATTTAGCTCTTATTTCTATCACCTTATTTGTATTCAGAAATGGATTGGCAATAAATATGAAGGTGTTTGAGAAATGTCGGGGGGCTCAAAATGGGAGAGATGGCCATGTGTGAAAGGAAATATACTGAAGTATAACCAAGAAATGATGTTTTAATAATTGTCATAAAGTGAAGGCTCCTTTGTGAGGGAAGGGTAGTAACTCATCAAAATGTCATCTATTTAGGATTATAAGGTAACACACTAAAACTTCTACTTTAGTGCACTTTTTTTTCACTTTGTTTTTTTTTTAAATATATTGTATTGAATTTTTACAGAGAGGAAGAGAGAGGGATAGAGAGTCAGAGACATCAATGAGAGACATCCATCAGCCACCTCCTGCACGCCCCCCACTGGGGATGTACCTGCAACCAAGACATATGCCCCTGACTGCAATCGAACCCCGGACCCATCAGTCCACAGGCTGACGCTCTATCCACTGAGCCAAACCGGTTTTGGCTTTTTTCACTTTCTTACTGCCATACTATACAAATGTACCTTGGGCATGGGCTCTTTGAATAAATGGAATATAAGTTTATTTCAAAACTATAGTGCTTTTAAAGTATAAAAAGTCTTAATGTTTGCTATTGTGCTTTAAGGGCAGTTGGTCAAATTTTGAGGAAGTTTTCTTATAAATCATGGAATCCATCCAAGTATTCACTTTAATGTCTGAATAGTAAAGTATAAAAAGGTCAGTGAGTGACCCAGCCCTCCCTGGGTCAGGCAGGTTCCCGTGGAGCGCAATCTCCACGCAATGCGGGGCCCCGGTTTCGTTCAGGCCCTCTCATGCCCATTAGCTGGGGGAAGCAAGCGGGGAAGGAGGGGGAAGGCATTCATGGCATCACGACCACAACCCGTCACCAGGAGGTGCTGGGAGCACCTCTGGGCCCCGCATTGCATGGAGATTGCGCTCCACGGGAACCTGCCTGATCCAGGGAGGGCTGGGGTCACTCACTGACCTTTTCATACTTTACTATTCAGATATTAAAGTGAATACTTGGATGGATTCCATGATTTATAAGAAAACTTCCTCAAAATTTGACCAACTGCCCTTAAAGCACCATAGCAAACATTAATTATTGTAGCAAACACCATCTTACTAGTTTCTATTGGTTAAAGCAGAACAGTCTGAGCAAAGTTTCATAATAATTGGTATATATTTACATGGTATAAATGTAGATATTTGCCGAAACCGGTGTAGCTCAGTGGATAGAGTGTCGGCCTGCAGACTGAAAGGTCCCAGGTTCGATTCCGGTCAAGGGCATGTACCTTGGTTGCAGGCACATTCCCATCGGGGGTTGTGCAGGAGGCGGCTGATTGATGTTTCTCTCTCATCGATGTTTCTGACTGTCTATCTCTCTCCCTTCCTCCCTGTAAAAAAATCAGTAAAATATATTAAAAAAATAAATGTAGATATTTGGTTAAATTGGCACTTGGAAAAAGTCTTGATTTTTTTTTTAAAGAATATTTTTATTGATATCAGAGAGGAAAGAGAAGGAGAGAGAGAGAGAGAAACTTCAGTGAGGAGAGAGCATCATTGATTGGTCGCCTCCCTCACAACCCACACTGGGGAGTGAGCCCACAGCCCAGACATGCGTTCTGACCAGGCATTGAACTGTGATCTCCTGGCTCATAGGTCAAGGCTTACCCACTGAGCCATGCCTGCAGGGCAATTCACACTTTTAAAGAATTCTCCGATTGCTCTGTCAAATGGTGTTTGGGTGAGGGGGGAAACTAAGGCTCAGTTTCGGGGCTCCTGTGGGGATCCATACAAGAGGTGCTGGATTGGACAGTGGTATAGAGGTGGTGCTCATAGTTTAGGTATGTTCTGAAGGTCAAAGGTTTGCTGACAGATTGGACAGCGGTGTTAGAAACAGGAGGGTAAAAGATGACTCCAAGTTGTTGACAGAGCATTGCCATCGGTTGAGAGGGAGACAGTGAAGACTGAGGGGGGAGCTCAGTAGATCACTTTTGTTTTATTATTGTGTTGCAGTTATGTTGTTGTGCAGTGTCATGTGACAACAGTTTGTTAGTCATTGAAGTGGAGGTGTCTGGAGCTGATGGGTGAGGGCTAAATGGAACCACAATGTAAACGTGGTAATCATATCATATATACCCCTGTATGTATATAAAAGTGGACAGCATATGTGCTGAGAATTGTGTGTTGGAGTTTGTTTTCTTTTTAAGTCATTTTCAATGGTTTACAACAGGGGTCAGCAAACGACGGCTCACGAGCCACATGCGGCTCTTTGGCCCCTTGAGTGTGACTCTTCCACAAAATACCATGGTTTGCGAGAGTCTGTTTTGAAGATGTGGTGTTAGAAGAAGTTTAAAAAATGTGGCTCTCCAAAGAAATTTCAATCGTTGTACCGTTGATATTTGGCTCTGTTGACTAATGAGTTTGCCGGCCACTGGTTTACAACATAGAGGGCAGTAACAGGAAGAACATCCCCGTACCTTTTGGGAAATTATTCCTTAACAAGGCTATTTAATTGTGATCTGCAATAGAGAGATTTCTGAAGACATGATATTTACCCTTTAACAACAAAAAGAAACCTTTTGTTTTATGGGGAGAAAATTTTTACGGACAGTACATATAGGCATGTAGTGTTTTACGGGCGATCTTGGAATAATGGGGATTTGCCAATGTCCTTCAAAATCTCTGATATTTAAATGCCATATCACAGTGGTTGAGTTCACTGCTTGGACTAAAGTCAATGAAAAGTTCTTATTTGTATTTAAATCAGCTGGTTTAGCTTCTCTATAAATGTGTTGTCAGGTAAATTACATCACTTCTTTAAAAAATTGACAGCTAACACAACTCTGGCTTTCATAGGATGTAATTGTTTCAAGTGGTAAAGTTCTGTGCATGTTTTTAATTTTTCCTATTTTTTAACTGCAATACAGCTTATGGCCTTCATAGAATTTTAGGTAGAATTACCAGAAACCCAATTAAGATGCTAAAAAGCATCTTAAAATTTACAGGTGAGCTTAAAAGTACTTATCTCTAATAGAGCACGGGTTATTAACCTCTGCGTTAATATGTTAATGATTGTGTATCACTTGAAGTGTTAAAAAATATGGTATTATTAAAACAGTAGCATTCACAACTATGCTTTAAGATGTACTAAGAAGGGAGTTGTCCAGAAGTGATTACAGAATGGACCAGAGGTTGAGACATTAGTAAATCTGGAGAAAGTTATTGCGTAGAGGGAAGTATGAGTGCTATTTTGCTTGGAATATGTAATGCTTCTCAGCAGATAAATTGAATGTGAGATTGAAATATTTTTATATCTAGTGAGCCTTGGTTACAAAATACCCCTATTAAAAAAAGGAACTTTATTACAAATACACTGTCAATACATCCATATTCTCTGTGGATTTACTTTATAATAAGTAATGAAATCACTTGCTAGTTAATACCAGTATAATAGAGTTAAGAACACTGCTTTAAAAAAATAAGCTTCAAAACCAGAAGTAGCATTTTTTTTTTCATTCTCATACTTCTGCACTTTCTATTTTTGTGGGAAATTGAAGTGAAGGTGCTGAAATACTGATAGAATCAATGTTCCTCTGGCTTTATCTGGAAGATTAGAAACCCGGGACATAAAAAGGAGAGTTCAGTCTCTGAATGAATTTACATTTTAAATTTACCATCCAATAAAGTTGAGTTTTTACATTTTGTACTGTAGCATGATCGGATGGAACCAGCAGTATTTTAAAGATTTAACATGGTTGGTTGCGATCCAGGAGATGAACCAACATGTGATTGACATTTGTATAAAAATAGAGCAACAACTCAAAATTGATTGTTTTCTTACTGTAACAGTTCTTTGCATATGTGGCCCATTAAAGACGGGTATACTTAACTGTTTCTGGCAGTATCTACTGCACTTTGCTGTGGTAAGAGCAGGTATTGAGGGTTTAATGCAAAATAGATAAGCTACCTGCTTTCCTGGTGCGTGGTCCTATGTGGGGGGCAGATGTGCTGCTGAGTAAAAGGTTAAATGGAGCCCTAGCTGGTTTGGCTCGGTGGATAGAGTGTGTCGACCTGCGGACTGAAAGGTCCCAGGTTCGATTCCGGTCAGGGGCATGTGCCTTGGTTGCAGGCACATCCCAAGTGGGGGTGTGCAGGAAGCAACTGATCGATGTCTCTCTCTCATCAGTGTTTCTAACTCTGTCCCTCTCCCTTCTTCTCTTTTCTGGCTCTCTATCCCTTTCCCTTCCTCTCTGTAACAAATCAATAAAATACATTTTAAAAAAAGGTTAAGTGGGACCAAGTCCAATATTCTGGGAGACAGAATATTGGGAAGGAACTAATGTTTTGTGTGGTGCACATGAGTAACAGACACCTAAGTGGGTCTAAATGGTGATGGTTAATTCTCAAGGAGTAAAGAGGTTGTGGAGAGGGTGTGTGTGTAAAGACTCTGGAACATGAAAGGTTTGGATCCTGAATTGAAAGGAGGCCAGTGAGAGGCAGGCTGGTGACCGGGAGAAGCCCTCCAGGTCCATGTGGAGATTCAAGGTCCAGGTCATGCAGGTTCTGTGAGTCCCCTTTTATCTAATAACTGGATGTTTATTCTTCTGGATCAATTTCATGATCAGGGGTCTGCGGACTGACGGAAAGATGGTTTAATTATTTTTTGTCATTGCTGTTGTTTAGTATATCTTTTTTAAAAAAAATATATTTTATTGATTTTTCACAGAGAGGAAGGGAGAGAGATAGAAAGTCAGAAACATCGATGAGAGAGAGACATCGATCAGCCGCCTCTTGCATGCCCCACAGTGGAGATGTGCCCGCAAACAAGGTACATGCCCCCAATCGGAATTGAACCTGGGACCTTTCAGTCCGCAAGCTGATGCTCTATCCTCTGAACCAAACCGGTCTCGGCTGTTTAGTATCTCTTATTTTTCCAGATTTGTACCCTCTGAAGGGGTGCCTGGGGAACTGAAGTTGGGTGAAGAGAGGGTAAATTGTAGTCCCAGGCACTGTGTGTGAGTGTAACATGCTCGGCCCAGAAATGAACTGCTTCCATCTTCATAGGAAAGGGATGCCAGTGTTACAGGAGAGCAAAGGTTCCACACACACAGGGTGGAGCTCGGGCTGCGTGTCAGCAGAGTGTCCGGAAGGAGGCACTATTGTAGCAGGTTAGAGTGTCAGGCTGGACACGTGAGCCTTGCAAACTTGGAGACCCTCTAAGTCTTAGCTGTGAAACAGGGACCATCACTGAGCTACTTCATTAGGGTTTTCAAATAAATGAGACTAGAGGCCCGGTGTACGAAATTTTTGCATTGGGTGAGGAGAGGGGTTCCCTCAGCCCAGCTTACACCCTCTCCAATCAGGGGATGTCGGACTGCCTATGGGACCGGGCCTAAACCGATAATTGGACATCCTTCTTGCAATCTGGGACTGCTGGCTCCTAACCACTCACCTGCCTGCCTGCCTGATTGCCCCCAATCCCTCTACCTCTGGGCCTTCCTCCATGTCTCCGTGCCTAATCCACAGCCTCTGTGGCCCTACCCCTCTCTCTCTCTCTTTCTCCCTCTCTCTTTCTCTTTCTCCCTCTCTCTCTCTGGGCATCACCAGCAGCTGTGGTGGCTGCTGATTAGGCCCTGCCTCTCTCTCCAGACCTTTCTCCAGGCCTGATCCGCAGCCGCTGATGCAGCAGCGAGGTCGTAGGCCTCCACTCGGCCTGGGCCCAAGGCTAACAACTTTGCCATGCTCACCTCGTCCCCCTGCCCCCCGCTGCCCTGCCATTTAGCTGCTGCCCTCCCCCCTCCCCCTTCCCCTCACCCAGCCTGGTGACTGGTCATTCATATGGTTGTTTAGGATGTGACGGCCTCTGGCCTTTATAATGTAGATAATACATGTACAGCATGTAACCTGGGGAGGCATATCTAAACTGTTAATAATACCAGTATGAGTGATCAAGTATTTTTGCTGTGTCTACAACATGTTTTGTTGTTATTTGATTAGATTAGTTACAAGTAGAATAGACAGGCACAGAGTAATTAATGCTTTGGAACTAAAGAATATGCACCTACTATAAATAAAAGAACCGGATACAGGATTCCTGTAGAGCAGTACTAGAAGGTCAGATGAGAAAAATAGGACAAATGTTGGTGTTCTAGTTCTGGTATGATAAACTAACACAAACAGCAAGTGGAAGCAATTCTATCTTTATTCACTTAACAAACACTTCAAATTCTCAATGTCACTCAACCTTCCACCCTCTCACTCTACTCCTACCAACTAGGTATCTGACTATTAGTACCTGGAAAATGTGGGGATTTCTTTGTGTACCTCCATACTGATGTCATTATTCAGAGATACTTAGTTTACTGACGAGTCATGCCAGCTATTTATGTTATTAGACAGAGTCTGGGGTTCTTCTGGAAAATGGTTGAGATGGCTTATAGGGATGCATTGGTCATGAAGATTGAATTAAAATCAGAGGGAAAGGAGTGGAAAATAACCATGAGCAAGTCTAGTGTAAATTTACTTTAGGAAGAGTATAGAGCTGGGTTTGAGCCCCATTATCTGTAATTTCATTCTATCAGATAATGAAACGATTTCATTCTCTCACAATCGTTTTGTGGCAGAAAGCCCGGCACCAAGAGCATGCTGTAAGGGGACCCAGACTTGTGTGGCCCCAAGCAAGTTTCTCAGGAACCCACAGTGGACATGTGTCCTCTCAGGAAAGTTCTCCCCCTCCAGGCTGTGCTGACCACGAGCAGCCCTCCTCAGACTCATGGATCCTAATTGGAAGATTTGCTTTGAATTCATAATATTTTACGTTTATATTCTTCTTACTGTATGCTATGTGCTATTTCAAAACACATCAGAGAGCAGGGAGGTATACTCTCCCATGTTAGTATATTGAGATGATTTTTGTCTCTAAAGAGTATAGGGAATCATCGATGAAATATATACATCGGTAGCTTAGTTTAAGCTTATTAAATATGATGTTAAGCCGAGACTGGCTTGGCTCAGTGGATAGAACCTCGGCTTGCGGACTGAAAGGTCCCTGGTTCGATTCTGGTTGTGGGCATATACCTTGGTTGTGGGCACATCTCCAGTGTGGGGCGTGCAGGAGGCGGCTGATCGATGTCTCTCTCTCATCGATGTTTCTGACTTTCTATCTCTCTCCCTTCCTCTCTGTAAAAAATAAAAAAAAAAAGATGTTGAATAGTTTAACCCATAATTAATGTATATTAGCTTTTAAGCTTTTTGACCCCAAAGATAACACCCTTATGAGTCAAGAGCTTTTTGCATTATTCTGGACCCAGATGATAAGATTTGCATTACTCATTAGAATACAAGCATAAATTCATTAGCAAAGAGTAGTCGGATCATATTATTCTCTTGCGTATCACCATCCCAGCAATTCCAACTACTAGGAAGAGCAGTTTTACCATGGTCAGCAAGGACAAGCCCCTTTGACCTTTGTACCCCAGACGGGCTCCTGTCTCAGTGCCTTTGCATCTGCCTCCTGTTCCTTTGTAAACGTTTTGAAAGAACTTTATACCTTGATTTAGCTGGCTCATGTTTATCATCTTGTGCCTTATTCAAAGGTTTTGCCCATAGAGAGGCTCATTCCTGTATTTGTTTCCTTATATAAGATTAAATTAATCACATGAGAGAGTTAATTAATCTAAAATATGAAAACAGATTTTTAAAAATTATTTAAAGTGAACGTTATAAATTGCTATATATATATATATATATATATACACACATATATATATATATTATATTTTTTATTGACTTCAGAGAGGAAAGGAGGGGGAGAGAGAGAGAAACATTAATGATGAGAGAAGAATCATTGATCAACTGCCTTGTGCATGCCCTATATTGGGGAGCAAGCCTACAATCCAGGCATGTGTCTTGACTGGAAATTGAACTGTGACCTCTTGGTTCATAGGTTGACACACTCAACCACTGAGCAACACCAGCCAGGCTAAAATGAACTTTAGAATTTAGGAATCAAGTCCTGATGTGAGAACAATAGGAATGGTTTTCAAGTACACATATCTAGTGAAGGATCTGATATTTTTAAAATGAACATCTTAAATCAACTAATTTGGGCATTGATATATCTTTATCTCTGACTAATTTTAACTATTTAGGGAGTTGTTTGGAAATTTGATAAATTCAAGAATAAATAGTCTTATGTAGTATTATAGGCATTTCGATAATCATGTGTCCATTTTGGTTTGACATTCTAAAGTGTGACTGTGGTTTCGTTTCTGTGAGAATAACATCATATAAAACTCAAATTTATTCTGTCTGAATATACAATTTAATCATATTACCTGTAGCCCAGTTTCAGCCACATTATCAGTAAAAGCATCATACCCCATACTACATACACATTGAAGAAAGATATATATAATTAGTTTTAAAACTGGAACCATATTACAGGCACCCATTAATTCGTTTTGTAGATCTAGTCACTGATGCCCTGGTACAGGCTGTCCTAACTGTGCTTCCTTCCATTTCATCCTCATCACTTCTCTTTTCTGCACAATTATCTGTTCTTTCAGTCTCTGTGTACCCCTTTTCCTTTTGGAAACTCAAATTCTTGCTAAACCATCATCCTCAGCGGAGTCTGGTGGGTAGAGAGAAGCATAGCCTTTCTCTAAAACCTTCAACAACTCCGTACTGAAAAAGTAATAAAGACTAAACTCCTCACAGCGCCACTAATGCTCCAATTACATGTCTAGACTCCTTTCCCACAGCATCCCGTTTCCTCCTTCCCTCTGGCTGTGCCTGACCAACTGCTGTTGAGATCATTCCTTGCATAGCTAACCTTCCAGAACTTTCCTTGGCTTCTCCTCAGCGGTGACAGCCGGAGCTACATTTGGCTTCATATTTTTGGTAGTCTTGTCAGGTCTGCATCCCTCCCAATATTATAAACTCCCAAGGAACCAAGCCTCGCGTTGTATTCTTACCGTCTTTCCCAGTTAATGGCATGGTGGCTGACACGCAGTTATTGCTGGGTAGACATTTGTGAGTTGAAGATTGTGTCCTGCCAAGCACCGTACAATTTACCAATGACCACTCTATTTACCCAGTGCTTTCCAAAGACATGTTCTTGCAACCAAATACTAGAAACCAGTCACTCAGACCAAGCAGGAAAGAATCAAGTGCGATTCCCCATCAGTATCTTTTCTCTTGGGAGTCAATGTGGTTCTCAGACGTTGGTCCATGTCCCCACCATCCGCGGGCTTGTTGTAACCCAGACTGCCGAGTCCCAGACCAATGGTCTTGACTCATTAGTCTTGCCGAGGTCCAAGAAGGTGCATGTCTAACAGGCATCCAGGGGAGGTGGTTGCTGTCCCCCACTGAGAGAGCCTCAGGTTTTGCGGGAGCAGCAACGGCTTGGCACTCTCTCCAGAGTTACTGAGTCAGAGCGTGCACAATCGGTGGATAATCAGGTTATGCATGTTTCATGTACCCCTTTGGTTTTTTTAATTACATTTTATTGGGATGACGATGTATCCCTTCGCTTTTAGAGTTTCTTTATCTAATGAGAAGGTGCTTCCTCACTTCTGCTCTTCTGGCCTTGACCTTATTGGCAGGGCGAATGTTTTAACATCCTGCATGCATGCATGGAACATTGCTTTTGTTTCCCCAGGCTTGATTACCTAAAAGAATTTCTGTTGCCGAGACTGGTGTGGCTCAGTGGATAGAGCGTCGGCTTGTGGACTGAAAGGTCCCAGGTTCGATTCTGGTTGGGGGCATGTACCTTGCTTGCGGGCACATCTCCACTGTGGGGCGTGCAGGAGGCGGCTGATCGATGTCTCTCTCTCATCGATGTTTCTGACTTTCTATCTCTCTGCCTTCCTCTCTGTGAAAAATCAATAAAATATATTAAAAAAAAAGTATTTCTGTAGATCACAGATCGTCTCAGTGCTTCCCAGGTGGGAACTCGGTTCATCCTCATGGTATTTTTAGGGATTGGTTCCATTTTTCCCAATGAGGGCAGGTTAGGCCATTGATCTGAGGCCATCTCCACAGTAAAGGTAGGTGAAGCAGGGGTCAAACCAGGGCACCTCCTTTGGTCTCTCTCTAGGAAAAAGCCTGCCGTTGTCCTTGTTTCAACTGTGGCCTGATGCCTTCTCCACAAATCCTTCTGGCATCTCTTGTTAACCCCTGGTTTAAGGTGCCCTCGGGGAATCACAGGCTTTTTTACGCCCGAGTGCAAAAACCCAAGGAACCATCGCTCTTTGAGAAAGTGTGTCTTAATCAGATTTATTTTGGGTGGTGAGTGCAGCTGCACATTACCATTACAGTATATTTTTACCGCTGGCTTTATAAAAAATGACAGCGCGCGGCAAATGGCCCGTTCAGGAGAAAAGAGTGGCTCCTCTGATCCTAGGATCCAGCACTTTTGAATTTATAGTTTTACATGCATCATCATCTTCGGTTTTCAACATAAAAGCAACAAGAGAAAACTGTGAAACATGGTCCTGATTTTACAGGGAAGGAGCTGAGTCTCGGAGGTGGAGGAAATTATTTAAGGCCGAATCATAAAAACAGAATCCAGATATAGCTCCAGGTTTTCAGTTCTCAGTTCAGTGTGGATGTCGCTTCACATTAGGAAGGGACATTAAAATGAAGTATCTATGCTTTCTAAAATTTAGGAGAAATTTTGCAAAGAATGAATACAATCTTTAAGTTCGATTTTTGAGTATTCGCCTATTAAACACATGTTTCCTGAGCCCCTTCCTCGAAGCAGGCATTTGTCTAGGTGCTTGGAATATATTAGTGAACAGAACGCAGAGACACTTATTACTCTGGAGTTTATACTGTAATGGTGGGAGACTGACAATAAGCAGTAAACATAAACGGGTAAACTACGTTCTATGTTAGAAGCCAGCATGTTTTATAGAACATAAAAGAGATGTAGAACAAGGCGCGGGAGAAAGGAGAGCAGACAGGGGATGCCAGTGAAATTTTACTTGGGGTAGTTAGGGAGAAGTGACCCTTGTGCGAGAAGTAAAGGGGGTGAGGGAGTGGACCGTTAACCTGTCTGTGAGAAGCCTGGGCCAGGCGCAGAGAGCAGCAGCGCTAAGGGACCACCTAGGGGGGTGGGATTTGTGAATAGCAAGAAGGATGATGTGTCTCTGGGGAGAATAAAGGGAAATACTCTCAACCATAAGAAGACATGAAATACTGTTATTTGCGACAACATCGATGGCCTTTGAGACTATTTATATATATATTTTATTTATATTTTTACAGAGAGGAAGGGAGAGAGATAGAAAGTCAGAAACATCGATGAGAGAGAGATATTGATCAGCTGCCTCTTGCACTCCCCCTACTGGGGATGTGCCCGCAACCAAGGTACATGCCCTTGACCAGAATCGAACCTGGGACCTTTCAGTCCACAGGCTGACACTCTATCCACTGAACCAAACCAGTTTTGGTGAGACTATTAAGCTAAGTGAAATCAGTCAGAAAAAAACAAAACAAAACTAAGAACCATATGATTTCACTCATATGTGGGCTCTAAAGCTGAAACTCATAGGCACAGACAACAGGATGGTGGCTACCGAAATAAAGGGTAAAAGGAGCCAAACATATGATGATGGATGATGATTTGACTTTGGGTGGTCGGAACACAAGGCAATATACAGATCATGTATCACAGACATAGACACTTGAAACCTATCTGATCCTGTTAACCAAGGCCACCTCTAAAAGGCTTCATGGGCATCCAGATGTCAGTGTTAAGTCCACAGGGGGAGGACTCTAAGTGCAAGTGGGTGAGAGTATCTCCATACTCATCAGCATGAACGTGTTGCTTACAGCCAGGAGACTGGATGAGATCCCCCAGGAAGTGAGTGTGAATGGACAAGAGGACAGGACTGACTTTGGTGCAATGTTGTGGGAGGTCATGGAGAGGAAGAAACAGCAGAAGAGTGAGGGTGGCCAGTGAGGTGGAAGGACACAGGTCTGGTCACTGTGGGTCCTGAGAAAAGCAGTTGTCATGGGTGGCAGGAGTACACACACGGTGCAACATATAGGTCTTGTAATATACAAACCCACACCTGAAACCTGATTCTGATCAATGTCACCTCAATAAATTTAGTTTTAAAAACCTGAATGGAGTGCTCTCCATAGAATGTGAGACACAGGGGAGGTTGGGGATTCTTTGCAGAAGTTTTGCTCTGAGAAGTAAGTATTCCAGTTTGGGGCTGCTTTAGTTATATTTCCCTGATTCAGTTCTTTGGGGAGGTACACAAAGAGAGACAAACACACACACACACACACACATACCAACATTGAAGGAAAGACACAGAGAAGCAGTTAACATAAAGAAAGGAGAAAGGAAGGAGAGACCCAACAGAATGGTTGACTCAGACAGATCACGGGGGACACAGCTGCGAGAGGGCAGGTGTTAAGGGCAGACACGTTATGAAATCTGTTCATTTCCAGCTTCCTCTTTTCTTTCCGATGAATAATTAATTGGGTCTTCTGTGAACAAGGGACTCCAATACACATGTTTAGCTGCCCGTTATATTTTTTTACTGTAGATTTCAGAGATTCCACGGGCTATTTCCGAAGGGTCAGTGCAATTTCAAGATCAATTTCAGGACAGACTGTTTTCGAACACCATTGAAATAAAAGTATTGAGGTTGTAAAAGTAAAAGGCACAGTATCGTTCCCCTCGATGTGTGTTGGTGTACTCAGTAGTATGTGCATCGCTCCACGGGCGATTTCTCTGACGAGTGATGCAACTAGTCTCCTTTCAGGAACGGGAGCTGGGAGCTGTCCGCGGTTCATTCGCCCAAGGCTGTGCTCATGGAAGAGCCCAGGTAAATAAGTTGTCTCACAATATGGTCCTCAGTCCGCTACCCGATTCTTGCGGTTGTTCTTTATGGCCCTTAGACCACGAGTTAGCGTAGAAATCGGAAAAGAATGGTTCAGGATAATACTGATCAGGTTTTGTCTATCATTGTAGTAGAAATATCCCATTATTTCATCTAATTTGAATAACGTACTATTTAAACCTCTTTTGGACTTTAAAACATCACCTTTGATTGTAATGAACAGCTTTTCTGAGGACTTGAAGTTACTTGCTGGGTGACATGCTTGGGTTGAGCACAGGGCCATTTCCTGTGATGGGCGCTGGGAGACATGGAGTCAGTAACTGAAAGGTAATGAATGAAAGGGGGAAAGGACAGAACAAATACATGGCATTGGGTGTGGAGGAGAAGGGAGCAAGGGCCAAAACGGTTTGGCTCAGTGGATAGAGCGTCGGCCTGCGGACTGAAAGGTCCCAGGTTCGATCCCGGTCAAGGGCATGTACATTGGTTGCAGGCGCATCCCCAGTAGGGGGCGTGCAGGAGGCGGCTGATCGATGTCTCTCATTGATGTTTCTAGCTTTCTACCCCTCTCCCTTCCTTTCTGTGAAAAATCAATAAAATATATTTTAAAAAAAAGGGAGCAAGGTTTAGATACATATACTAGTGAGCTGGTTTTTAAGGAGAACAGACGTAGATGGAGAGGGAAAGCAAGCATAGGACTGACTTGAGCAGGAAGGAGAAAATACACTGACTGTTTGACCAGAAATCATGCTGACTGTACTGGAAACCTTTCACTTGTCCCCTAGAACGCATTCAGCTGCCCTCTGTCCTAACCAGCTTGTCTTCTACTGAATAACATATAAGTAGCTTATTCTGGCTAAGTTTTGGGATCTCAAGACTTGGATTTTTATGAGATTACTTTTACTGTCACCATGTTATGAAACATGTGTCTACCAAAACCACAAGTGGAATTGTCCAATGCCAACGTGGAGACTTGGCAGCGACACTTAGGCCAAGGAAACTCCCGGCATTACACTATTTCTTGTTTATTCGGTACCACGAGCAGGACGGTGCTTCTGTGAGAAGGTCCTGCATACACTCTGTTGAATGACTTGAAAACAGGATCACCTGGCAGGCCCGTGTTGGTTAACAAGGCTGCACAACACCAACTGCCCCTGTTGACTTTTTTTTTTTTGGGGGGGGGTTGAAACCAATTACCATTGGGCCTAGGTTGGAGTCAGGAAATATTTTTAAGAAATAACTAGAACTAAGAAAGCAGTGCCATTTCTTAAAGGTGACATTGTTATTGGTACATGTATTAGAGTTCTCCTGAGTAACAGGAGAAAGAGAGAGAAAGGGAGGACATGAAAGAGGATGAGGAGAAAGAGAAAGGAAGAGAGGAGGGAAGGAAGGAGGGAAAGAGGGAAGAAGGAAGAGAGACAGAGTGAGAGAAAGAGAGAAAAGGAGAGAGAGAAAGGGAGGGAGTGAGGGAGGGAAGGAGGGAGGGAGAGAGTATGAGGAATTTTAAGTAATTGTTTCAAGATTATGGGGACTAACAAATCTAAAATATGCAGGGCAGGCTGGCAGACTGGAAATTTAGGTAAGAGTTGATGTTTCTATCTTAGTCCATTTGGGCTGCTATAACAAAATTCCACAGACTGTGTAGCTTATAAACAACATACATTTCTTTCTCACTGTTCTGGAGGCTGGAGGTCCAAGATCAAGATGTCCGCATGGTCAAGTAAGGGTCATCTACCAGTCGCTGACTTGCAGACTTCTGCTGCGTACTCATATGGTGTTTGAGGCAAGGACCCCCTATAAGGGCATTATTCTCACCAGTGAGGACTTTGCCTTCATAACCTAATTAACTTCCATAGACCCAACTCTTAGTGCCATCATATTGGGGGTTAGGATTTCAACATGTGAAATTTAGGGGGATGCAAATGTTCAGACCAAAGCTGTTGCAGTCTGAAGCCCAAAATCTGCATGGCAGATTAGTAGGCTGGGATCTCAGGATGGGTTTCTGTGTTGTCCTAAGGCAGAATTCTTTCCTCTTTGAGACACCACAGTGGTTTCTCTTAAGGCTGATTGAATGAGGCTCTCCCACGTTATGGAGGTAATCTACTTTTCTTAAAGTCACCCGATTGTAAATGTTCCTCACATACGCAAATACCTTCACAGTGATGTCTATACTCGAGCTTGACCAAAGAACTGGGCACCATAGCCTAGCTGGCACTAAGATTAACCAAAGTAAACGGGAAAGCTTAAGGTATTTATTCATAAAAAAACTAGAGGCCTGGTGCACAAAATTCCCTAGACCCGGCCGGTGATCAGGGCCAATCTGTAGTGTGACTGGTGGGGCAACTGCGGGGCCCCTGCTGGCACACTCCTTGGCCAGCCTGGCTCTGCCTGCTCACTGGCCCCACCCCCTGCTGCCACCGGTCGCCTCTCTCTACTGGGTGACTGGGGGGGGGCGTGAACAGAGGGGCCTCTGCTGGCATCCACATTGGGCATCTGACCCCTGGTGGTCAGTGCATATCATAGCAACCGGTTGTTCTGATGTTTGTTCAGTAGTTCAATTGATTTTCATATTAGGCTTTTATTATATAGGACTAGAGGCTCAGTGCATGACATTCATGCACATGGTGGAGGCGGGGGGGGTTGCACCCGTGGTGGTGGGGGAAATTTCCTCAGCCAGGCCTGCACCCTTTTGCCCTCAGGGGATGTCCAACTGCTGTGGGGGCAGGAGAGGTGCCTGCCACTACAGCTGCACTGAGCAGGGCTCCCCCTGTGGGAGTGCACTGACTGACCACTAGGGGGCAACTTCTGTGTTGAGTGCCTGCCCCCTGGTGGTCAGTGAGCATCATAATGACCGGTCATTCCGCTGTTCAGTTGATTTGCATATTACCCTTTTATTATTTAGGATAATATGTTTAAGGAAGTTTAGCTCAGATAGTAAAAAGAGGTGTTGCATCTATTTCAACTAGAATCCTTTGTTCTTCATTAATCAGATGCAAATGTACATAAGTAAAATACTATGATCTTGGATATGCACCCCAGGTATTATTTTCTTTATCAATTCTCAGTAGTAGAATGGATTTGAAAATAAGTGACCAAAATAGTTACCAGTTATTTTTAGAAAAAATATGTTTTTTTTTAATCTTTATGGTTGAGATTATTACAGATGTCCCACCCAGTTCCCACCCCTCCCCAGGCCTTCACCACCCTGTTGTCTATGTCATAGGTATTGCATATTTGCATATAAGATCCTCATACACTACCCTCATATTTTTGGATTATATTTTCTTTTTACTCATCTGGTTTGATGTTTTTTGCTTCCTCATTTTTAAAATCATTGGTTGATTCTCACAATCCTCTACTGTTGACTCCCTAAAATATTATTTTTTTATTACTGTTAGTGTATGCTTAATTTCTGACTGGTCCTTTTCCATTTCTTTTTGGAGATTTCTAGCAGATTCTTGAGTAGCCTTGTAAACATGGTTTTGAACTCTTAGTCCGGTAGTTGCTTTTCTCCATTTCTTTCCTTTGTGACATGTTTCTTTGTCTCCATATTTTGGCTGCTTCCCTGTGTTTGTTTTTATGTATTGGGTAGAGCTGCTATGTCTCCTTGAGTTGGTAGCATGGCCTTGTGTAGTAGTATTCCATAGAGCCCAGTGGCTCAGCCTCCCCAGTTACCTGAGCATGGCACTCCAGGTGCACCCCTTTGTGGGCCCTGAGCACAGTCTTGTTGTAGTTGAGACTTGATTGCTGTTGGTGCCACTGGGAGGAATTGACCTCCAGGCCAATTGGCTATGAGGACTAGCTCTGACTACAGTGAGAGCGCTGCTGTGCTGGAGACAACCATCATGCGGCAGGTCTTGCTTCAGTGGGGCTGTGGTGCTCACTGAGCCTGCTCCTTGAGTGTGTCACTTATGGATGTAAAGAGTTGTAATCTAGTATGGTCTGACACCGACCACTGGGTACACTGGCTCTTCGGTCTCCAGGGTAGTGCAAAATCAGCCACTGCCTGGGGCAACCCAACAAGAGCTATAGAGAGATCAGGAGATTGCTTCTCTTCGTATCAAGTTTGGAAGTGTCCAGATGAGGCCCGACTGGTGCTGGTGCTGGGTCTTGGGCCTTTTATTGACCCAGCGGCATATTGTTTCAGATATTTTACCCTGAGCAAGGAAAGGCCATTCATATGCAAAGCTGCTGCTCACAGCTTGGGTGGAGCTTTATAAACTGGATGAGGCTGAGTCTTAGGGAATCACCAGAGCAGAGCAAACAGAAGTGGCTGCCAATCAGTCCTGTGACTGGGGAGGTCCCTGCATAGGAACAATGATCCCTGGGAGCACATCTGCCTGAGAAAAAGCCATCCCCAAGTTCCTGTCCTGATGCCAGACAATCCAGTTCCTCTTTGTATGTGTCTGTGTTGCCCAGAGTCTTACCCTGGTATTGGAGCTACAAGGAAGCAGGACCTTGTAAGTTCAGTTTGTGGTGCCTGCTTTTTAAGATGAACAGTTGGGTCTCTAGCAGTCTCTGTGTTACTGAGCCCCAATCCCTACTGGTTTTTACTGCTTGTAGGGACTTAATTTCCCAGCTCTGAGACCCTGGGCTGGGGAGTCTGGTGTAGAGCTAGGACCCCTTGCTCCTCCTGGTGGTCTCCACAGAGATGATCTCCTTCCAGATTAAAACCATGGCCCATGTGGGTGCTGGTCCAGCCTGTTCCATGCCTCTGCACTTCCTGCCAGTCTCAGTGTGCTTTCTTCTTTACTTCTCTGGTTGTAGGGCTTCTATTCAGCCAATTTTCCCATGGTTCTAGGTGATGGTTGTTCTATATTTTAGTGGTAATTTTGATGTAGTTGTGCGAGGCAGTGAGTACAGGCATTTAGCTATGCTACCATCTTCAAATCTCTATCAAAGTTATGTTTTTTATATGAATAATATTGGCCTTCTTTCTCATTCCTCAATCTTCTTTCAAATTAATTATGCATTAAAATGTATAGTAGGGGTAATACTAATATAAAAAAGTACATAAAATCTTGTATTTGGTATAAATAACGTGAATGAGTCCATCCCTTCTATATAAATGAGTTGATGGTTCACAGCTATTTTATTGCCAATTTGTTCACCTTAGAATTTCATATCTAGGGAATATATTTGTCTTCATAGAACAAGTATGTTCATCATTTTTAACTTGACATGAAATTTAAGCCTACCTTTTCCACTTAATGTTTCCTATTTCCTTAGTTTCTGGCAAAGAGGACTGAAACATCTTTTTATGTTGATATTCTCTTGTCTTTGTATGTGGAGTTTAAATGAGTTTAATTTAGCACCTTAGTTCATCTTTGTCCTCGTCTCCCTTTCCCCCAGCTGCTCCGTGCATGTTAAAGCATGTACCTGTAGCCAGACTGCTGGAGAAGACATGGGACACTGGCCTGGACTTGGCTTTTCCAGCCCTGCAACACTCGTGGTTTTGTGACTTGGCCATCCTGGGTGGCTGGCCGTGGACAGAACTTGGCCCCTGGGTCATACGTTTAGTTTCTTCTCTCTCTGTTACGAGTCTGGACAGATTTTGGGGGAGGACTTTCCTAAGGGCTTTCCTGAGAAGCATCTGGCACACCCCATCAGGTCATCAGAGCCTCCAGCCCCAGGTCTGAAGCTGCATGGCTAACAGGAGTTTGATAGCTGCCTTGCTAGCAGAGAGAAATGCCTTCCTTTCCATTCAAGGATAAAACATCTTAAATACAGAATCCAGATCAGCCAGGTGTGGGCGTGGCAATGACTCCTGATTAGTTGGCACTCTTTTTTTTTTTCAAATTACAAACAAAACAAGTTAATGTGACCTAATGAGAATCTAATGGGTTTTATTGACGCTCAAGTGACAGTTGTAAAGGCTTGTTTAGGTCCAGGCACTCTCCTCGTGCCATGCCTCTCTCCATCTCTTAGTTCTGCTTCCTTCTTTATCTTCAGAGTGCCAATATGCCAACGGGAGTTCCTACTGTATATCCCAGGAATTGAGCAATGATCGGATAGAGTGTGCTCTCTCCTGAGGATTCCAGAAGGCTAAAGATTGACTCTGCCTGGTCCGGTTTAACTTTCATGGGCATCATCCTGGCCAGGAGGATGGCATATTCTGACTGAGCAGTCCTGCGTCAGGATTCTACTCACAGGGCATGCACAGCACATGGAACATACGACCCTTGCAGTACCTGGATTCGTCACGGGTGAAGACAGATATGGAAGCGGTTGGTAGCAGAAGCTTTGGGTGTGAAGACATGGCCTGAGCAAAGGATGTAAAGAATGGCATGGTGTAGGACTGAGGTAGTTCAGTACTCCAAGCTCAGATAGGGAAGGATGACCTGGCAAAGAGAGAGAGTAGGAGGAGGAGGAGGAAAACCGGTAGGATGGAGCGTGCCCTTAAAGCCACAGAGATGCGTTTTAGTTGCCAGGCGGAGGCGGAGAAAGGATTAAAATGTGTTTATTAGGTTTAGTGGCATGGTGCTGAGCAGTGACCCCAGCAGAAGTCATCCCGTGCAGTGGTGTCAGGGTAAGCCAGACAAGAGTGGGGTCCACAGGAGTTCATGCACTGTCTTTATATTAGTGTTTATACATACTCTTAGGATGGGCTTCTGTGCAATTCATATGGATTTATGCAAAGGGAAGGCTGTCTGTCTGTAGGAAGTAAGGTTTGGCATGTGTGAATAAAGTATGAGGAAAACTGAGTCATCCTATGATGCAGCAAATTCGAAAAGATTTACAACCTACTGGTCAGTCCTAAATTTAAGGAGTGAGTGGTAACTTATTTTCCTAACCAGCATGGTCAAACATACTATATTGGTGCTGTTAATTTGAACTTTATTTATTTTACAATAGTTTATATTTTATAACTTTAATATACATATTATGTATGTATAATAGTTGTAAACTTAAGGAATTGTAGCCTGGTGGCATATCTGACTTTGTTAAGGTAACTTTGCAAAAATGTAATTTAAAACTGGGTGTCTTTTTTTTTTTTCCTGAAAGTTATACCCTTTAAGCCAGGTTTTGTTTATTTTTCTCCCTTAGTACCTAGTAGTGTTTGAACACCAGAAAGCAATTTGATAAATAGCTTATCATTCAGTTTGACTAAAGTAAACTAAAAGTAGAAAGACAGAGGGCAGAAATTAGCTTGCATAGCATGGAATCTGTGAATGTTAGTAGAAGTATGGAAAAATCCTCATTACTATAATATTCTTACTGGTATCTTACCATATATTAAAGATAAGCATAAATCACTTGTTTACAGAATTCTAAGCAGTGACCAGGTTTGTCACAACTACATTGTTATTGAAAACTTTTAATGTACTATTCAACAATATAACCCACAAGTAATTCATTAAGAAAGGTACCTATGGATGTGTTGGCATAATTACGTTTTTCATTTAAAAGTTTCAGTATCTATTTCCACATTGTTTATTTCCAGTCATCCCTTAAAATCACAGTAACCTTGTTATCTGCACAGCATGAGGCAAAAATTTGATAAATAGTTCTTTGAAATGTTGAAGTGTCATTTTTCTCAAGCTGATGACATATGGCATATTTCTAATTTGTATCTAGGATTTCCTTTTTAGTAACTGACATATATTTAATTAAAAAAAATCACAATACAGTGGTACCTCGAGATACGAGTGCCCTAACATATGAGATTTTTGAGATACGAGCCGTCGAGCGAGCGATTTTTGCTTTGAAATATGAGCAACATTTGAGATAGTAATCGCGCAGATAAGCTGGCTGCACACAACCTACCAGTTTACCGCTACTCGAGCGTCTCAGTTTCCCACGCCTCAAGGTTACAGAATGAATTCAACTCGTATCTCGAGGTACTACTGTATTCTCAGGTAGAACTGGTTAAAAAAATAGTTGCTTTTTTTAAAAAAATGTATTGTTTAAAGTATTACAAATAGTAATACATATGTCCCCTTTTTTCCCCATTGATCTTACCCCAGCCTCCCCTACACCTCCCCCCACCCGCACATGCCCTCACCCCCCACCCTCCAATGTCTTGCATTCATTGGTTATGCTTATATGCATACATGTAAGTCCTTCATCAAAAAATTGCTCTTTGTATAAATCTATTTCTTGTTTGAGTTTTTAGTTATTAACATTTTAAGTGCTCGAGCCCCAGTGCACAAAATTTGGGCAGGGGTGGGTGGGTGTCCCTCAGCCCAGCCTGCACTATCTCTAATCTGGGACCCCTCTCATAATCCAGGACTGCCAGCTCCCAACTGCTCACCTGCCTGCCTTCCTGATTGCCCCTAATGACTTCTGCTTGCCAGCTTGCTCACCTGCTAACCACTCCCCTGCCAGCCTGATTGCCTCTAACTGCCCTCCCCTGCATGCCTGGTCACTCCCTAATTGCTCTTCCCTGCAGGCCTGGTGCCCCCAAACTGCTCTCCCTTCCTGGCCTGATTGCCCACAACTTCCCTCTCTTTCAGGCCTGGTCCCTTCCAACTGTCCTCCCTTACTGGCCATCTTGTGGTGGCCATCTTGTGTTCACATGGGGGCAGCCATCTTGTGTTTTGGAGTGATTGTCAATTTGCATATTATGCTTTTATTAGATAGGTTTTTCACCAATTTGCTTCTGTATTTTGAGTTATACAGAGTGAAACAAAGTAAGTTTACAGTTGTTTGTATGCAAAATAATTCAATGATCAATAAATAATAAAATAATAAATTCTGTGTTTACGTACTCACAACTGTAAACCTATTTTTGCTGCACTTTATACTTTTCTGTGTTATTCATTCATTCATTCATTCATTCATTCATTCATTCATTTAAAATGAGCTAGGCTGTATCTTTTAGGTACTAGGGATGAGTCAATGGAAAAATGAAAGTTTCTCTTTCCAAAGACTTATGTTTTAGATATTTTGATTTAATTTACTTTATCTGTACAGGCCTTTCTAAAGGCAGACAAAGTACAACTTTTGGGGATCTAAACATTAAATGTAGTCATAATACCCCTTGAAAAGTAATTGCTAAGTTTTAATATTTTGTTGACTTTATGTGGATTTAAACTTTGTTTGCTAGGCTTGTTGTAACAAACTACCACAGACTGAGTGGTTCAAAGGACAGAAATTCATTATCTCACACGTCTGGAGGCCAGACATCCAAGACCAAGGTGTCTTACTGGAGGCTGCGAGGGAGAACCTGTTTTGCACGACACCATGCCTGGCAGTGGTTGGTGCTCTTGGCTTCTATTGCAGCACCTTAGACTGCATTCACCGGCTCTCTCCCTGTGTACACGTCACTTCTTCCAATGGCGTTTCTTTGTGAAGCCACCTGTAACATTGGATTAGGGGCTCACTGCGCTCCAAATAGAGCCTCCTCTTAATTACTGCTGCACAGACCCTATTTTCCAATAAAGTCACATTCTGAGCTTTGGGGGTTAGGACTTCAACATACAAATTTTTGGGGAGATGCAATTTCACCCATAACTGCCACCACAGAGTGGACGAAAATTATTCATTTAGCAAATATTTATTATATACCTACTACATGATAGTACTGTTTTGAGGATAAGTGAGAAAGTTATTGCGATAAGTGATGTACAAGTTATTTTTTTTATTTTTATTGATTTTTTACAGAGAGGAAGGGAGAGGAATAGAGAGATAGAGAGTTAGAAACATAATGAGAGAGAGACATCAATCATCCGCCTCCTGCACGCTCCCTACTGGGGATGTGCCCGCAACCAAGGTACATGCCCTTGACCTGAATCAAACCTGGGACCTTTCGGTCCGCAGGCCGATGCTCTATCCACTGAGCCACACCGGTTTTGGCAGAAGTTATTTTTTTAAAACCACATGTTAAGCCCCTGACCTTATAAATCCGATGGGCAGGTCAAACTCATAATGGTGATCAGGACCCGTGCTCTCCTCCCTGGAAGTCCCATGACTGACTCACCGCTGATGACAGAAGGCTGCTTTCCACCTTGGAACTGCCCTCCCACAGCTCCAGGTCCCTGGGCATCCTTGCCCGGGAGCCGCTGGCAAGTGAGGCCCTTGCCATGTCACCTTAGGTGGCCCAGGTCA
>JAAGEH010002531.1:69551319-69623268 GCA_011751065.1 Lasiurus cinereus
CCAACCAAACCACCACCACAAATCAAAAAACGAGCTCGTAGATAAGCAAACCTGGTGCTGGTTGCCAAAAGTGGTGGTTCAGTGGGGGTGATGGGGTGCGTGAAGGGGCTCAAAAGGTACCCAGTTTTGTTATAAAATAAATAGGTCAAAGGGACATAAAAAAGAAAAAAAGAAAGAAAGATTGTGTCTATTGAACGGCAACTTTTGTTTAACAGCCTTCTTAGATTCAAAAGAAGAGAGCAGACCTTGCCTGTAGACGGAGGATGTTGAGAAGGAATGAAGCTTAGTGATGGACGGTACTCTTGGTTCCTGAGTCAGCGGTTCTTCAGATGAACAGATTGAGCAATCTCCTCCCTGTAAGGCCTTCTTCTGAATGAAAGGTCTCAGCGTCACAGGCCTTCAGAGCATGGAGTTCTATTAATGGCCGGTCCAGTCCAATTCTAAATTTTACTGAGCAGGAAACCCGGACATAAAGAGGCTACATGGTTTTTCCAGGGAAAGCAGGGCAGTTTCTAGACAAGATGGAGTGCACAATGGAGTCTCCTCTGTGGAAATGCCACCACCCCAGACAGCCAGAGAGCCAGAGACAGCCATTCCTGGCCAGGGTCACTCAGCGTACCTGGCCCTGCTTCGTTTTTCTCTCGCACTGGTGCCACTTTGCTGTTTGTTCCTGTCTAACTCAACCTCTAGACATGGAAGGCCCCAGTGCACAGCCATTTCTTGTTCTCCTGGTTTTATTCCAGGTGTCTGGCGCAGAGTGTGGTCAGTATTTGTACTGACTTGAGCAATGTAAGTCTTAAAGTCAATGATCTATATTTCAAGTTTTATTCTTTTACTGCAGTAATTTATGGGGCGGGAGAGTTGCAATGTCTGTAGGGTTTTTTCATTTGTTTTTTGGTGTGTGTGTGTGTGTGTGTGTGTGTGTGTGTGTGTGTGTATTGTTATTTTGTCTGGGATTAGTTAATTGCTAATCTGGGAGATGTATGCCCTGAAAGGCTGGTGGTAATGCAATGGTGACCAGCATGAGGAAAACGGGTTTTAAAAAACAGGCTAGTGAGAAAGGAGATGAAGAAAATTGCACGGCGGAGGGTTATTTTTTCTTTCATCGTTGTTTGTTGTGGGGAAATGATTTCTTGGCCATTTGTAGAAAATTGGGTGATTTTGACTGTAGGCTTCTCAGATCTAAAATTGAAGGGATATCATCAGGCTTAGAAGTTTGTGGTGCGAATAAATGAAATAATATATTTCAGGTACTCACGATGGTATTTAAAATAATGTTTATTATGTTAATACCATTAACATGAAAATATAATTTAAATACGTGTTTTACATAATCTATTCCTCTATTACTTTGGAAACCTATTTTTAAAGCTTGTCAGTGGCTGCCTGTGGGGATAGGTATGGACATTTAAAAACTGCAATTTCTAAATTACCTTACTCCATCACACATGGACAGACAGACAGACTTGGGGTGTTTCTTGTTTTAACACTGAATGCACAATTTCCCAACATTCTTACCTATTCAACCAATAATTTATCCTTGTCCCCGCTTCCCACTGAAAATTATCCTCAGAATGCTAATTCGGAATACTCTGTGCCCGAAGAGCATGGAGTCCCATGCACAGGCACTCCAGATCATTAAGTAATATGAAGCCACACACAGTTACTTCAATGGGGCCAGCATGCAGCATTCAGTTCACATGTGCAAGTCTTTAATGGCGAACCCTTAGAGACGAGGCATCTGCTCATTTAACGTTCACTCATTGAAACGTACACAGCAGAGGGCCCCTGTGTATTGTTTTGACGATTCAGGTCAGTAGGCTTCACATTTCTCTGGATACAGTTCATAAATAAGAAATAAAAGCATCCACCAACCTGAGATAATTAGTTTTGAGGCACACAAATCCTTTCACAATGCATGTTGAAAATGATCTTCAACACGTGGTAGTAAACAATGTTTCATGAAGAAACATCATTTACATTATTTTAAGCAGTGTTTTGCACTGATTCCATCTCCTTAGGAAAGACATGCATTGTATCTCTCTCTCTGTGTGTGTGTGTGTGTGTGTGTGTGTGTGTGTGTGTGTTTAATTTGTTTGTTTTGGCTTTAGTTGTTTAGAATTCTGTCTGCCTCAGTAGAGAACTTACATGTAGTTACGATTTTTTTCTTACTAAATAAAAATACTGCAGTGACTTGAATAAAATTTTTAATTAAAAAATCAGATTATTTTAGTGATGGAGTTTCCCAGTAGAGATCATTTAAAAAGGAAGACGACTTTACTGTAAAAGAATGATGACTTATATTTAAAATGCCTCTTTATGGCATTTTAAAAACATATCCATACATTTAATTAGCTTCCCCTGGAATGTAGACTAGCTTTAGTGAGTGGATCTATTAGGCTGCGTTAGAAAGAGCTGAGCCTTCTCTGTCTCTGTCTGTCTGTCTGTCTCTGGAGACAGTCACCATTACAGCGCTGAGCCTGTCAGTACGAAAGCTGACTGTGGCGAAGAGACCCGATGAACAGGCCACACAGAGACTGACAGAGGTGCTCAAGGTCCCACATGTTCCAGCCCTCGGTTGTTTGTCTTATTTGAGGCCTTAGAACAGCGGTTCTCAACCTGTGGGTCGCGAACAGCTAGCAGGGCCTCCTAAGACCATCAGAAAACACAGAGATTTATATTAAGATTCATAACAGTAGCAAATTACAGTTATGAAGTAGCGACAAAAATAATGTTATGGTTGGGGATCACCACAACATAAAGAACTGTATTAAAGGGTTGCGGCATTAGGAAGGTTGAGAACCACTGCCTTAGAATGTGCGATGCCTCTAGTCCCAGTCACTCGTGATCTGATTGCAGCCACATGGAAGACCCCCTAATGAGCCTCACTTAGCTGAGCCCAGGTAACCCTTGGAGCCATGATAGGAAGCAACACTTTTTAGAAAATGTCTTGTTTTATACCACTAAACGTGGGGTAGTTTGTCACACAGAAATAGACCACTCCGGAACATTCTGTATCTTCTAAAAGGTTCTCCTGGTGAGCCTGAGTTTGGTGACACAAGCCAAGAAGTGCAAAACTGGAATGGGGACCCTGCCTCCCCTTTCATGGCTCCTGGAGAGAAAGACCTCAGTTTCTAGGCAATTAGATAATTCCACACCAAAATATCAATTCCTGTTTTCTACTTCCCTATGTGAATATTCTGGACTTAAAGTAAATGAATCATATAAATATTGTCATCCTGCCACTTTATTTCCATCTTAAATATTTGGCCATAGCTTCTTTTTTAAAGTTAGATTAGGATTTCTTAACTTTAGGTTTTAATTATGAGATGACCCAGTATGTCAGATGCCAATGTAAAAAAAAAAAAAAGATGCTGACACGTATCTTTAAGATGAAGATTTTAAGGTAAAATTTACTATCAAAGATGTTAAAATGTGAAAAAGTGGATACAATAAGTGGATGCAATATAATATTTAATATCAGTACTCTCATATTCTAACAAAGAATTGTAACAGCAAAAAATTAAGACAGGCTCCATGCCGAGACTGGTTTGGCTCAGTGGATAGAGCGTCGGCCTGCAGACTGAAAGGTCCCAGGTTCGATTCTGGTCGGGGGCATGTACCTTGCTTGTGGGTACATCCCCAGTAGAGGGTGTGCAGGAGGCGACTGATTGATGTCTCTCTCTCTCATCGATGTTTCTAGCTCTCTATCCCTCTCCCTTCCTTTCTGTAAAAAAAATCAATATAATATATTAAAAAAGAAAAAGAAAAAGATTGCTTAAACATATATTTAAAAAAATATATAGATTACAATTGCTTGAGTCGGGTGGATCTCTTCTAGGGCCCGATCATTCTAACCTGTGGACAGCAGAGTCAGATTCCCTCAGTTCCACAGCAGTGTCTTTCACATGTCCATGTATATCTGAATCTAAAACTGTGGAGCGGGAAGGAAAGGAATTGCAAGAAGCATGAGTGAATCCCAGGAATTATGAGGTGTCGTGGAAGTAAAAGGGGGGAGTTGTAGAGAAGTAGGGAATTCCCCTCTAGGGACAGAAAACTATGTAAGTTATGAGGCTCCATCCTGGATGTGGGGAAGGGCAGGTGACATGAAGATACAAAGGAGAGAAAGCACGAAGAACGTGAGTCACGTTTTCAGAACAGAAGCTGTGTGTGCAATCCATTGTCCCAGCACAGGGAGAGACCCGAATCAGGGAAACCAGTGGTAAGTGCCTGGTGGTACTTCATGCTCCGGGTAGTGAGAGTGTGTCATAGGGTAGTGGCTGTTCTGATGGAGGAGATGAGTGAAGGAGCTGGAATATTAATAAGAGCATTAGCATATCTCTTTGTTTTCAGAATATACTTCTTCTCAAAATGTGACACATAAATCCAGTAACCAATTACTTTGTGGATATCTGTGTCCAGAAATTGCATACCTTATTTTGTCACTCTAAGATTATATGTCAGAGTCTTTGAGATTGAAGAAACGATCAAAAGTCTTTGAGCTGGGAAAACAAAAACAAAACTTTGAAAATTCTTGTTTAAAGTAGCTGATTGATCTTCAAAGATACTCACAGGAAAAGAGCTGAGAAACATACAAATCCAGTTACTCAAACCTAACAGCCAGGGCCATGGCATAACTTCCAGCTATGAATTGAGATTCCAGATTGTCACCTCTTACAGTGACCAGTCTTCCCTGTCCTTGACTGGTATGCCCTGCCTTATCATATACTAGTTAAAACCAAACGGAAACAAACAAATAAATAAATAAAGAATTGCTAAACATTTCATAAAACAAAAAAGATTTGCTAAAAATGTCATTAAAACACTGATGTCATGAGGCCTTATCAGTTCTGTTCCTCAGATTTTGACTACTAACAATAATGTATGTTTGTATACATTTATTGTATATTTACACTTCATAAAGAAACCGATCTCTGAAGGTTATATATTGCATGGTTTCATTTATGTGTTATTTATGAAAGGGTAAAACTGTAAGTGACTGAGAACACATCTGTGGTTGCTAGGGCTTAAGGATGAGAGGAGGGTGGACTGCAAGGGGACTGGGAGCATTTTAGGTGCTGGGTATATTCTGTGTCTTTATTGTGTGGTGGTTACACAAATTGATACATGTGTTAACATTCATTGGACTGTACATTAAAAAGTTAATTTTACTGTTTGTTAATTTGAAAATAAAATTTTAAAAATGTGAAGCCTACCAGTAAGGGAGAAGGTGGATTCATGGTAAAAGCTAAACAAAAACTTACTCTATAGAGAGGATAAGGGTACTTGGGTGGGGGTATTCCACAGCAGCGAATTTTCAAAATACTTCTCTTGACTTACAAAAATAGTACATCATAGATAGATGATAGATAGATATGGATATGTGTGTCTATATACACATATGTATGCATATATGTATATATTTTTATAGTTGAACTAGAGGCTCGGTGCATGGATTCGTGCACATTGAAAGGAAATTAATTAGAAGGTGGCTGGTGGGGCAGGACTGTGTGAAATGGGCTGGAACGCCCTGGAGCCAACTTCTCATGATCCCTCCCTGGGTGGCCACTACTGGGGTAGAGCCAGGACTTGAAGGGTGCCTGTGGAGGGAGCAAGGCCCCTTCAGCAGGTAGGGTTCCTTGGCCTGGCCTGCGGGGATTGGGCTAAAACCGGCAGTCCGACCTCCCCTGAGGGGTCCCGGAATTCAAGAGGGCACTCTGTAGAGTTGCTGTAGCTCAGCAGCTCCTGTGTTGAGCATTTGCCCCTGGTGGTCAAGTGCATGTCATACCTACCAGCTGGTTGGCTGGTCAGTGGTCAGTCAGTTGCTTAGCCTTTTATATATATAGATTACAATCAATGAAAATGGTGTTACTTCTAAAATAGAAAATTTTACAATTGGTATCATCTAAAGAAATGTCTCATAACACTTCTGAGATGACCATACGCTTTACATGTTGTTACCTGGGCATGGGTCTGTGGCATGAACTGCCCTATATTATTTAAAAAATAGATAAACCTTCTGCCCTAACCGGGAGAGCCAGTATAAAGAGAAAGTGCTGCTGTAGTTCTAGCCACCGGCTTTGATTTTACTTCGGCAGAAGTACACAAGCTTTCTTCACTGGTTTCTACCTTAGATATTGGATTAAGTGAAATTAATTTAAAGGAACCCCTATTAGATAACCTGTCAGAACAATTGAATGGAAAGAGATTGTTTGAAACAGGTAAATTAATTTATCTTCCAGTGGTGGTGTTATCTTTTTATTATTATCAATTACCATTATTAAGCTGTGATTTGTTATGCTCCGTGCGTGGTATGAACTGAGTGGGGTTCTGTGAGTGTTAGAGCTGATCTGAGAGCCAGGAGACCCAGGGAGGCGCTAAGACACCACGCACAGGGTAGGATGAACTGGGAGCCCAGCACGTTTCTGCTCTTTCCTGTTCCTCAGCCATGGACTTTAAACTGTTCTTTAGTCCTCTGTCTCCTCGGGGATCTCACCTTGGAAGGGGGCAACGGGAAAGGCCTTGCAATGAGGAGATTGGGAAGGTCTTATATTTTGTGGTTCTGGATCCTCCCAAGTGGGAGGCAGGATTTTTTATTCTGTGATGTAATAAAAGGTCATCTGTAATTGGATCCAAGGCAGGGCTGAGTCGGATCCAAGTGTGCTGATACAGATTCTATTTAACTGAGTGCTTGCAGATCACCTTTGATCTTAAATTTAGAAATCAAGGTGGGGCATTACTTGTTTAGACTTCCCATGCTACCTGGCGAAGGAAACTCAGAATCCATGGGAAGAATGTCTGTAGATGCCGGTGTTTGTAGGTGTTGGGGATGGAAGTTAACTTGGGTGGAGTGGGAGAGAGAGAAGCAGAGGGAAAGATCATGGTGTCATTTTGCAAAGCATTTTTTTTTCTCAAGCGCCTATGTTTACGAAAGCGGCTATCTTATTTTTGCAACCGTTTGGGGGTGCAAGTAATAAGAGTGTTAGTTTTTTTGTCATTGGATGGATGCTTTCATTTAATTCCTTAATTTTTTCCTTTTCTTAGATTTCACCTGCTTCCTGGCTGCTCCAGGACATAGCACCCCCATCCCTCCTCCTAGCTCATCTGCCTCTCCCACAGATGTTTAATTTGTCATGACATTAGTCCTTTGATTCTTTCATATGATTAATATTTTTTTTAGGATTTAGGTCTGTTTCAGAGTGCTTTGAAGATTTGTTGTATAATATACATACAATTAAACAGATTTTTTTTGGAAATACCTCCTTCCAATCTGTGACTTGTCTTCATTTCTCTGACAGTACATTTCAAAAAGCAGAACTTGTATATTTTAATGACATTCTGTTCTTTAATTTTTCTCTTTGATGATTCATACCTTTTGTGAGCTTGAGGTCTTTACATAACTCAGGGTTACGAAGAGTTTCTCATGTTTTCTTCTATAATTTTTACACATAGTTTTACATGAGGTCCGAGATCCTTTTAAGTTGATTTTTTTTACATTGTGGGAGGTTCATTTTGTGCATATTTTTACAAATATGTCCAGTTATAGCATCAGTTGTTGGGGACACTCTCTTATGTCCAGTGAATTGTGTTCGTATATTTGTCAAAAAGCAGTTGGTTCCCATGTATGAGTGGACATATTTCTGAATTCTTCTATTCCCTCACTGCATATGTGCATTCCGAAGCCAAAAGACACTGCCTTGATTACTGTAGCTTCGTATTAGGTTTTTAATGAGGTGATATAAGTCCTTTAACTTAAAAATTTTTTAAAATTACTTTTGGTCTTCTCTTTACCATGCAGAATTTAGTCAACCTGTCAGAAATTACACAGAAATTACTGTTGTAATTTTGATTAGGATTGCATTGATTTAAAGATTAATTTGGATACATCGAAATAATACTGAGTCTTCCAATTCATGAACAAAATATATACCTTTTTAAAAAAAGAATTTTATTGCTTTCAGAGAGAAAGGAGAGAGAGAGAGAGAGAGAGAGAGAGAGAGAGAGAGAGAGAGAGAGAGAGAAACATCAGTGATGAGAGAGAATCATTGATTGGCTGTTTCCTGCACCCCCGTCCTCCCCTCCCCCCTGGGGATTGAGCACAGAGTCTGGGCATGTTTCCCTGACCAGGAATCAAATCCTAAATTACTTGTTCATAGGTCAAGGCTCAGTCACCAAGCCACTCTGGCCACGCACCTTCTCTTTATTTTCTCAAATCATCTACTTATAAATTTTACGGCATAAATCTTGAAGTTATTTTGTGACATCCCTATATATCTCATATTCTTTGATAATATAAATATAATTTTTATATAAATTTCAAATTTTTAACTACAAGTATACATAGATATAGTGGAAAGTGCTTAAGATAGCAAAAGCTTTAAATATTCTATTTAAATGGTTTACCTTTATGCTCATGTGTATATTCATAATAATAAAGGATCGGGATAAGGATGCTGGTAAAATGGTGTATCTATGTAATCTTTGGAGTTTAGTTCTTAAAAATACCCACATTGTGTATTATATTTTTCATCTAAGCATTTCCTTGGATGCCATTAGTAATTTCTGTTAAAGTTTTAATTTTTGAATGCCACAGTATAATATGGCACTATGTGGTATATAATAGCCTGCAAATCTTTTACATATTTCATGAATAATACCATCCCCCAAATTTACCACTAATATTAGAATATTGTTCTTATTTAACATTTTTATCACATAAAGATATATAAC
Organism: Lasiurus cinereus; assembly: GCA_011751065.1. NCBI lineage: Eukaryota > Metazoa > Chordata > Mammalia > Chiroptera > Vespertilionidae > Lasiurus > Lasiurus cinereus. The sequence goes on from JAAGEH010002531.1 coordinate 69,560,050, forward strand.
ATCAACTTGGTTAATTAAATTAGGTGTATAACAACTAAAAATTCAGTGTTTTTTTTTTTGAGTGACTAATACTTACACTGAAGGTATGAGACTATCCTCAGTGATTAATAATTTGGGTAGGCCACTAGTGTATTTTTGTATCTGTGACTGCAATGTTTTTAGAATCAAGCTAAAAGTAATACTGTTTTCTTTGAAAATATTTGAGAACAAAATTGAGTCAATACAATTCCTGATTGATTGTAATAGTCCTTCTAATGTAAGCCAGTGCAAACTTGAAAACACAGTCATTAGGAAAAGCTGCATGCATCATTGGTGGTTCTCCTTACCTCGATCTTTTCATCTTCATTTGGGAGGGTACTAAGAGTCATGTTTGAAATCTTTAACACATGTAGCTCTTTAACCCTTCTCACTGTAATAATGTTTTACTTCTGAACAGAATTCTCATTAATTTAGCTCAGTATATACTTTTATCTTTGACACAAGTATTAATATTATGCTCAAACTATGGATTCAAGGAAACTGGAATGAAATATAGATCATCAATGATTAAAATAATTGAATAATTTTAACATAGCAATATTAAGTATTATTATCCTATCTAATAAAAGAGTAATATACAAATTAACCAAACCAAGATGCCTGCAGCCATGGAGCGAGTTGGAGGCTTGGGTTTCCCGGTAATGGAGGAAGCCAAGCTTTCTGCACACATTGGCTGGACTAGGCCTCCATTCAAGGCTACAAAGTTTCAATTATAGAAGATAAATAATTCCCAACAAAAATGGTGGCAACCATGAGCTGGAGAGAGCAGGAGGCTTGAGTTGCCCCCGGCAATGGAGGAAGCCAAGATTTCCGCATACTCTGGGCAGCCTACGACTTCACTCAAGGATACAAAGTTTCAATTATAGAAGATAAATAAATCCAGATACCAGGTCCTCCACTTGGGTCTCTGGGGGGCATGGACAGCCTGCAAACCACCACAAGACCCTCACCCAGGCCGCCTCATGCCCCAAGGGAACCCCCACTCAGATTCAGGACACCTTCAGGGCAAACCAGCTGACCCCTACCCATGCACCAGCCCTCTATCCTATCTAATAAAATAATAATATGCAAATTGACCATCATTCCAACATACAAGGTGGCTGCCCCATGTAATCAAAGATGGCTGCCCCCATGTGGACACAAGATGGCCTCCACAAGATGGTTAGCTGAGGAGGGCAGTTGAGAGGGACCAGGACTGCAAGGGAGGGCAGTAAGGAGCAAACAGGATGGCAGGCGAGCAGTTAGGCATCCATCAGGCTGGCAGGGGATTGGTTAGGGGGTGATCAGGCTGGCAAGCAGAAGCGGTTAGGGGCAATCAGGAAGGCAGGAAAGTAAGTGGTTGGGAGCCAGCAGTCCTGAATTGTGAGAGGGATATCCGATTGCCCACTTAGGCCTGATACTACCTTGATCGGGCCTAAAAGGGCAGTTGGCCATCCCTTAGGGGTTCCCAGATTGGAGAGGGTGCAGGCTGGGCTGAGGGACACACCCCTTGTGAACGAATTTTGTGTACCAGGCCTCTAGTTGTTCTGTAAAACAAAAACAATGTAATTTAACAACTTAAATTTTTAAAATATACATTTAAAAAATTAATTTTTGGCCGAGACCGGTTTGGCTCAGTGGATAGAGCGTCGGCCTGCGGACTGAAAGGTCCCAGGTTCGATTCTGGTCAAGGGCATGTACCTATCTTGCAGGCGCATCTCCAGTGTGGGGTGTGCAGGAGGCGGCTGATCGATGTCTCTCTGTCATCGATGTTTCTGACTTTCTATCCCTCTCCCTTCCTCTCTCTGAAAAATCAATAAAAAATATTTAAAAAAATTAATTTTTGTTGAGGAATTGTTTTTATTATATTGTTTATTTTTTAAAAATGTATTTTTCAGTTACAGTTGATATATAATATTATATTTTAGGTATACAACATAGTGACTAGACACATCTACCTTATGGAGTAAAAAGTCTAGTACCTATTACCGTACTAGAGTCCCAGTGCACAAAATTCATGCACTGGGGGTGTGGGGTCTCTCAGCCCAGCCTGCACCTTCTCCAGTCTCCAATTTGGGACCCCTGGGGCCAGTCAGACATCCCTCTCACAATTCAGGACTGCTGGCTCCCAACCACTTGCCTGCCTGCCTGATTGCCCCTAACTATTTCTGCCTGACAGCCTGATCGCCCCCTAATTACTACCCTGCCAGCCTGACTGATGCCTAACTGCTCCCCTGCAGGCCTGATTGTCCCCAACTGCCCTCCCCTGGCTGTCTGGTTGCCATTAACTGCTCTCCCCTGCTGGCCTGATCACCTACAACTTGCCTCCACTGCTGGCTATCTTGTGGTGGCTATCTTGTGATCACATGGGGGTGTCCATCTTGTGTGAGGGTGTGACAGTCAACTTGCATGTTACCTTTTTATTATATAGGGGGAATTACTGACACTATTCCCTATGTTGTGCTTTACATTCCTGTGACTGTTTTTTAAAATATATTTTATTGATTATTTACAGAGAGAAAGGGAGAGGGATAGAGAGTTAGAGAGTTAGAAACATCAATGAGAGAGTAACATTGATCAGCTGCCTCCTGCACACTCCCTACTGGGTTTGTGCCCACAACCAAGGTACATGCCCTTGACTGGAATCGAACCTGGGACCCTTGAGTCGCAGGCCAACACTCTGTCCACTGAGCCAAACTGGTCAGGGCATCTTATGACTATTTTTATAACTGGTAGTTTGTCCTTAGTAATCCCTTCCACATTTTTAACCCAGTCTCCCAAACCCCACTCTCCTCTGGCAACCCCTAATTCATTCTCTGTATCTATCCATTGGTTTCTGTTTAGAGCAATATTCATTTATCATCTATGGTTTCTGTGGGCAAATTGAGTCCCACGTTGCATGGTCTCTCACAAAGCCCAAGTCATGTTCTGCTGTCTCATGTGAAGGTTTGACTGGGAAGGATCCGCTTTCACGCTCACTCAGTTCTGGTGGTAATACTGAGTTCCTTGCAAGCTGTCGGGAGTGGACAAAAGTCAGTTTACAGTTGTGAATATGCAAAACCCAGTTTATTCTTGCATTGTCATTTATTAATTACTGTATTGTACTATTTGTGTTACCGCTCTAAGCCCACCTCCCCTCCACAGACAGTGGGTATGCTGGCCCTGCCATCAGTGTGGGGAGGAGAGAGGCAGAATCTTCCTCTCTGCTCTCACAGGTCACACCAACACCTCCACCGCTGAGCGATTCTGGGAGGAGACTCTTACAGTGAGAACCTGCTTGGGGCTTTGGCTGAAATGTCTGACAGCAGGAATCGCTCCATTCCTTGTCCTGTTTCATTAGCAACTGCTCGCACAAGGCCTGTTCCACGGCCGGCAAACCTCATTTGACTAAAGGTGTCGTCACTAACACTGCTTTCATGTAAGGTATATACTTTCCATTAAACAGAATTAGATTTAAAAATATTGATTGTATTCCAGCTGATGTTTGTCATACAGCATGCAGAACAACTGACCTACAATCAGAACTGTTTGAGTCTCCTAAGGGTCGTATAAGATAAAAATCATTAGTCGTTGTCAATTGCTGAAAATAGAATTTTTTGTCAAATGACATCTTTCATTTAAGCACTTGCTGTTATTAGCATCATTATGTAAGTAGGTATGAGATGACAGTATTTTCTCCAAGTTTATTAGAGTAAGTAAGTAATATGGGTGAAAATTCTTCATGAATGTTGATTTTAAGTAACATTATTGACTCAGAAACTTCAAATTCTTCATTAATGTTGATTTTAAGTGACATTATTGGTTCAGAAACTTCACATTTCTCTGTGCTTTGGAATTGATTTAAATTTACTTATTTTCATTTCATTTGTGGCAATCTTCATGTCATTTCTTTATCTGGCTGTATATCACTGTCCTCTCTTAATGAGCCTGCATTTTGCAGGGATTTTGATATTTAGATATGATTTGCAGATATAATTCCTTTAGCAAGCAGGATCCTGTCATCCACAAAATTGTCATGAATGAGAATCCTACAAAATCAGAGGAGAGTTTAAAAATAAGTCCTTCAAATAGTATTTACATATACTAATAAATCAGTCCTGAGCAATTATAACTTAGCACCAGTTTATCATAATAATGAAAATACAAATTCGCTACTCATGCTTAGAAACCTTAAGTCTGTGTTATAACCTCCCAACCAGAATTTTTCCTCCTTCTCTCCGCAGTACTTTTATTTGATATTTATTTTATTTTGACCCAGTGGAGAAAGCCTTTTATTTGAGTGACATTGCAGAGTCCTTCAGAGAGTGGGGCATGGGCATTTCTAGCAAGATCCTTGACATTTTTCCCATTAAAACTGCAGCTTGGATATGATTCAAAGTAGCTCAGTCTTAACCATCAGTGGCTCATCCTTTGCTCTGTAGCTCTCTCTCCCTTTCCAACTGGCCGGGTGCCATTCCCTTGGCTTTTCCAATATACCTTGCGGCTCTCCATCCATCAGCCCACGTGCTGTCACTATTACTTGCAAACCTGAAGGTACTTAGGACAAACTTGTCTCACTGTCGTAGAACTATTTAAGTTAGCAATCTATTACCGTGTTAATGCACCCATCAGTGAATTCCCACGCACGTGGACGTGAACTGCCATCATCTACCACATATTTTAATTAAATGCATGTCCACTGGGAACTCAGTGTTCTGCAGTGTCAAGGAATCATCACTACTTACATGTGAGACTCCTGATTGAGCTGGGTTGGTACACAAAAGTACACTCTGTTTCTAAATATACACCACACCATTTTAAGTCTGCACTGGCATACCTTAAAATATTTTAGGTACCACCCAATGAATTTTTAAGTATTTAACTTCCATCTGTTAAAAAGACATATAAGGGAAAATAATAGATATGTACAGTACATGTAAGTGATGAAAATATGTTAAGTATAAACAAGTAAGCAAGCATATATTTTAAAAAATAAAATTAGCATAATAGTTAATTCTATTAGGGATTTCAGGGGAGCTGTAATAAATTATACTTCTCAAATAATTATGCAGATTCTTACACAATTTACCTGGGGCAGTAAATGTGCCCATCAGTGACTTGTGGTACAGCATAAAACTTATAGCTTCATATTATAGCCTTGGTAACATTTCAATTAAAATACTCATGAAAAATGTTTGTTCTAGAACAGATGCAGACTATTTTAGAGAGTGGATGATGACTTAGAAGGAAATATATTTACCACCAAAAATATTAGTTCTTAGGGAAATATTTGGATATGTGTATGAGTTCATTCCAAACCCAATTAAAAGCAGAACTAGTTGAATACACTTCTGTAATAAGTAGTAGGGAGATGAGAGTTATTCAAGCTATTAAAATGGTAAATTAACAGAACACTTCAAATTGTGAACACATTCCAGGGTTTTGGCAATTGAGGCCAACCTATGTTATTTCACTTCATTTTAAAAGAACGTAATACAAATAAGATTCTAAAAAAGCCCAATTACGGTATATGGCTTCATGAAGATATATATATATGTGTGTGTGTGTGTGTGTGTGTGTACATATATATATATATATCTTAGCATGTGTGCACGTGGGGAGGTGGTCGTTCACATTGCTTTGGTCCCATAAAGCATGACAAAAATTTAAAAATCATGGGATTTTATTTGACACATCTTAAAAATATACTGATAGAATGGGCTTCAGGAATGGTTTGATCAGAGTTTCATAACATGTCTATATGATTACCTTCACTTTATTTTCTCTTCCGTTATCATAAAAACGAAGGCTACAATAGTTATGGGTTTCACATCTCCAAATACATTATCCAGATAAAGGAATCTTCTTTTTCTTCTTCTCTAAATGAAAGTGCTCAACTTTGCTCTTATTTTCCTGTTTTATGTTTTGCCCACATCTGAGGTCAGTAGAATGACCTGCTTGGATATTAGATTTGGGATGCTGATACATGCCTATCGGAAGTTTTGTTTTAATGTGGTGACCAAGGTAGTTCAGTAAAAAGCCCAGGACTATTGCAAAATGGGCTAGAAGAGTAATGAGTGCTGGGGTGAGTCCAGTGTTAGTTATTGGGGGGAGTGGGACACAGAAAGCTGGAACGACAAATAAGGGCCTCCTCATGTCAGCCTCAGGATAGTTTCCAGGCTTGCAGATAGACAGTGACAGCAGGGATTTGGACCTATTTCTAAACCAACCTTTTAACGAAAGAATATATTTTCAGGGAAATAAACATACTCTGCTAGAACCTAATAATAAAATAGGGCTAGACTATCAAAGATTGCAAACATGGAGTAATGATAGTGATATGTGTTTGTAATTAACGTTCTTAATTTGATTCCTGCCCCGCTGGTGACCTCTCATCTTAATTCATGTCAGTGTGCTCACCTTGATCCACTCCATATAAAAGAGAAATATCTTACCCAGCACTTTCAAGTCGCTTTCTCTGTTCAGTTTCCCCTCTGCGACTGGCCATCGGTCGTGTACTGATTTTACTTCCGTGTTTAGTATTTATGTCTCTTCTCTAGAAGGAAGCTCCAGGAGGGCAGAGATTGGGGACCATTTTGAACACTGAGTTGGAATCACTATTACATCTGGTAGGTGTTTAAGAAACAGTAGATGGGTACATTGCGATGTATCCTTATGTTACAGCAACACTTGAAGTTTTTTTTTTTTCAATATATGTTATTGATTTTTTACAGAGAGGAAGGGAGAGGGATAGAGAGTTAGAAACATTGATGAGAGAGAGAGAGAGACATTGACCATTCGCCTCCTGCATGCCCCCTACTGGGGATAAGCCTGGAACCAAGATTCATGCCCTTGATCGGAATCAAACCTGGGACCTTTCAGTCCGCAGGCTGATGCTCCATCCACTGAGCCAAACCGGTTTAGGCAACACCTGAAGTACTTGAGGATGGCATCTTACTAAAGAATGTTAAAGAATGTATTGACTGAAAGCACTCACATGTCTTTCTCGGGACAGTGTGCCTGACGCTGTTCTGAACTTGCCTCTGTCCAGGAAGGACAGTGTTATTAGTCAGCTCAGGCTACAATAACAAAATACCACAGTCAGGGCAGCTTGAACAACAGAGGAATATTTAGTCACAGTCCGGAGTCTAGAAGCCCAAGATCAAAAGTCTGGCCAATTCAGTTTCCCGTGCCAGCTCTCCTCTTTACTTGCAGATGGCCACCTGCTTGCTGTGTCCTCACAAGGTCCTATTCTCGTGAACTCACTTAACCTTTCTTTCTTCTTTCCTCCAAATACAGCCGTACAGGCTTCAGCATATGACTGTGGTGCAGGGCATGGGGATGGACATACATACTTAGTCCGTAACAGACAGCTTATCTGTAGGCCCAGTGTCTAGAAGGAGGTTGGGCTACTGAACCTTAAATTAGAGGACAGTGTAACTAAATATCGTGTGATTTTACTGAACACATACTGCTGTTGTTGAAATTGGGGAATTCACGACTAGTAATCCCCTTTATCTACTGGTATAAATGCCAAAATGAAAGGAAATCCGAAGTTTAAATCACCTTTTAGCACTTAAACCATGTATAGCATAAAACAAGGGCATCTATTGAACCCTGTCTCCTACAAATCGAGAGGGAGATTCGTATTTTTTGTTTCTATCCGACTAAATTGTGAGACTTCTAAGAGCCACACCCCATTCCTGTGTCTGGCTTTTAAATGCACAAAATGGAAACTTTGGCCACTTTCATATGGACTTATGCAAAAAGAACTTCTGATGGCCTATGAGATTAATTTGTATTAATGCATCATCTTGTTTTATGACAGTCCTTTAAAGAACTTGAATCTAGGGCCATTCAGGTAATGTGTGCATTCATTCCATCAGGAAAATCAAGATGGCAGTGAAGTAGCTAGATCCAGTCAATGATGGTACTGACCCTTTAAAGCATTGGTTCTCAACCTATGGGTCGCGACCCCTTTGGGGGTCGAATGACACTTTTACAGGGGTCGCCTAAGACCATGGGAAAACAGATACTTACATTATGATTCATAACAGTAGCAAAGTTACAGTTATGAAGTAGCAATAATTTCATGGTTGGGGGTCACCACCACATGAGGAACTGTATGCAAGGGTCGAGGCCTTAGGAAGGTTGAGAACCACTGCTTTAAATGGAGCGTCGGAGTTGGTGTTTCAAGCTCCTTAGCCACGTTCTCAGTATTTGATACTGTCTCCCTAGTTCTCAGTTAGCAGAAGGGTGATGTTGTGGACAGAGCGTGGCACTTGGGCCTGGAAAGCCGAGGTCAGATTCTAGCTCCGCTGCAAATTGTGTGAGGAGGGTTGTGCCAGTGATGCTCAGGTCAGGTCCATCCGGCTCGCTTTCCTCGGTAACTCTAACACCCCCAGGAGCACCTGCTTCGTAGGAAATCCAACATACATGATGGTGATCTGAAAAACCCTCATTTATCTCTAGCCATGTTTCTTCCAGGCAGACTTTTCACTCTCAAGGTGATTCCTTATGGCTTAAATGGTAATGAGCAGATCAAAGTCATAATACGAACTACGGTAAAGTTCAGGTGATTCGTATAAAATAGTGAATCATTTTCACTACTGCATATCATAAAGTGTATCTTTCTTTAAAAATAGGCCCATAAGTTCTGACTCCCGGTATGGACTTATTTACCCTGGGATTTGAAACTCCCATTTAAGGTGGTGTGATGGTATTTAACGAGCTGATTTAAGAGGGTCATTGCTTTTCATTTTGATCAATAGTATTACCTGAACAGATCCACACACACCACATGCACACACCAGTAATTTGGTTGCTCTCCAAATTATAATCATGCTTTACACTAAGCATTAAGAACAAAGTTGTCTTTCATGTTAATGAATTTTCTGACACAGTACAATTGATGTAATTGCAAATTAGTTTTATAGTAAGTGGAAAATATGCTCATTTTTAACTTAGAAATCAACATTTGTTAAAAGTAGTAATCTACATTTTAAAATTTAATGCAATGCACATTTACTTTTCAAAACATTGCTTGAGGCAGTTGTTTGACATTTCTTATAATTTATCAGATTGCTTTTTAAGATTAAGCTGAGAAATTAATTTGTTATAGTAAATCTTTAAAAAAATAAAAGGAGTATCTTCCCAAATACCACACCATCCTTAATGAAGGCCTTTCTTTGTTTTCATCATCAGTGTCACAGTTATTGTTAACTGCTTTTTAAGCTTATGTTATAATCTTAGCAATTTAACTCCAATTAACATGATAGCTCAGATGGCATCTTTAGCAAATGCATAGGAAATGTACATCACACCATTTAAATTTGCTCTTGATACCAGATGTAGATTTTCCTTATAAACATGGCATATTATATGCAAATATTTTATATACTCAAGAATATGAAGTTCAACTTGGGTGCATCTAGTCTTACATTTACTTTGTATATTTAGGTGCCAAGTTTCTCTGTGTACATGGTTTTCTCAGTATTTAAAAAGTAGAGTATTATCAAGTTCCATGTGTTTGCTTAATAGATTGACACTGTCTTTGCTCCATTTACTGGCTCATTAAGGACAGCATTCAAAGCTGACGGGTTTCTCAAAATTCTCCTCTTTACTGAGAACCGGTGCAAATGCAACCCCCTCCCCTCTCCAACCCCCCATGCATTGACCTTTTACAATAGGGCTCCAGTGACCTCCTTCACACCCTGTCCCCTTGTAACTGTTATTGATTGAACTATGTATGCGTTTGCCAAAGATTCTATTAACAGCTGTTTATAGCTGTATTTTTTATTTCTATCCAATTAAATTGTGAGACTTCTAGGAGCCATGTTCCATTCCTGTGTCTTGGTACAAAACGGAGTGTTACGCTGTCACTGTACACCGGTGATAAATCAGTATTCAGTGATGATAAGGAAGTGTCTATTGATGTTGGAGAACCTGGAGTCCATCTACCTCAGTTAATCCTTTCCCTGGTACAACATACGAACTTCTACGATGGATTTATCATATGTTCAATTCATACTTTAATGGTATCTGAGGGAGGTGGGTAGATCCAAAGTCAGGTAATGAAATTAGTTCATGCATGTTCCTTGACTTATGATATAACCTCCTCAATATATGTAGTCTAAGGAAAAAGGACTAATTTAGAATCCCGCCAACTTATTTTGACACACATATACTTTATTGTGTTATGTATGCTTTATATCACTTTCGAAATTATGTAATTATATGGAATGCTAGCATAAATAGCACTAGGATTCAGTTGTGCTAAGAGGCTTAAAATAAGGATGCCATAGTTAAAAACCTGGTTATGAAATACATCTAGATTCCCCATCCCCATCACAGAAAAGTCTGTGCTTTCCTGGTTTACATACCCATTTGGAATTCAGCTCAGGGACCAACCTGGCCCCTTCCCAGGGGTTGTCTCCTGGGAATTCTCTCTCCCTGACGAACGCAGATGGAAATCTCCCCCAGCAGTCTCAGCGATGACAGGTGTGGCAGCTTTCCCTGCTTACGGGCCTTGTGTCATTAGTGGATCAAGTTAATTCCCTCAGCATCTTCTTGAATGATTTATCAGCAGTTGGCAATACTCTCATTTCCACTCTCAACATCTTTTATAATCATACGTAGGATGAAATGTATTTATAACCACCGGTCTTCTGGTCACGTAGCATGGCGATGAAATGTGCTGTGCCTTTCAGTACAAATTAGTTCTGCTGAAAGGTTTCTAGACCGTGGGTCCAGGTTCTGATGGGTTGGAATGAATAATTAAAGAAGGATAAAATTGTTTTAGAGGAGAAATCTGGATATAAGAGTTAACATGTCTACATGACTGTTCAGAGGTCCAGTCATGTGATGTGTGCAAGTCCTCAATGCCTATTTGCACTTTGGATTTGGAAAAGTAAGCTCTGAAAACCAGAAGCTCTTTTATGTGTTCATGGGAAAGTCGCTGGCCGCCAGCTCTGACCTGGATTGATAACACAGTACATGCAGGCATGGTTCATCCCACTGACTGGGGATATTCATATTTCTGCCTCAGAAATATCACCGTGTATGGTGACAAATACCACCCCAGACGCTGCTGTAGGTCAATCCTTCTAAATCCAAAAGGATTTTAAAATAGAAACACATAACAATTCCCAGGATGCAGATGACCAGCTGAGGAGCCCGAAAAAGATAGAGGTGAATTGTTTTTATTAAGAAAATGCTGAGGTCACGATCAGGCCCAGAGAAATGTTGCCACCGTAGGGAAAATGTTGGTCCGTGTGGCTAAGCTGCAGGGAATGGCTGTGATTTGTAGTGTCCCTGATGTCAGTGCCTCTAAGAGAGAGATCACGGAAGCCAGATCCAGGTGCGTCCAAGGTGGTGGCCAGACCACCCAGGAGGAGGGACCCTGTTAAAACAGGATCTGTCTGGTTGTAACAGAGATGAAGTCCTGGCGGCTCTGAAAAGCACCACAGAACAGTTGGTATGAAAAGCCCAGAGCTACAGAAAAGCCCTCAGAGGATCGGATTCTAAATTAAGGAATTCCCAGTGAAAGTTTGGCTTAAGAGATAATGGATCTTAGCAGTCGCTGAGCTGCATTATTATTGCCTGTTAATGTCTCTGTACCCGCTCTACGCCGAGAGGGCACATCTATATCGTTGAAGGAGGGGTTCTCAGCCTCAGGCACATGGCTTGGCAGAAGGTGAATGTTCATTAAATATCCGGCAATAAGTGAACGGAATCTGTGTGGCTGTGCTTCAGGGACTGTCTGTCTGTCTGTCTTCACATTATGTTTCCACTCTCCGATGTTTGGTGTGTGGTAGAGTAAGGCAGGGGAAGAAAGGGGCCACGTGCTTCCAGAACCCATGTGGAGGGAGAAGTGGGACTTATTTTCAACTTCAGGGTTCATGCCATCCCATCCAATTCCAACATGTCATGGTACCCTCCATCTGTTGAAAATTTCCCCATTTTTCTTTATGCCAAGGTGAAAAATAAGGGTGACAGCCACCTTAGCAAACAGCACATAACTTACTCAAAGACAGTTGTGAGTCATCCATGCCAGTTCATGTATAAGCTTAGCGGTTTGGAAACTAATGGCCGTTTTAATATATATTTCATAGAAAACCGTGGCCTGCGTTTCCTTTGAGTTAAGTAAGCCGTTGGGAACATGCACGGGTGGTCTTGGTAAATGCAAATTGCAGACAAAGTGTCTTGTGTTTTAAATATATTTTATTGATTTTTTACAGAGAGGAAGAGGGATAGAGAGTTAGAAACATCGATGAGAGAGACATCGATCAGTCGCCTCCTGCACACCCCCTACTGGGGATGCGCCCGCAACCAAGATACATGCCTTTGACCGGATCGAACCTGGGGCCTTTCCGTCTGCAGGCCAATGCTCTGTCCATTGAGCCAAACCGGTTTTGGCAGTGTCTTGTGTTTTAAAGGTGGCTTTGACACATTTTCTTTTTTTTTGTGGGGTGGGGGTCGGTGTTTGGCTTTGCCACATCTTGATTAGACAGTTTACAATTCTCAGGTTATATTAGAGATTAAGTCTGTATTTTCCAAAATTGTCTGTACCATGGAGATCACAACCGTGAACTGTGGATTATATGCCCCCATTCCTCTGGACATGGTGACCTTGGTACTGTATTTGCTGAAGTAATACTGGGGAACATTAATGACAAAGGAAACAGAGGCTGATGAATATTATATATAATAATAAAAGCATAATATGCTAATTAGGCAAGGTACCCAAATGACCCTCTGGATGTCCTTCTAGACGACCTTCCAGAAGAAGCCTGGGGGGTCGGGGGGGGAGGGGAGGAGCAGGGGAGGCTTCAAGGGCTGAGGCAAGCTGCCGTGGCTGTGGGGGCCGAGTCCCTTGCACGAATATCCAGAGCATGGGGCCTCTAGTTTAAACTTAAAAGTCTAAGGCAGTGGTTCTCAACCTTCCTAATGCCGCGATCCTTTAATACAGTTCCTCATGTTGTGGGGCATGTACCTTGCTTGCAGGCACATCTCCACTGTGGGGCATGCAGGAGGCAGCTGATCAATGTCTCTCTCTCATAGATGTTTCTGACTTTCTCTCTCTTCCTTTCTGTAAAAAAATCAATAAAATATATTTAAAAAAAGAGATATGATCTTGATTTATGGCTTACTGGGAAATTGTTGACACTCCTTCTGAGTATCTCTATACATTAAAAACACAACATGCTATATCCATATACTCAACGGTGCATTCTAGGTAGAATTTCATTATTGCTTTTAAAAAAATAAACCAGTGCATCCTCAGAGTGCCCATTTTATCCCAGACTTAATTCAGGATTTAATCTTATTGCTGTTTTCTTAATAAAAGCATTGGAGTTAATTATTATGAGTGATATACCCATGAATCATTATATACAACACAGTGATTTCATTTTTTGAGCACTAAAAATGTTAATATAAAACTCCTTACTCCCAACTTTTTTGTACTCCTCTAAATTGAAGTGTCAAAATTTTTAGATTTTGTAATTAGGGGAAAAAAATCTGTCTTCCCTAGCTGAGGTTTTTACAAAGCAGTTTTAGACTTGCTCCTACTTCTGTATGCCGAGACTTGACCCTGAACAGTATAATACTGCAAGGTCATGCTTTCACCGGTAAAGTGAGCAGGTAAATAAATGTGAATTGGTAGTTGCATTTAGCAAACCACTGATCTTTTTATGCACCCTATAGTTTCCCAGAGTATCATATTTTGAATCAGACAGTATGTAGCCTTTTCAAACGGGCTTCTTTCACTTAACAATAGGCTTTTTAATGATGTTGATTCTCCCAGTCCATGAGCTGGTATGCTCTTCCATCTGTTAAAATCTTCCTCTACCTCTTTTTTCAGTGTCCTCTAGTTTTCTACATATAGGTCTTTTACCTCCTTAGTTAGGTTTATTCCTAGGTATCTTGATTTTTATGGTGCGATAGTAAATGGGATTGCTTTTTTAGTCTCTCTTTCTGTAATTTCACTATTAGTGTATAGAAATGCCACAGATTTCTTGGCATTGATTTTGTATCCTGCTACATTGCCAAAATCATTTATTAAGTCAATTAGTTTTGGGATGGAGTCCTTTGGGTTTTTTATGTACAGTATCATTTCATCTGCAAATAAGGACAGCTTTACTACTTCTTTTCCAATTTGGATGTCTTTTGTTTCTTCTTCTTTTCTAATTGCAATGGCTAATACTTCCAGGAAGGATTTACAAACACCAGTCAGAAAGGATTTATGCACCCCTATGTTCATAGCAGCACAATTTACAATAGCTACAATTTGGAAACAGCCTAGGTGCCCGTCAGCAGATGAGTGGATCAGAAAACTATGGTACATCTACACAATGGAATTCTATGCTGCCATTAAAAAGAAGGAATTCTTACCATTTGCAGCAACCTGGATGGAACTGGAGACCCTTATGCTAAGTGAAATAAGCCAGTCAATGAAGGAGAAACACCACATGATCTCACTCATTTGTGGATAATAAAGAATATTATGAACTGATGAACAAAAGAATAGACACAAAAGCAGTAAAGCATCAAACAGACTGTGAAATTACAGCAGGAAGGTTAAGGAGAGGTGGGGTAGATAAGAGATCATCCAAAGGACTTGTATGCATGCATATAAGCATATCCAATGAACACAGACACTGGGGGGTTGGGGTATGCCTGGGAGGGAGGGGCAAAGGGGAGATATGTATACATGTAACACAATAAAAAAAAGTGCAAAAAATAGGTTTTTAAGAACCATCCATGTCTTTCTATGGTATGATTGTTAATTATTATTATTATTATTATTATTATTATTATTTTAGTGCAGAATAATATTCCATTGTCTGGATGTACCACAATTTTTGTGTGTGTGTGCTGTATATAGTTCATATATATATATATATATATATATAATTTTTTTCATTAATTTTTTATACATATCTTCTTTTCCAATTTGGATGCCTTTTATTTCTTCTTCTTGTCTAATTGCAATGGCTAATACTTCCAGTACTATGTCGAACAGGAGAGGTGAGAGTGGGCATCCCTGTCTTGTTCCTGTTCTTAGGGGAAATGGTTTTAGTTTTTGCCCATTGAGTATGATGTTTGCTGTGGGTTTATCATATATGGCTTTTATGATGTTGAGGTATGCTCCTTCTATTCCCACTTTGCTGAGAGTTTTTATCAAGAAATGGTGTTGGAATTTGTCAAATGCTTTTTCTGCATCAATTGACATGACTATGTGATTATTATCTCTCAATTTGTTTATGTGATGTATCACGTTTATTGATTTGCGGATATTGTACCATCCCTGCATTCCTGGGATGAATCCCACTTGGTCATGGTGTATGACCTTTCAGATGTACTGCTGGATCTGATTTGCTAGAATTTTGTTGAGGATTTTGGCATCTATGTTCATGAGAGATATTGGCCTATAATTCTCTTTCGTTGTGTTGTCTTTATCTGGTTTTGGTATTAGGGTGATGCTGGCTTCATAGAAGGTGTTTGGAAGTGTTCCTTCTTCTTGAATGTTTTTGAATAGTCTGAGGAGGATAGGTTTTAATTCTTCCTTGAATGTTTGGTAAAACTCTCCTGTGTAGCCATCTGGTCCTGGGCTTTTATTTGCTGGAAGCTTTTTGATGACTGCTTCAATTTCTTCCATAGTTATTGGACTATTGAGATGTTTAGATTCCTCCTCATTGAGTTTTGGTAGGTTATATTATCCTAGGAAAATGTCCATTTCTTGCAGGTTGTCCAGTTTGTTGGAATAAAGTTGTTCATAGTATTTTTTAACAATCTTTTGTATTTCCACAGGGTCTGTTGTTATTTCTCCTCTTTCATTTCTGATTTTGTTTATTTGGGTCTTCTCTCTTTGCTTCTTGGTGAGCCTGGCTAGAGGTCCATCAATCTTGTTTATGCTTTCAAAGAACCAGCTCTTGGTTTTGTTGATCTTTTGAATTGTTTCTTTGGTCTCCAAGTTGTTTATCTCCACTCTGATCTTCACTATTTCCTTCATTCTGCTTACACTGGGCTTTTCTTGTTGCTCTCGTTCTAGCTCTTTGAGTTGTAGGGTTAGGTAATTTATTACCATTGTTTCCTGTTTTTTGCAGTAGGCTTGTAGGGCTATGAACTTCCCTCTCAAGACTGCTTTTACTGTGTCCCATAAATTTTGTATTGTTGTGCTGTCATTGTCATTTGTTGCCATGATTTTTTTTTATTTCTTCCTTGATCTTTCTGGTTACCCAGTCATTGTTTAATAGCATGCTGTTTAGTCTCCATGCGTTTGATTTCTCTCTATTGTTTTTATTATAGTTGATTTCCAGTTTTATGCCACTGTGGTCTGAGAAAATGCTTGATATGATTTCTATCTTCTTGAATTTGAAGAGACTTTTCTTATGACCCAACATATGATCTATATTTGAAAATGACCCATGTGCACTGGAGAAGAATGCATATTCTGTGGCTTTGGGGTGAAATGTTCTGAAGATGTCAATTAATTCCATCTGGTCTAGTGTGTCATTTAGGATTGATGTTTCTTTGCTGATTTTTGGTTTAGAGGATTTGTCTAATGGTGACAGTGGGGTATTAAAGTCTCCTACTATGATTGTATTGCTGTCAATCTCTCCCTTAATATCCTCCTAGAGTTTTTTTTATGTATTTAGGTGCTCCTATATTGGGTGCATATATGTTTACCAGAGTTATTTCTTCTTGTTGGATTGTTCCCTTTAGTATTATGAAGTGGCCTTCTTTATCTCTTGTTATGTCTTTCACTTTGAGATCTAATTTGTCAGATATAAGTATTGCAACCCCAGCTTTTTTTTTCATTTCCATTTGCCTGAAATACCATCTTCCATCCCTTCACCCTCAATCTGTGTGCATCTCTTTTCCTGAGGTGTGTTTCTTGCAGACAGCAGATATATGGATCATGTTTTCTTATCCAATCGGTTATCCTCTGTCTTTTGATTGGAGCATTTAATCCGTTTACATTTAAAGTTATTATTGATAAGTACTTATCTGTTACCATTTTTAGTCCTTACCCCCGAGTTCCTTCTTTGCTTCCTCTTTCTTTTTATTACAGCAGACCCTTTAACATTTCTTGCATTGCTGGTTTGGTGGTACTATATTCCCTTAATCCTTCTTTGTCTGTGAAGCTTCTGATTTCACCTTCAATTTTGATTGAGAGTCTTGCAGGGTACAGTATTCTTGGATTCAGACCCTACCTTTGCATGAACTTTGTATATTTCATTCCATTCCCTTCTGGCCTGATGAGTTTCTGTTGAGAAATCAGTAGCTAGTCTTATGGGGGTTCCTTTGTAGGTAACTTTCTGTTTCTCTCTGGCTGTTTTTAAGATTCTTACTTTGTCGTTGGTGTTTGCCAATTTAATTATATGTGCCTTGGTGTCGGTTTGTTGGGGTTCATTTTGCTTGGGACTCTGTGAGCTTCTTGGATTTGTGTGGGTTTTTTCTTTCCTATATTGGGGAAATTTTCTGTCATTATTTCTTCAAACAGGTTTTTTAATCCTTGTTCAGTTTCCACTCTTTCTGGAACCCCAATTATGCGGATGTTATTTTGTTTCATGTTATCCCAAAGCTCCCTTAGGCTCTCCTCTTGCTTTTTAACTTTTTTTCTAGAAGCTGCTGTACTTAGGTGTTTTTTCCTACCATGTCTTCTAGCTCACTGATGCGGTCATCTGCATCATCTACTTTTCATGCTTTCTATTGAGTTCTTTATAGCTGTGATGTCATTTTTCATTTCTTCTTGATTATTCTGCATTTCTTTTAGGTTCTTCTGCATTTCTTCGTGCTTCTTTTGCATTTCTTCTTGCTGCTTCTGCATTTCTTCTTGCTTCTTCTTCATTTCCTCGTGGGTCTTCTTCATTTCCTCTTGGCTCTTACTCATAATGTCGAACTTGTCTTCCGTTCTTTTCATCCACCTTATGATCATTTCTCTGAACTCTTTCTCTGGCAGGCTTATTTCTGCTTCTATTTCGTTTAATTCCTTTTCTGGTGATACCTGCCCATCTGTTGTATGTGAGCTGTTTCTTCTTCTGCCCATGGTTTTTCTTCTCTGGGTGTCTGGTTATATAGTTCTTCTATGTTGATTCAAAGGCACAAACTACAACACGACCAGGTATAGCACACAAGGCACTGAACAGAAATGTATTCACGATGTTAATAATCACAAATAAGGTGACCACCAATGAAAGACAAATTAGGGTTAAGTAGAGAAAGAGGAAGAGGAAGTTGAGGGAAAACGAAAGGAAAGAAGTGCCAAAATCAAGTTGGGAGAGGGAGAAAAGAAATGAACTAAAAATAAAATAAAATTAAATTAAAAAAGAGAAGAGGAAAAAGAAAAGAGAAAGAGAGACAAAGTCAGAGAGAAAAGAAAGTGGATAAGAGAGAAAAGGGGAACAAAATATAGATGTCAGGAGAAAACTCCAATAGAACAGTCACTACTCCCAATAAAGGCCAGCAAACAGTACCTAGAGATTAAGGCAAATTGCAAATAGCAACTGGTATCGAGGGAGGTGAGGGAAAAGAGAGGTAAAAAACAAAGCAAGCAAAAAGCAAAATAAAACAAGTAGAATACGCTAAAACAATCTCACAAAAAAGTTCAAAAAATCGATATAATCACTGTTCAGGCAAATAGTAACAAAAGGACATAGAGAAAAATCAACTTTTTGGCTAGTGAAGAGAAGAGGAGAGAGGTTTTATGGACTTGTAGTAGGGGATTTGAAATTAGATATATAAGTGGGGTGAAATTTTAACCAGGTAAAGAGAAAGAATAGGGAGAATCTAAAGTTGGAAAAGGGAAAGAAAAACAAGACAACAAAATGGGAAAAGTTAGGAGGAAAGTGTTGGCATAAAGGTAGAATTGAGTTGGAGTAAAATTATGCTAAAGGAAAGATGAAAATAGAATGTCCAAAAAGGTAAAATACTAGTAGTAATTAATAATACTAGTTGAAAACAAAAATGTAATAATCAAAAAGGTAAAATCAATTGAGGCGGAAAGAAAAAAATAGTCTTTTAATTAAAATATGTAAAAAAATGAAAAATAAAAAAATTTGAAAAAAAAGATAGAGTGGTCATTCACTTCCACTATTGTTCTGCTTGGCACTCCTGTTTCCCAGTAGGGAAGGTATTGCGGTTCCCTGTGTTCCACTGTTGACGTTTTAATCTCTTTATTTTTTTGTGGTTATGCGAGAGTCAATTTGTGTGTCATCCCAGGTGAAATCTGACCTTTCCATGTGCCGTGTGGATCTCTGAGTCCGCCGCGTGTCTGCACCGATTGGAGAGCGGTGTTCTGGGTCCCCCGCTGTTTGGTGGGTGTTTCAGCCAGCTTCAGCTTTCAGACCGCCGCAGACTTCCACCTCCCTCTGCAAGATGGCGCGGTCTCCGCATTCGCGCTGGTGGCTCCGGCCGACAAAATCCCCGTGGCAGTGGGGCTGCCTGGCCAGGAGAGCCCCCTCCAGCAGTTCCCCGCCTTCCCCTGGAGGATAACTGACTCTTAACTTGCCAACAAACACTCCCCGTGCGACTCTCAGCTTCTCTCTCTCCCTCTGCCCAGCGACAAAGCTCCAGACGCGTCCATCTATTCCGCCGCCATTTTCCACATCCTCTGGATGTACCACAATTTATTCATTCACCTATGAAGGCAAATCTTGGTTTCTTCAAGTTTTGGTAATAATGTATACAGGTTCTATAAAGCTTCACATGCAGGTTTTCCCCTCAGCTCTATTGAGATAAAATTTCCATAAAGCATGAAGGTTATTTTATTATTTTTCTTTATTAAGGTATTACATATGTGTCTTTATCCCCCCATTGCCACCCCCGAAACCCCCATTCGTGCCCTCACCCCCCTGGTGTCTGCGTCCATTGGTCAGGCTTATATGCATGCATACCAGTCCTTTGGTTGATCTCTCCCTCTTACCCCCACCCTCCCCTACCTTCCCTCGGAGGTTTGATGGTCCAATCTGTGTTTCTCTGTCTCTGGATCTATTTTTGTTCACCAATTTATGTTGTTCATTATATTCCACAAATGAGAGAGAGGATGTGATATTTACCTTTCTCTGACTGGCTTATTTTGCTTACCATAATGCTCTCCTGTTCCAAACATGTTGTTGCAAATGATAGAAGTTCCTTCCTTTTTACCGCAGCGTCGTATTCCATCGTGTAGATGTACCACCGTTTTCTAACCCACTCATCTGCTGATGGGCACTTAGGCTGTTTCCAGGTCTTAGCAATGTTGAATTCTGCTGCTGTAAACAGAGGTGCATATAATTTTTCTGATTGGTGTTTTTAGTTTCTTGAGATATATTCCTAGAAGTGGGATCACTGGGTCAAATGGGAGTTCCATTTTCAAATTTTTGAGGAAACTCCATACTGTTCTCAGCAGTGGCTGCACTGGTCTGCATTCTCACCAGCAGAGCACAACAATGTATACTGTGATTTGGACACAGTGTCTTTCAAAGTGGTTCCACTTTTTATTTTTTTTTTTACATTCTCATCAACAGTGAATGTGACTTACTGTTGTTCTTTATCCTCAACAGAAATTGGTGTTGTGAGGTGTGTTTTTTTAAGCTGTCCTAATAGATATAGAGTGGTCATCTGTAATGTATTTTTTTTTAGAGAAACCATGATTTCTACTTGAAATAGCACCTACCAAGAAGTCCCTGAATCAGCCTTTGCGAATCTTACTCCAGAAAGTATGGAGACTTTGGAAAAAGTAGAGAACTCATATGAATGCTCAGAATAAAGAGCAGGAATTAGAATTTAGTTACATTCTTCCTGGTTAAATTAGAGCACAAATAAAAGTAAAAAAACATCAACAACAGACAGCCATATAGCAAGAGCAGAGATGGGGATGAGTGGACACTTGCGATAAAATGTTGATATCTAGGAGGAGTGGCATAAAATTGTATCTCCCTTGGAAACAATGAGAGAAACAGGCTGTGGAATAAGATATCAACTCATCTCAGACCAGACAGTGACAGCCTGCAAACACCCAGAGGATGAGCTGTGTCAGTCAGGTGGCAGGAGAAGGTTTCATCCCCTTCATATTTTACTAGCCGCGATTCACGGGCTCTTAGCTTCCTCTCTCCCCATGTGCTGAATCACAAAGAAGTCCTATTGAATTCACCTCTGAAAAATCACTCGGCGCCCTAATTTATGTCACCCAATCATAACTGGATAATGTTAAAGCAGCCAGCTCTATTCAGTCTTGTTTATGTCAGGTCCATTTTCCCCATTGGTACTAAAATAATCTGTTAAAAAACACAAAGTTAAATATCTCAATAGCTGCTTTTCCTCTGAGTGTTGAGTTATTTAATTTTGTTAAAAGCCTTGCAATGGCTCATTCCTTCTTAATAAACCTTTTATACATCAAGATATTCCCACTTCTCTTTATGCTCTAAGTATCTTGTAATGTGTCAAGGTCCCTGCTGTTTGCTGTTCTAGAGCAAATCTAGGACACTGGAATATAAATTGTTGACAGCTAATACTGTATGTATTAGCTGGTTGCTGAAATATAGGATTCAAATATTATTAGTTGAATAGATACATATTTGCTAAAATAGTGTTCATTATCATGCAAGTAATAGTTACATTATCCAAGTAGGTAATAGTAGGAAACTGTTAAATAAATTAGGCTAGAATCATGTAGTTAGGGGATGGCTCTGTATTATTAAAATCATGTTTGGGTTGTATCCAACCTGGTAAAGTATTTATACTGTAGCAAACAATAAATACAGCTATAATTTTAGTATGATTCTAATATGAGACACATATACAAATGAGTTTGGGAAAAAGAGGTATATCAAAACATTAATATCTAACGAGTGTCAGGATTATTTTATTTTTTCTGGTTTTTCTGTACTTTCCAAATATCCTATAATTAGCCATTGAATTGCTTACCCCCCCCAAAAGAAATCATTTAAAATACCTTGGTTAGTGACTTCCTAGTATAGTGTTATTTTTAACTTTGACAATAGAAAGGTGCTGGTTTTATACTTGCACCAAAAAACCCCCCACGAAACACAAAACAAAAAACCCACAAAAAATAAACAAAAACAAAACAAAAAGGAATTACTGCCTATGGAGATTACCCAGTTACTTACCAGGATGTACCAGCCATTCTCACTTCAAATGCTGGGGGATACAAAGTCCCCCCAGAAGTACTGCAAAAATGGAAACTATAATTAGAGAATTATCATGTGTGAGAAAAACCCAGCATTGACTTTAAGCATCTCTGTGCCCACTCAAATTAGGTCATTTAAAACTGAACCAAAGCCCAGGTTTTGTTACTAAACACGGAGCCAAAAACAGATGTGCGAGCTAAGAGCTTCCCAAAGAAGCTGCATCATCACTTCCACGTTTTGCGCTAGAAAATGCAGCAAGCACTGTTACTCGCCCTAGTTGGTAAGCGTTTGCTCCTTATTTCGTTCGCTGGGTGTTGGCTCAGAAAATCAAACCACTGTGCGAACATATACAGAGGCTCCATGCTTAACTGGTACCTCGCAGCTACCAAGACATTTTGCCGGGTGCTGTTTGCTTAACCTGGGGACCAGCTGCGACCAAATCACGTACTCATTTTAGAGGGTCACGTTTTAAAAGATCGTTACGGTAGAACACCCCGGAGATTGTCCAAGCCATGTTTGCTATTACAGGAAATGAGTTTCTTTAATACCTTTCTCTCCCCGCATCCCCCCCCTTTTTTTTTTTTAGCATTGAAAGTCAAGAAAGTATGAGAAGGAAATTCCAAAATGTATTTATGGTTTATACATACTGTGGCGTGTCTACTACTTTTAACATTGGGCTTTCAAGTAATACTTAATTTTTAAAAAGAATGATCAGGTTTCTCGTTAGCTGAAGATACTATGACCAAAGGCTATTTATTATTCTGCTGAAAGACACTGTCTCTGCCTCATTATCTCAGTCGATTCCCTTCTTATCAATCGTTATTTCACATATGCAGAGGGGTCAAGTGCAAATATTGTTACACAGGCTTCTTCAGTGGACAGAAGGTGAGGTCATTTTCTCCACTGTCACCTGGGTACTCAGCAGAGTGGCTGGCACACAGTAGGACCACAAGGAATATCTGACACATGGATGTATGCTGTCATTTTCTTCTTATTCATTCTGCTGTTTGGATCACCAGACTCAGTAATGTTCTTCATATGTGTTATATGATTCTCTGATGATAGCACTGAATATATCACATCTACATTGAATTTCGAAGTAAATGTCTCTAGGTGTTTTATGTCACTAAGAATTTTGTGGATCTTTTTTGTTTTACTTTTTAAATATATTTTTAGTTGATTTCAGAGAGGAAGGAAGAGGGAGAGAGAGAGACAGAAACATCAATGATGAGAGAGAATCAGTGATGAGAGAGAATCACCGATTGGCCTCCTCCCGCCCGCCCCCCACTGGGGATCAAGGCCTCAACCAGGGCATGTGCCCCTGCCTGGAATCGAACATGGGACCCTCCAGTTTGTAGGCCGATGGCTCTAGCCACTGAGCCAAACCATCCAGGGCTGTCACTAAGCATTCTGAACCACACAGACAGTATCCAGTGTTAGGAGCCCACATATCTGGATGCAATGCCACATTGCATCTCTTTGCTTTCAGTTCCTCTCAAGAGTTCTCTAAATTTCGAATATGTTGCTCCCCAGGGAAAACCAAAACTAATACTCTGCAACATTAGTAATTATTTGGAAATTAAAATTCCATTCAAAGCTCAACGTCTATTTGTATCAGGGTTTTTCACATACTTTACATAATCTGTTGTCACATTATCTTATTGTTAGGGACTAAAAGCTTGTTTTCAATCGTTTGACAATATATTGCTTTTAAAACCTTTTTTGAGGATAAGATGCTTTTTCAGTGGCAATGGATTTCTAAAATATAAGCCTGCCTGAAAATATGTTGTCCAGTTTATCAGGCACAACTCTCATGCATTTAAGATTTCCTCTGATGGCTTTTATCGAAGCAAACTCTAGAGAGGGATGTCCGACGGCCTGATAGGAATGGGACCAAACAGGCTATCGGGCATCTCTTGATGGTCTCAAATTGGAGAGGATACAGGATGGGCTGAGGGACACACCCCCCCATGCATGAATTTTGTGTACTAGGCCTCTAGTATATATATAAAAGGCTAAGCGAGCATCTGACCATCTGTCCTACCATCTGGTAGGTATGACGTTCACTGACCACCAGGGAGCAGATGCTCAACACAGGATCTGCTGAACTGAGGTGACTTGGTAGTGGCAGTTCTTAGATGAGGCACCCCAGAACCAGAGAGGAGGAGGCCCCGATGCCTCACGGGGCCACATGATTTCACCTTCGGCTGCGGGTTATGTTGTTGCCAGGGCACTGTCTGCTCGACTCTGGTTTCCTGCACACTTGTATTTGCATTTTACTCCCTGTACGGCAGCAACTTTGGAGTTCCCTCTTGCACCTGGGGCCCCTTGGGAGATGTCAGACTGCCTGTCCGCAGGCCAGGCTGAGGGACCCCAGCTGCTGGAGGGATCCCACTCACTCTGCAGATACCCTTCGGGCTGCAGGGCTGCCCGAGGTGCGGCCCACCAGGGAGGGACTGAGGAAGGCTGCCTCCAGGGTGTATCAGGCCTGTCTTGCCCAGTCCTGCCAGCCACCTTCTAACTCACTTGCTTTCAATGTGCATGAGTCCGTGCACCGGGTCACTGGTCTTTTTATAAGTCTGGCAACTACACTATAAATGTAGACTATTACAATGTATACATAGAGGGAAAGTAAGTCTACATCTAAAAATCAGTCCCCCATTTTTATGGGATAGCAAATATTTATTGCCAAACACATTTTAAAACAGCGTGTTATTTTTATAATTGTTCTTGTATAAAAATTTCACATACAGCCCTCCTCTCCTCCCTCCCTCTCTCCTTCCCACTTTCCTCTCTATCTCTAAGATCAACCAATAAAATTTTAAAACATGTAAAATTAGAGTCCACATTCAGAAATATAATTCTGTGCACTTATATTTAGATTATTCAAGTAAATAATGTGGACACATAAATTTAGAGATGAGTTTCTTGAGGAGCACATATTTCATACTGAATGTTCGATGTAGGGTAGGATGTTTGCACGTCATTATTACTAAAACACTTACGCATTTTTATCTTTGCTCATAGTATTTTTCTGTGACAACCATGCCATGGACCCCTAAGTCTTGAGTTACTTTCAAATGAAGGAAAGATCCGTCCTCTTACCCTGACCATTTCGGTTGCCCTGGCTGGGGGCCAGGCCTGCTGCAGCTTGTGCCGACAGGTGGCCAGGAGCAGGCTGGGAGGACGACAGGAAGGCAGCAGAACTCATGCTTCCTCTGCAGTCGGGCGGCTGGCACTGCAGTGGTCAGTGATTTTTTTTTCCTTTTGTGGTGAATAGAGGAGACTGTTTAATATCTCTTCACAGTTGTTTCATCAAGAGCCCTCATTTAAGGAAAATATTTGGCTTTTTCACCAATTCCCCTAACCTCCCTCCCTCCCTCTGACAGTATGCTCCCTGCATCTACGAGTCCATTTCTGTTTTGTTTGTTAATTTTGTTCATTAGATGCCACAGATAAGCAAAATTATTTAGCCTTTGTCTTTCTAACTGGCTTGTTTCACTTAGCTTAGTACTCTCCAGGTCCACACAATATGGTCGTAAAAGGTAAGATTTTCTTTTTAATTAATTATTATTATTATTTTTTTACAGCTGAGTAGTGTTCTATTGTGTAGATATACCTCAGCTTTTTAATCCACTCATCTAGTGATGGGCACTGGGCTGCATGTGAAAAGATGTTTAACATCACTACATGTTAACATCTGATGAGAAAGATTCACATTAAAACCACAATAAGATAATCGCCTCATGCCTGTCAGAATGGTCATCATCAATAAACCGACAAACACTAATGTTGGCGAGGGTGCAGAGCAAAGGGAGCCCTTGTGCCCTGCTACTGGGAATGCAGGTTGGTACCCCCACTGTGAAACCTGTACAGTCACCTCAGTAACCTTGGAAAACGGAACTGCCTTATGACCCAGCAATTCCACTCCAGGAGACATATCCCGAGAAACACCAAACACTGATTCACTGCAGAGCTGTTTACAACAGCCACGCTATTTTTTCCCCCCAAGTTTGGCTCAGCTACCTTCCCAACATGTGTGTGCTAAAGTACATTGAGAAATGATAGTGCTTAGTAACTTCATTTGGCTTATTTGCTCATGCAAACAAGCATTGATACTAAAACAGTCTTACTCTGGAAAGCTTCACTGGCGGAAAGATGACGAGAGCCTGGTGCTGGATTTCTGAAGCACAGCCTCGCTGAGGGGGGACTTGGGGTGTGTTGACCTGCAGCAGGTAGATGGGCTTGCAGGCGAGGGCGGAGGCAACAGCACGAGCTTTACGCCTTTTGCAGCATCCGTCATCCATCCTTTCAAGTAACTCTGAGCTGTGGGTATTGAAGTCAAGGTGAAGCGAACACTACCAGCATTTCTCCCAAAGCTGCCTCACAGGACATAAATCTGGAAATAATTCTCGTGTTAGGAGAAAAATGTTTCCAAGTAATTTCATAGATATATAGAGCCAATGGGACCGGCTGATGGATTGAGTACAGATTGTTGGGGCCACTGTGACCAGATACCACAGAGTAGGTGGCTGCAAACAACAGAACTTTATTTTCTCACCGTTCTGCAGGCCAAGCCCGAAAGCCAGGAGTCAGCAGGGCCAGGGTCCCTCGGAGGCAGGAGGGAAGGTCTGGCCAGACTCTCCTTCTGGTAGTTTCTTGGCCGGTGACAGCATAACTTCAGTGTTCCATGACATTCTCCCTGTGTGCATGTCTGTGTCCCGTATCTCCTTTTCAGAAGGACCACAGTCATATTGGGTTGGGAGGTCACCTTACTCTAATATGACCTCAAATAATTACATCTGCAGTGACAGGAGTTCCAAATAAGGATGCATTCTGAGCCATTGGTTAGGACCTCAACAAATGAATTTGAGGGACATAGTTTAACCCATAACCAATGCTGTCTGTGAGAGTAAGAAAAGAGTGAAGAATGAGTCCAGGTTTTGGGGGCCTGGGCAATCAGAAAAATGGAACTGCCATTCTCTGAGAAAGGGAAGACTGAGAGAAGCAAATATGTGGGGAAAATGAGATGGGAGGCCCAGGAAAGATTAAGTTAGGCCCCTGTGAAAAGTGTAGGTGTGGAGTTAGGATCAGTCTTCCCATAAACCAATAAAACCAGAAAATATTCATATGGTTTTCTACCCATAGACATTTATATCAGTGACTCTTTGTGTGGTCCAGCAGGCGTCGCTAGCTCAGTGTTTGAGCAGTGACCTATGAACCAACAGGTCACAGTTCTGTCCCTGTCAGGGCACAAGCCCGGGTTGCAGGCTCAATCCCCAATAGGGGGCTGCAGGAGGCAGCCGAAAGTGGTTCTCTGTTATCAGGGATGGTTTTAGCTCTACCTCTCCCTTTCTCTCTGAAATCAGTTTTAGAAAACAACCCATTGTGTGAAAAAAAGTATGGTGTTCATTGCATAAGATGATCTTTAATTATCCAAAGCATCTATAATTTAAAAAATAGTTAATCATGGTCCGTATATTACAGAGTTTTGGAAATGTGGACTGCTTTTCCCCCCTAAACAAACGTAGCTTATGCATGTGATCCCTGGGTGAGTTTATCATTTCCAGTCTTTGTTGGCAAGCGTGCACTGGCTGTGAATGGGACCTGGCAAGGAGGCTCTCCTCAGGGGACGAGGAAGTAGAAGCAGAATAGGAGCATTGTGCGCTGCTAGGAGATTTTTTCTTTCAAGAGGACATTGCTGTTTTATTGGTGGAAGTAACCATGGAATTTGATAATTAAAAGAAAGAATAAGCAAAACTCTAGGCGACCAGAAGTGAGAATTTTATAAAAAGCCATGTCAAGCATGAATAATATCTTGAACACTCCATTCATTGGCCTTGATATGCTTCCTCCTAGACCCCTGCTGTAATCACATTTGAGCTTCTGAAAGCTTTCACGCTTGCTCAGAACGACACAGGGAAGAAGTCTCTCAGGATGTTTCCCCCTTCTCATAGTAACATACATACCGTGTGGGAATAAAATACTCATTGAGTTAAACAATATTTTTGAATTACTTGAAAACGGAAAGCAACACATAAGGTTCAGAACTAATTTAACCGTAGCAGGTTTGTGCTAAGAATCGTTAATGATGGATTTTTCAAATATAACACATTTAGATAACAAGTATATACATGCGGAAATGTTTTAAAGAAAATTGGATCTTGGCAACTGAATCCATCATGTTGCCTGATAATTTTGGGGGGTTGGAAATTGCAATAATCATTATCAGTCCTTTTCATTACTGTGTAATTAGAGCATTGAGTTTGGCAGGAGTTCTCTCACTTTAACTGATTATCATCAGAGAATAAAAAATTTTTTGAGACTGCCTAGTCTGGAGCAGAGAAATGAGAACTGATGGTGAGAAATTCTGGTTTCATTCCCAGATTTAGAATAGCTCCATCATATGACTTGGAAAGCAAGTAAATTAATTCTATTTGTAGAATGTTAAATGCAGTCACCCACTTTCTTGGCATGGCATCCACATCTTTAATCTTGTTTGACCAGAGTGAAACCAGAATGCTGATTTTTTTGCTTGCCTAGAGAATCAGATGAGATGATATTAATTATCAACTTAGTTTTAGTTATCAGTTAGAAAAAAATGGAATGATGAGGAAGGCGAGAGTCTAAAGATTGAGGGTGGTACATCAAAGGAAGGTTGTGGATTTGAATGTTTGGCCGTAATGAATGGTGGGCATAAATGTGAGGTATAAGGCAAGAAAGAGTCTCAATGCCAAGAAGCGATTTCATCTTTCGTGATAAAATAACACTGGAGAATGTAACCTGTCTAGTGTCACTGTGCCCCAAGAAGTTGTGTTTCTATGGCAATGTTTGCTAAACGTGTTATCAAATAATCCCAGCATTTAAAATTGCACCCATTATAGGTGAAGAACATCCTATACAATGCTAGTCATTCTTTACCACAGTTAGTCATTGTGATGTAAATGGCTGGTCCATCCCTCCCAGCCATTGTCCCTGTTGATTCTGGTCGGTGCACAGTTCAGAACATGTTCCTACTTCCGCCCTAGCTGAGATGACATTTGACTTAATAGCAACATTTCTTCATTTCTGGCACTGTACCACCTTTCTCTTGGTGTACTTCATTGACCACCTGCATCTCCAAGCCAGTCCCTGGATCTGATCCATCAGATCACTCCCTAGAGCTGCCATAACAAGTTACGCCAACTGGGTGGTTTAAAACAACTGAACTATACTAGTATTCTCCTAGAATCTTGGAAACTAGAAGTCTAGAATCAAGGGGTTGGCTGAACCATGCTCCCTCTGAAGGGAGGACCCCTCTCTCTCAGGGGGACCCCTCCTTGCCTTTTCCAGATTCAGGAAGCCCCAGGTGTTCCTTCCCTTGTGACTGCATCACCATCATTCCAATGTCTGCCTCTCTCACCGCCTGGCATTCTTTCTGTGTGCCAGTGTCTTCACACTGTCATCCCTCTTTTTATAGGGACACCAGTCATTTAGGAGCAAGAGCCTGCCTTTCACCAGCTTGCCCTCATCTTAACCAATTATACCCTCAGACATCCTATTTCCAAGTAATGTCACAAACAAGATACTTGGGATGGGAGAGGAGAGGCCTTAAACATATCTTCTGAGACGATGCAATTCAACCTCAAACAGTTGCTACGTGGGCTGCTATTCCCACCAGATAGTTTTTAATCCCCCACACTGTCAGACTGCCCCAAGATATGGTACCAGTTCATTCTCATAAGACTCCCAGTAACGCTTTCCTTTATGAGTGATATGTATGCATTTCTTGTGTAAATCCTGTGCATCACTGGATATGCAGAGACCAAGGAGACATAGTCCAAGAAGCAAATGTTTATGTCTATGCTCATTAAGAAAAATGATCACCATCATTATAGAAAATCTTGTATACCAGATACTCTGTGACCATTAACTTACAGCAGTATGCAGTGTGGGTATCATATCAATTTTACAGCCAAGGACATAGGTCTCAATTTACACAGTAATGGGTCACAATGGGCCACCAGATGACTCAAACACTGGTGCTCATTCTGTAACCATATGACGTTGCCACTGTAACCAGAGGGTTATATTAAATTACTAGTGACCCGGTGCACAAAATTCATGCACATCAAAAGGGGATTAATTAGAGGAAATAATTTAATATTGCTATTTGCCCTTTCTCTATAATAGAAGTGTCAGAGATGAAAGAATATTAGTAAAATCTATATGAAAATCATCCTCCTGTTAGAGTCTGGGGCACACCTTGGGACCGAGTCAAGTTCCTGCCCACACACATGCACCTCAAAATTGCATGAGACCCAGACCCGGCCAGTCCCATCCTTGTCAAGCCCTGCCAGCCATGGGGTATAGCCTCAGGTCCCCTGGCTGGGCACCAGGATGGGGGCGTGGCCTGAGGCTCCCCAGCCCAGATCAGGGAGTAGGGGGTGTCTTGAGGTCCTCTATCAAGCCCCACCAGGTGGGGGACACAGCCTGAGATTCCCTGTCAAGCCCAGCACCAGGAGGGGGACGCAGCCTCAGGTCTCCTGTCAAGCCCTGCTGGGCAGGGGCACGGCCTGAGTTCCTCTAACCCAGAACTTGGGGTTCACCTTGATGTCCCCTGTCAAGCTCTGCTGGATGGGAGAATGGCCTGAGGTCCCCTATCAATCCCCACAGGGTGGGAGGTGTGAGCTGAGATCCACCAGCCTCTGCTGGGGTGGGGGTGTGGCCTGAAATCTTCTGTCAAGCCCCATCTGGTGGGGGGCATAACTTGAGGTCCCCTGGCCTGGTGCTGGGGCAGGGGGAGCAGCTTGAGGTCCCACAGCCCAGACCCAGGATGGGAAGCTCACCTTGAGGTCCCCTGTCAAGCCCTGCCGGGTGGGGTCCTGGCCTGAGATACCCTCTCAAACCCTGGCAAGTGGGGGGGCATGACCTGAGATCCCCTATCAAGCCCCACCAGGCCGGGGTGTGTGGTCTGAGATCCCCCAGCCAGGTGCCGGGTTGGGGGTGCGGCCTGAAGTCCCCTGTCAAGCCTACTGGTGGGGGACGTGGCCTGAGGTCCCCCGGCCTGGGACTGAGGCAGGGGGAGCAGTCTGAGGTCCCCTAATCTAGCACCAGGATGGGAAGGGCACCTTGTGGGGGCTTGGCCTGAGGTTCCCTGTGAAGCCCCCCCGGGGTGGGGGAGGGCGTAGCCTCAGGTCCCTGCTGATTGCTTGTTAAGGCTCCTTATGGGAACTTGGCCTCAGCTGTGGATGCAGCCATCTTTGTGATGGAGTGATGGTCAATTAGCATATTCCCTCTTTATTAGAGAGGATGTTTTGAACAAGCAGTGACAGCATATGGTGGGCACCCAGTGAGTGAAACATGATCCGGGGGATGGGCTTGCCAAGGCTAACAGGCCAGTGCATCCTGTAATTTGAGTTGGTTAACCAAGGGAGACTATTTTAGAGAAGCTGAATCCTATAAGCAATACCCTGTTGCCCAAACTAGGAGTGGAAAGCAGGTTAAGAAATTATAGGTCCACCTTCCTTTTAAGCATCCAAGCAAAAATCCTAAATAACATAAAATCATATATATAAAATAATCATATCAAAACCAGTTTCATTTCAGATATTCAAGAATGGCTCAATATTAGAACACTGATAAAATTACATATTTTGTTGCTGTTAATCCTCCCCAGAAGATATTTTTTCCATAGCTTCTTTTAGAGAGAGTGTAAGATTGATGTGAAAGACACATTAACTGGTTGTCTCCTGCAAGCATCCCTATGAAGGGTGGGGAGTGAACCCACAACCCAGGTTTGTGCCCTTGACTGGGAATCTAACCCGTGACCCTTCTGTCTGAGGGTCAGTGTTCTAACCACTGAGCAACCGGCCAAGGCTTAATGTTTCGATACTCGAGAGGGGGAAAGCCCATGGTCATTTCCACAGATGCCAAAAATATGTTTGATAAAGTGTCCCATATTTAATCATCATTTAAAAGTATCATATATATTAATCATAATTTTAAAAATAATTCTTTTGACAGGCCTTGGTCTTTACTCTAGTTGAAGGCAGTCCTCAGGTAAATTTGAAGAAAGTACTAAGTGTACCTAGGGTACTTAGCACTGTCTTGAGCATAAAGTTAATAAGCCGACTTAATGTGCAGGAATAACTTTAATAGCTAGACCAGGAAAGTCCTGAGTACCACACTGGGTTGTTTAAAATTTAAATTGTTTAAAAACGGAATCATCAAACAGAGCAAAACCAACTAGAGTCAAGTTTAGATGTGGCCATTCATGTAATGACTTTAAGTTTGAAATGTAGGAATTTTGCAAAAGACCGTTAGAACGAGAGAAATATCATTGGATTTTTTAAGCATATCTTTTGTATTGGTTGGGAAATCTGACATTAATTTATAGAGCTCTGTGGCTACATATTAATTTCTGCACGTGTCCATGGAAAAGGACATTAAAAATTGAACTCATTCTTAGTAAGAAGTGGAGATGACCTCCCAACTAAAAAAAAAAGGTGAAGGGATTAAGCAAAACAAACACCTCATAGACACAGATAGCAGTATGGTGATTGCCAGAGGAAAAGGGGAGCAGTGGGTAGGGTCGGGGGGAGGAGGTAGAAGATAGTAAAGAGAGGATACATGGTGAAGGTAGAGGCTTGACTTTGGGGGGTGAACACACAATACAATATACAGATAACGTATTATAGAATTGTGCACCCGAAACCCATGTAATCTTATTAACCAGTGTCACCCTAATAAACTCAGTAAGAGAATAGAGCAGATGATATAATTGCAGGTTGCACATGGGAAGAGCTGCCAAGAGGAAATAGCGCACTTGGCAGTCCCCAGTGGGGATGTGCAGGTCTGCGGTGTATCTAATACGTGCGTGCAGGGGGCAGGAACTTCTTTCGCCTGGCTCTCTCTGGCCACGTGGGGGTACACCAACTAGGGGAATCATCTCGACTTCTCACACCTCCCTACTCATCTCTCCTCGGGTGATTGGGGAACCCGGGTGCGTATGATCCCGCCCTCTCCCCCTCTCTCTTCTCTTCTGCCACTCCGTTTCTCTATTTTGTGATTCATTAACTTGGCCAAAGGCAGCCTCCATCAATTGGTCTATTTATAGTGGATGTGCTTCAGTATCAGGATTCCTTCTGGCACACAACCATGAGCCAGTCTCCAAAGCCCACTAGACCAGCATCAAAAGTAAAAAAAAAATTATATATATATATATATTATTGATTTTTTACAGAGAGGAAGGGAGACAGAGAGAAAGTCAGAAACATCGATGAGAGAGAGACATCGATCAGCCGCCTCCTGCACGCCCCACAGTGGAGATGTGCCTGCAAAGCAAGGTACATGCCCCCGACCAGAATAGAACCTGGGACCCTTCAGTCTGCAAGCCGACGCTCCATCCACTGAGCCAAACCTGTCTCGGCAAAAGTAAAATTTTTATGTCTACTTGTCTGGATCTTGCATCCGTCTTTTCCTTGGTCCTAAACGTGGCCCCTAAACATAAGTTTAGAGTAATAGTTTAGGGGACTGAACAATGTATGAAGTCCCCTAAAATATTAGCATCATAGCTCTTGGGAAATTGGTTATAGTCATGAGATAGATCAACATGTAGCAGATAAATAAAATCCTAAAATCATAATGGAGTGTGATAATGAATTATTATTGCCCTGGTGAGTCTTCAATCTCATTTCTTAAAAAGGAACTTGTAAAAATAGTAAGTTTACAAAAGATAACTTTTTTATATGTAGCATTTAGTAGAACAATGGTTTTCAAACATGTCTGCCGATGAAAATTATTTCCAGACCACATCCCAGCCGAGTTCCCTCAGAATCTCTTCTGGACAGGGACCCAGATATTAAGATACAGATTATGAAACCTAGATGGTGCCAAAGTATAGACGCATTTAAGCATCCTCGTAGCCGTCATTTAAAAGTGGTATGTTGCAAACAGTGTTTTAAAATTAGAAAGAGATGGTAGATAGCAAATACATGGTGATGCGATCCAACGTAGTCATTGTGATGCTTTGTGAATGGCATTCAGTGTGGAGAAATTCAAAGGAGAAAGGATTGCAGGTACATTTTTGAAGCACAGATGATCAGTCAGTTGTAAATGTGTATAAATTATCTGTTGAGTAAATGATCTGTGAAGTCCAGGAGAAGCGGTGATAACAGCTGACCTCCATATAAGTAACTTGCACGCTCTAACAGCCCATAACCAATGTCATAACTGCGGCCATGTCCATGTTCAATTAGCACTGGCACGGCGGCTTGTTGGACACTCTCCCTACGAGGCAGCCTATGAGTCTCCTTTCGCAGGGGAATTGGAGTTAAGAAAGCTTGTTCCCATACCCGTTTGTATCTGTTGTGTTATCACAAACAGGTCATTTAGCAAAATAGCATCTAAACCAGTGGAAAGGGAGGGCGATGTGCAAGACTGTTACTGTTTAAAGGAGAGGTATGCTGAATGCTGGAAGGTAAGGAAAAAAGATAGCTGTTGGATTAACAGTGGTCGGCAAACTCATTCGTCAACAGAGCCAAATATCAACAGGACAACGATTGACATTTCTTTTGAGAGTCAAAAACCGACTTCTGCGCATGGGCCGCAAAGTTTCAATCGCATTGTACGTGTGCGCCTGCACATGGTATTTTGTGGAAGAGCCACATTTAAGGGGCCAAAGAGCCGCATGTGGCTTGCGAGCTGCAGTTTGCTGACTAAAATTAAAATTAAAATTATAAGGCATAGATGACAGGTGGATTAGGCCCTATGAGAAAGCAGTTAAAAGCATGGTAAAAACTCATAACCATACAAAAGTGGTCTGCTCTTCTAGTTCAGTTTTGTTTTTTAATTCCCCTCCCTCTTTCAGTAACCTGAGTGGTCATCAAGGATGTGCCATCTGTCACCTAGCATACATGTGGATGATGCAAGCTTTGCAGCCCAGGCCCAGAACCTTCCAGTCGCAGACCCCAAAAGGGTCTGTTCTGCCAGGAAAAGGTGGGAGATTGAGTGTATATCATATTCTGTGCTTAAAAAAGAAACTTAAGGGATATATCAATTTCTTGTCATCTGTTTTCTTTACCTTTTTTTTGAAATTTTGTTAGAAAGCTCTCTTATTTTAGAATAGTTTTAGATTTATAGGATTATTGTGAAAATAGTACAGAGAGCTTCCATATGCCTCACAACAAATTTTCTCCATTATTAACATCTTACATTCTCTACTCCATTTCTCATACTTCATGATCCTATATTGGTATATTATTACTAATTGAAGTCCACAGTTGATTTACATTTCCTCAGTGTTTTTTCTACTATTACTTTTGGTGCCAGGACCCCACCCAGGAGACCACGTTGTATTTCGTAGTCCCGTCTCCTTAGGTTCCGCTGGGCTGTGCAGTGTTTCTGACCATCCTTATTTTCAATGACCTGGTCAGTTTTGAGGAGTGCTGGTCAGGCATGTTTTTAGAATATTCTCCTACTGGGATTTGTCTGAGGCTTTCCTCATTATTAGACTGGGGTTTATGGGTTTTGGAAGGAAGACCACAGAGATAACCTGTCATTCCCATCCCATAATATTATGGTTGTGTCCTGTCAACATGACTTCAGTCTGTTGATATTGACCTTGATCCCCTGGCTGAGGTTGCTGTTCAGAATCACTTGGACAACTGACCATTCACATCCTTGGGTCTGGAGATTTTGATTCTAAAATTGAACAGTATAGATGACAGGTGGTTAGTACAGATAGTACATGGGCTGGCATGCAGTAAACTCCATCTTTGGACTCTGAATTTCTTTTATTTTGGGCTCATCCTGGAACTGAGGAGACAGAGGAAACTAGGTAGGCAGGGGCGGGACCCTGGGAGAACTGAGAAGCCCAGTTAGGCAGAGTTACTGGGACAATCCAGATGGGTGAGAAAGGAAGGGAGCATGCAGGAGACAGACTTTAAAATATATGGATATTGCTTAGCAAGACAGGCAGCTTGCAAATAAACAATCACAAGGCAGTAGGGCATATAAACCAATCTCAGGGATGTTGCTAAGGCAAAATTCTCTGAAAGGACCAATCAAAAACGAGCAAGGCAGGTATCTGCTCCTAGATTATAAAAGGCAAGCTTTTTCACTCCACTCTCTCTCCTGGGCTCACAATGGTTCCCTGACATTGTGAGACAATGAACTTGGACTCAAACACCCTACTTTGGTTTCAGAACCAAATACTAGGTGCTGAAACTTAATAAGTAGAAGTCATCAACCAGTGGTTCTCAAGTGCTTAGGAATATCAAATCCCTTATGAAAGCTAATAAAGAACATAAGAAGGTCAATGAAAGAATCAGGATCTAAGTGTTTGTATTTTTTATCAAGTTTTTCAGGTGAATTCTGATATGACTGATGTTTGAAAACTAAAAATAAAAAGTGTTGGATGCGGGATCATTTTTCTGTGGATAATACCTGCTGTTCTTTTTTTCCTAACAAGCACCCAGTTCCCTACTTCAGGCACCGTCCCTAACACTTATTAGAGAGCCTTCCCTTCCCTTCCCAATTGTGTGGTGGCTTCTGTTCAAGATTCAGGGAGCTACGCTTTGACCAACACCTGGCCAGTCAACCAACTCCATGTTCCTGGTCTCAGATCTTGATCCAGGGCTGGGAATATGAATCAAGTCAACCTCATTCACTGGAGAGAAACATATGAGTGGGAAATAGGAATATAAACATTGCAGTGAGCAAACCCAATGTATTGAATGCTGACACATGAAATGCCATAGACAGCCTGACTCAAGAAGTGTTTTGTAATCAATAGTCAATGAACTGATTATCTAGTCATGGGTAATATGCCATCTTTGGATGAATGATAGATGGGTATTGTTAAAGTAATTGTGTACAAAAGCCATGTTTATTGAAGAGAAAGGTGATTAATTTGTAGCTGAAAGGCAAATTCAGATGTCAAGAGATGTTCCTTGACATTTTGCCTCGTGAAGGTCTATGGTAATTTATTTAATCAATTCATTGAGTATACTTAAAAAGGTAAATGAAAGGAAGAATGTGGCTATACAATTAATTTTTTTGAAATAACAAAATTATATCACACCCATATATCAGGAGTATTGCATATTTGTTGGATCTTTCTTAATGAAGATAAAAATACTTAATAAGTAATCATCCTTTTTGAAATCTAGGTTTTATATACTGCTTTTTATTGAAAGCACTGACAGCCAATAATATAACTTAACTAATTATTTATTATAGGATGCTTCTTAGGTCTCAATTATTTTGATCATTATTATTAAGGACTTGTAACTACTGAATGTTTTAAAAATATTGCTATCCTCTGGTGTGCAAGATTATGCCTTTTTTTTTTTAAAGGAACATGCTATTTTTGTTTTCTACATGATTAATTTGGTAATAATTCCCTGGGATAAAGAATCATGTAATAGCTATAATCAGATATATTTTATGTGGAAATCCCAGATCAGTCACTCATCAGCTGTTTGTGATGTTGAATATGTTAATTAATCTTCCTAAGGATTCGTTTTCTTATCTATAAAGCAATTGGCATTTCCATATTTTTGATTCTGTGGATAAAAATAATTTATGCAATAAGCCTAGCATGCAGTACATGTTTAAATAATGGTGCCTATTTTAGACTCTCAAAGATTGCATCTGTTACCTTTTCCCATCGCTGTCCCTGCAGAAAAGTAGAGGCTTATGATTAGGAATTTAATTCACAGAAAGTATTCTTTAAAATGCCTTGTTGATAAATACCATATAGAGGTTGACAATTTCAAATTCCAGTGTTTTCAACATTTTTTTGCCTTTCTTACTGGCGGATGAGATGGAGATCTTAGCCCTCTGTTCCTCAAACCCACTGCTCTGTATCCTTATGACCACAACAAAACCAAAGACGTCGCTGCCCTCCTGCTCCCCAAAGTGTATTTGATCCCTAAGGCTGCTGTAACGAATGACCACAAACTGAGAGGCTTAAAACAATAGACACTTATTCTTCTAAAGCATCGTGTCGGAAGGGCCAGGCATGCTTCCTCCAAACGCTCTGAGGAGAATCCTTCCTTGCCTTTTCGGCCTCTAGTTGGTGGCTGGCACTCCTTGGCATTCCTTGGCTTGTGGCAGCATCCACGGATCTCTGCCTCCATCGTCACTTGGACAACTTCCTTGCATGTCTGTCTGTGTCCACTTGTCCTCCTCTTAGAAGGATGCCAGTCATTGGATTAGCTCCACCTTAGTCCAGTGTGACCTCTTCTTAATTTGATTACATCTGCACTGACTCTGTTAAGAAATAAGGTCTCATTCACAGGTTCTAGGTCAGCGGTTCTCAACCTGTGGGTCGCAACCCCTTTGGCGGTTGAACAACCCTTTCACCGGGGTCGCCCAAGACCATCGGAAAACACCTATTTCCCATGGTCTTAGGAACCAACACACCGCTCCTCGGTGTAGCAAAGTGTAGCATTGTAGTTTACTGTTGTCATATGAAGACTGTTGCCCATGCTACACCACGATTCAAGACAAAATTTCATTTATTTGTAATTAGAAATAAATATTTCACAATATATAATTACATATTGTTTTTGTGATTAATCACTCTGCTTTAATTATGTACAATTTGTAACAATGAAAATACATCCTGCCTATCAGATATTTACATTACAGTTCATAACAGTAGCAAAATTATAGTTACGAAGTTGCAACGGAAATAATTTTATGG
This sequence comes from Lasiurus cinereus, assembly GCA_011751065.1. Classification (NCBI taxonomy): domain Eukaryota; kingdom Metazoa; phylum Chordata; class Mammalia; order Chiroptera; family Vespertilionidae; genus Lasiurus; species Lasiurus cinereus. The sequence goes on from JAAGEH010002531.1 coordinate 69,598,876, forward strand.
TTGGGGTCACCACAACATGAGGAGCTGTATTAAAGGGTCGCAGCATTAGGAAGGTTGAGAACCACTGTTCTAGGTGAACATACGTTTTGGGGACATGACTCAAGCCAGTACTGCAAGGCTACAGCCATATGCTTCATCCCTAATCCCTTCTGGAAACTGAGGCTTCTCCCATGCTTTTCCTCTCTGGTTCCTCTGCAATCAGCAGTTTTCATTAGAACCACCCATAGCCCTCTGTGACATTCTCGGGGGAGGGAAGGGGCCAAGCTCTCCTTGTGATAATATCCACATCGTCTCAGTAGGTGAAATGTCACAGCTGTAAAAGCTCCATGAGAGAGATTCTCCATGAGAAAGTGATAAGTTGAAAAACAAGAGAGTTGGGGACAATGCAAATGGAGGGACAGATGACAGTTTTTGAATAGCCCCTGCTGTTCTGATCTAAATCCTTGTGTTTACCTCAGGATACAGGGTGTGGCAAATGTAGCTTTACAGTTGTGAGTATGTGAAACAGTTTATTATTGTATTATTTATTCATTATTGTATTATTTTCCATCTCAACAATTATAAGCCTATTTTGCCCCATCCTGTGGTATTGTGCCACCTCAATGTTACAGATGAGGAAATGGACATTTAAGTAATATGACTTCTCCAAGGTCCTACAACGAATACTAAGCAGAGGAGATTTTTCTCCAATTTTCTCCAACTCAAGCATCCACGTACTTTTCTGTTCTCCAAGAACTTGAGTATTTGTTTTTCTCTTTTGTTTAACTTCCCACTGAACTTCTGGCATCTTTTCTTACCTGAAGTCAGAATAGTGGGATGCTCTGAGAAGACAGTGGGGTAGATACTGTGCTTTTCCTCACTCCTTGAAAAAGGTAGGTAGCACCCACAAGTCGCCTTGTGGCTGAAGACACATTTCCTCTGCATCCTCTTTACTTCTCTGTCTTCTTCCCGCAGACAGGATGTGTGTTTTGTGAGACAGAAGGAAAACTAGAGTAGATGTAAGACGTGAGGAGCTGGTGACTGCGTTTCCGGCTGAACAGGGCGGTAGGTGGAAAAGCACCAGCATTAGAAGTTCGTTGTGAAGGACTGTCTCTTCTACCTGCAGAAAAGCATGATGAGCTGGACTGCACATTAGTTTGGGTGTTTGGATTAAGGACCACAGCCATTTTCATTGGAATCCTTGTAAAAAAGTTAAACCGTATCAATGAGTCAACACCAAATTGAGTAGTATTCTGCAGTTGAAAAAATACACTCCTTAGATCAACGCTGAGATGTTTTTTCCATTTTGCAAATGAAAATTTAAGTGACTCCAATAATCACCACCAGTGGCATTAAAAACCAGTGCTTCAGACAAAAGCCGGTATTATTATTTTTCTCTATCAACAAATAAGCAAATTGGTTTAGGCCTGAAATATATTCCTGTGAAGTGTTCTGTGTATTTCTTGAATAATAAATGACACAGTAATTTTAAGGTCTAGTCAGGGTTTTTTTCTTTTTCAAAACTACTACTTGAATTTTCCTTCAGCTCAACATTATTTGATAACCAGTTTCCATCCTACAGATTAATGTACTAATTAATCTCTTCTTGTTTGACAACATGTTCACTGTTTTATCTCCTCTAACAAATTGTTCAGAACAGCAAGTGCAAAATTTAAAAGATAATGTCTATGAATCAACCCTATTGTTCATCCTCTTAGTATTAAAAGTTGAATTTAATGGCTTCTACATGACTTCCTTTTAAAATTGATTGGGTATAAATTGGCATGTTTTTTTTTCCTGTGCTTTTTTTTTTATTAGGTTCTGATATATGAAAACTAGTTGCAAATCAAAAACAAAATTATTAGTGTTCTGTTCTTAAATAGCTTCTGGGGCTAAGGCTCAGCTTGGCATAATTAAATCTGCGTCACAATAATTTCCAAATTAATTGGCAATATCCCTTAAATAAAAATCCACTATTTTGAGCAATATGATTAATACTGCACAAAATATGAAAGCTAAAAATAACAATTTGCGGCTTGAAAAAAACAATCATTACGTTTGTGTGGGCTCCCAGACATGTTTAAGTTCATAGGCAGATGGATTTTTTTTCATGCCCCTTTTTGAATGTGTTGAGGAATGTTATTGAGAGGAAATTTGGGTGGCTAGTGGCCTCCGCTGGTATTTGAGGCTGATTTCATTGTGGGCAGTCACCATCAACACAGAAAGCTCGCTCCGTGATACCACCAATCCAACTCTGCCTCATGCCAGAGAGACAGGATGCTGACCTGGGTCATCTTATATTCAGCTCTTTGAGGCAAGAGTGCATCTCCCTTAACTAGTCCACTCTGTAATCTCTTTTTCGTATTCTATAATCATCACAAGTCTGAGTTCTGAGGCGTCATTCTGAGAACTTCTCTCTGAAAAGGTAGAAGATATATTCATATAACACATATTTTACCCCCTTGAACCATATCCTAATACAGTATTTTAAAATTCTGCTTTCACAGAAGAACTTTGCTTTGATCTGTTGGGCTCTGCGTGGAATTTCAGTGGGACAAAAGCTTCAATGGGCAGAAGATCAGACAATTCTGTCTGTTCTTCTGAAATTGAAAGGGACTTACCACCTTTTAAAGAAAGGGGCCCCTGTGTGTTTTATCCACATTTTACTCTTTAGAGCAAAGTTCTTCACCACTTAGGATTCATGGACCTCTTTGAGAATTTTATGTCTGTTGAGGCTCCTTGGTAAAACTCAAAAAATGCACAGGTACCCAACTATTCAGAGGCAATTGAAAATATTACAAATCTACTGTAAGCCCTTGGATCTCAGGTTTAAAAACCTTATCTAAATTTTATGTTATTATTATGAATAATACCACTAGGAAACCTGAGACCAAAAAAAAAAGTCTTACTACTTGACTTTATAGTCTTTATCAAAATAAACTCAGTACAGGTATAATTTTAAGTCTAAAGAGAAATGTTTACACATAGTTACAAGAAAATATAAGTAATTATATAATATCAGGAAATCAAAGGCAGAAATAATTAGGGAAAGAGTCAAAGGTTGAACCAATATTAAAACTTCAAATTTCTAAACTGCAAAACCATTGTAAAATGTACAATCATGTGACAGGGAATAATTTGATGTATTCCCATGCTAGTTAAAGAGTTAATCTCTCATCTATATAAGGAATAATCTATTAAGGAAAATCACTGTCCCAGAGTAGAAAAATGGGCAAGACCATGAATGTGCAAATTGTAAAGTAAGGAATAAAGATGGTCAGGAGGAGGGAAATATTTCCCCTCCTAATCAGAACTATGAGGTAACTCTTTGTCCTTCAGAAAGCAAACGTGACCAAGAACTCTCAATATCCAGCATGGCATTCTGATGTGCCTACTGAGCCCATAAATTGAACAACTTCCTTGGAGTGAAATTCTTCAATATATTCCGGAAGCCCTAAAATGGTCCAGGGCTTCAGGCAATAATCACACACCATATAATTTATTTAAGAAAATGGACAAAGAAGCAAAAATATCTGTTTCAATCTCTTCAAATAGTGGAAAATTGTAGACAAGTTAAATATTCAGAACAGCAGATGGAATGGATAAATTACAATGCATCCGCTAATTAGATATAATGAAGTCATTAAAATGACACTGAATAAATTATTTCTGATATAGAAGGGGATCAGGAGAAGATATTCATTGAAGACTCCCTGTTACAAATTAACATGTAATCTTGTTTGTAACTGTGTCTGTTAAAAATATATTTATACAAATATAAACTTTTTAATAGTATTGATTTTCTCTAAATGGTGGTGTGTTAAGTATTTTATCTCTATTCCTTTTAAAATACACTAGAAGCCTGGTGCATGAATTTGTGCATGGGGGAGGGGTGTCCATTGGCCTGGCTGGCAATTGAGGCTGATGAGAGTCTAGCTTGCTGTGGGGGGTGGGGAAGGGACTACAGGAGGTTGGCCCCAGCAGCAATCTAACCAACAGCCAATTTCACAAGGAATTGGGCTCCCTCTTCCCCCCTATCTGGGTCTAGGGTATGGGTGAACCAGATTTGGGCCTACTGGGTCCCAGCAGCAAGCTTACTAACGGCCGATTCTGCAAGGAATCAGGTTCCCTCCTCCCTCGTGTCTGGGTCCAGGGTGTGGGTGAACCAGGTGCAGGGCTGTCAGGGCGCCAGCAGCAAGGTCTGGGTTAGTGTGCATCATAGCTATCAGCTGGTCATCCTGTTGTTCTGGTCATTCAGTTGTAACTGTCGCTTAGGCTTTTATATATATAGATTGCTTCACTGTATTTTATATTTTATACTATAGTCCTGCATTAATGGGATAATTTAATTTTTTTTAAAGTTTGTATTAAGTCCTAAAAATAATGCTGAAAAGTGCACCTGTGAAAATGTGTACATGTAATATAGATGTGTACATGTAATTTTGTATATATATATTCATATATAGTGATGTTATGAGTACATTAATAGGAATATTTAATTCTGACAGGAATCAACTCTCATACATGTTAAAGAAAAGAAGTGGTCTGTGTTTTGTTTATAAGGATACGAGTGGCCTGGTGCACAAAATTCATGCATGGGGGGGTTATGTCCCTCAGCCTAGCCTGCACCCTCTCCAATCTGGGACCTCTCAAGGGATGTCCGACTGCCCATTTAGGCCCAATCCCACCTTGTGGACCTAAATGGGCAGTCAGACATCCCTCTCACAATCCAGGACTGCTGGCTCCCAACTGCTCACCTGCCTGCCTTCCTGATTGTCCCTAACCGCCTCTGCCTGCCAGCTTGATCACCCCCTAAATACTCCCCTGCCAGCCTGATTGACACCTAACTGCTCTTCTGCCAGCCTGATTGCCCCTAACTGTCCTCCCCTGCAGGCCTAAATGACCCCAACTGTCCTCCCCTGCTGGCCTGCTTGCCCACAACTGCCCTCCCTTGCCAGCCATCTTGTGGTGGCCATCTTTTGTCCACATGGGGGCAGCCATCTCTAACACATGGGGGCAGCCATCTTTTGTATTGGAGTGATGGTCAATTTGCAAATTATGCTTTTATTAGATAGGATAGTTGAGTCTTCCATAACCAAAGAGGAACATGGATGAGTCTCGGAAATACATGAAGCTAGTTTTTTAGGGCACTTGCTGTGTTTTTTTCTCTGTAGCTTTCCTCCTGTTCACCTCCCTTTTCCGGTCCATATGGAGGGAATACAGAAACTCACTACTCTCAAATTGTACAACTTGTAGCTGTGGCCATTAGAAAAGAAATGAAGTAGTCGTTCTGGGTTCCAAATTTAACAACCCAAGGCCAGGCTCTTTCTGTCAGATGCCATGTACAGAGAGTGGCTCTGGGATAGGATTAAGCATTTTATGAACACATGTCAGCTCCCTCCCTGCACACATTAGGAAAAATTGAAAATGCACCAACCATATTAAAGCCTTTTTATTTTATTTTTTTGCATAACCCTTGACAAACTAATTCTGAATCTTCATTAGTGTTTCAAAACTTTTTTTATCCTAATTATGTTCACTTGATGCAATATTAGTTCAGTACTGAGGATCCCAAATAAGAATAATAAGCTATTGTCCTGGTCAAGTAGTTCATTGGTTAGAGTGTCATTCCAATAATTCAATGTTGCGTTTTAAATTTGGGTTCAGGGTACATTCGAGAAGCAACCAATGAATGCATAGATAAGTGGAACAACAAGTTGATGCCTCTCTCTCTCTCTCTCTCTCTCTCTCTCTCTCTCTCTCTCTCCTAAAACCATTCAAATTTTAAAAAAGAAGATTAACTGGTCGTTATCAAATTCCATGAGTACCAGTTCTGTGTTTTGAAAAATACAGAGACCTGGAGACCTGGTTTCAGTGTGTCTCTACACGTGTGATGCAGATGAGGACTCCTAAGCCCCAGCACGTCTCTGTTTCCTCTCTAATATGTGACTCTCCTTTCGGAAACCTCTCCCACGCCTAAACACATAGGCTATCCTTAAAAATGGAACCCCTCGTGGGAGTTGACTTGAGTAATTCTCCCAGTCTGACTATATTCCTTTCAGTTTATTAGCTTTTTTGAGTTTCCTAAGTTTCCCCAGAATTCTAGCAGAATATAGTCCTAAATAACAGAAAGTTATTAAACCTGAAATTAGACTGTCAACTTATTTTCAAGTCGAATATTTAATTTCATAATTGGAAAATGATACATCTGTCTGCGGAAAATCAGTGGGTTTGGAAAACAAATTGTATGTCAATATTGTTGGTACAGAAAAAGTGTACATTATTCTGAATGGCCAAATTATCTTATTCCTGGAATTTGAAAGTATAATTACCAATCATTTACAAGGTAATGATTTTAGTTGAATTCCTTATCTTGGGGCATGTAATGTGTGTGTGTGTATGTGTGTGTGTGTGAATTTACATATATATGCTGTCCACTGTACAGTATCTCTAGGTACTCTCTGCTTTGATGTTTAAATTTTTATTAATGTAATCAGATAATGTAATTCTGATGCTAGCAATCAAATAGCTACTTCAGTGTTGCAGGTAAATGGATTCTATATAAAGATTAGTAAAATAAATTGCCATTTTTAAGCTCTAGAAGAATGCTATGTTAGACGGTATTTTAATATTTATGTATAATGTACATTGTAAGTACCTTGTGTGAATTATTCAAAGACCATATAAAACTAAGTCCTTTTAAGGATTTAGTTGTATAGCCATAAATGTGAAAGGATTGTCTTCCATTAATATGTGATTATCGTAGTACCTTATAAATATAAGTGTGTTGCCTACGTCATTTTCTGTTCATACTGTTAGAACCTGGTGGCATCAGCCTTCAGAGAGACACTCTGGAGGCCCTACCACTGGGCCCCAGGAAGTTACCATGGAAACAGCCTCACTCCAGTTTGTGTCTGGGTTTTCAAAGAGTGGTACAGCACTAGATCCAAAGTTTGAGACCTCTTGACTTGATTCAGAAGGGAAAGGCACCCTTATGCAATACTAAAGGCCTGGTGCATGAAATTTGTACACTGTCATGGGAGGTCCTCTTAGCCCGGCCCGTGCCCTCTCGCAGTCCGGGACCCCTGGGGGACGTCTGCCTGCTGGCCATCAGACATCCCTCTCGCAGTCCAGGGCTTTCACAGTCCAGGACCCCTCGCTCCTTACCACCTGCCCGCAGCAGAGGCCTGAGAGGCTCCCGCCACCGTTGCTGCACTTGCCAGTCATGAGCCCGGCTTCTGGCTGAGCAGAGCTCGAGCACACTGACCACCAGGAGGCAGCTGCTGCATTGAGTGTCTGCCCCCTGGTGGTCAGTGCGCATCATAGCGACCGGTCATTCTGCTGTTCAGTCTATTTGCATATTAGGCTTCTATTATATAGGATATGGAAGCCAAAGAAAAAGAAAACACTCTTCTTTCCCCTTTTAGAGAGATTGACTTTATTATGTTCACTGGGTGAGCTCTTTGCTACAGAAGCAGATCTGGGTGGAACAGCCTCTGGCCGCAGTCCATCAGTGAGTTTGCCAAGTGTCTGGGGACCCAGGATCCTGAAGACATGGGAGTCAGAGTCCTTGGGGACAGCCTGTTTTTCTTGGGAGCATCTCACTGCTTTATCTGTGGCGCTGGTTTGTCCTTAGAAATGAACTTCAGGTAATGCTTGCCAGGCAGCCGGAGAGGGAATGTGTTTGTGAGAGGCACAGTGCCCCGGTGCTGAACCCAGTCAGGCAGCTGGGTTCTGGGTCTCCTAGTCACTCGCTGCTTATGTGAACTTCAGAAATGCTTAGGGTCCCGGAGGCCTTGGCTCTTTAATTCCATCCTGACTGGGGAGGAGCGTCTTTGTTTTCTGGAAGGCCCTGTCTGCCCCTGATTTATCCTATGGCTATGCTGTCGGACTGTGGTTGTCTGAAAGGGCACAGACTAACTGAGACCACAGAAAACTTGGCTCATTCAGTTTTGTGAAGCTTCCTGTGAGTGCTTTTTCATGATTTAGTACTCTAATTAGAAAAAAAAAATTTGCTATGACCAGGCATGTCAACCCACATTTTGGATTATGGAGAGAAATGAAGGAGTCTGTCATTTCAACCTAGAATTTTTATATTTTAGTTAAGAAGTTAGGGAAACATTATTAAAATAGTCTCTTAATTGACCAATAAAACTAGGAGGTATTATGTGCAGTATTTGTATGTCACATAGTTTTCTTTTTTATTTAATCTGGTAAATATTACCCAAAGAACATATGAAGTAGCCAGGGGTACAACAGAGACTCTGTCAACGGAACTCACAGCGCTATTTATCAGATGTTTGTAGGTAAGGAGCTTGCTTCAAGCTGCCTTCATTCCTTCAAGTGGCCATCCATACCTAGTCAATAGAAGACTAATGCAGGTGCAAGAAGAATTGTACCCTATGGCAGTCCGCCCTATGCATACTCCAGGATTCCAATTCAGTATACTTACAACATTATGCTGCATGTTTTCCAAAAGACAGCAAGAGGAAAGCAGACATTCTTCTGACTCAACCTGCAGAGGGGATGCAATTCTGGTCTCACTTTTCAATCATCTCTTGAGTGTACCATATGCTTGACGGTCTTTGTCTTAGAGGTGCTCAGGCATGAACTCTGGACCTCTGGGAGTGGAATTGGAGAAAGTCAGTGGTCAGTGGGTGTATATGAACAGATAGTGATATAGGCAGAGCACACACGCTCACACCTGCAGGCTTATGGTGCCTTAGTGATTAATAGACATTGTAGGCTATGGTTTTCCTGCCATCAGAGCAGTATTGAAGTGGTATTGGGATTGAGGCTGCCATATACGGCTGTATGGGTTATACTGCTCAACTCTAGGGGACGTCATTCACTATATCTGTGCTCCTCAGGTGTGCTTACGATCTTGTTACAATGCTAATTCCATTCAGCTTCTGGATTATAGTCAATGCTGCTTGTGGACTGACCTAATTGAGTAGCCAGTGCCCAGATATCAGTGCAGATGCTGCCTCCTAGAGTTGTGCTCTGGGGTCGAGTTAGGTTGTCAGTGAAACACCACTCTCCTGGCCATAGCGGTGTGTTACATTGATTGACCGGTATCTTGGTTCTCCTCGCCTCTAGTGCCTATAACTGGGAATACTAACTCACAAACATTGCCCTCGAATAAGGGCTTAGTTTGAGATTTATGTTGCCATAATTTAAAAGCAAGGAAAAGAGAAGAGAGGTAGAACTTATATACGTTAGCCCATGGGTAACAGGACTAGACAGCTTTACTTCATGACTTGTATGGAGCTCACAACAATACCCTGGTCTGAACCAAGGGTCAGTTAAGTGTCCACAGGCTACCCATTCTGAACACCAATGGCTCCAAGCCACCAACACTAATATTATTGTAACTTGCACTATTCCTAGGCAGTGCTTTTCACTGATTCTCCCTATAGGAGGTACATTCACTCAGTCAGCCAATACATGGTGAATACACAAGTATCCTATAAAACTGTGATTCTCAACCTGTGGGTCGCGACCCCTTTGGGGGTCGAACAACCCTTTCACAGGGGTTGCCTAAGACATCTTGCATATCAGATATTACATTACTATTCATTAACAGTAGCAAGATGACAGTTATGAAGTAGCAACGAAAATAATTTTATGGTTGGGGGTCACTACAACATGAAGAACTGTGTTAAAGGGTCGCGGCAGTAGGAAGGTTGAGAACCACTGCTCTAAAATAAGAGGGTAATATGCGAATTGACTGAACAGTGGAATGATCAGTTGCTATGACGTGCACCGACCACCAGTGGGCAGATGCTTAACACAGGAGCTGCCCCCAGCCTGTCGGCCCAGATGCCTGATGAGGACTGGGGAATTGGGGATGGGTGGCAGAGGATGCAGGCGGCGCCAGGCCAAGGCCTCCACCCCAGCCAGTGGCCCCACACACAGAGGGCAACCCACAGCAGGGGGCGTGGCCAGTGAGTGGGTGGGAATAGCCAATCTCTTGGTAAGCTCCCCCTGGCCTGCAAGCTCTGATCACCTGTTGGCGAATAGAAAACTTGGGGTAGGTGGGTGTGTGTGTGTGTGGGTGGGGGGAAGTAGCAGAAGGGGGCGGAGCTGGCTGCTTGCAGCTGGGGAAAATGGCCCTGATCACAGGTCAGGCCTAGGGACCGTGTCCTTGCATGAATAGTCTGCAAATAATGTATTACTGGAATGTGATTTAATTATTAAATTTAATGGGAAAATAACAGCCATGTATAACTTGAGTTCTCATGACAGGAGTGAAATGGTTAAAATGCCTCGTGTATATGCCATGGGATTTCCCAGTATTAAATTTTATAGTACTGGCTTTGTGGTACATCTTTTTTTTTTAGAAAAATCTAAGCCTTTCTGTCTATTTCTTTGGTATGTATAATTATTAAGAAATCATACAAAATCCACAATGTATAATGAATGTATTCTACTGCAATGAATGGTTAACATTTTGGTATTTCAATAATAGTTTAATTGAAATGTTTGAATAAATACTGTAATAACTCATTCTCAATAAGTTATTTAAGTCCTAATCTGATCCCAAGAAGTTTTGTGTCACTTTGAGAATCCCGTCACCATCAAATCAGCTACTGGATGCTGACTCCTGGCATCCCTCGACTTTGCCCTGTTGTTACCTCTTTAATTAAGTTATTTGTACACAGATGACCAGAGGGGTCTTCTAACAGGACTCTGTCTGAAGTCCTACACCTTCTTAACATTCATTTTTAGACTGCCCTTGGGGAAAAACGCTCAAAATGTTAAAATCGTATCTTGAAGGTCATTCCTGCATGCGTGAAATCCTTTAATTCATCACTTGGTTCTTCAGGACATCTAAAGAGTGCAAATTCCCAAGTGTGGACACAAGACCCACCCTCTCTGGCCTGGACCTCCCTTTCTTTCCAGTCACATCTTCTGGTTTCTTTCTGGAGGTTTCGGCTCCACTTGTCTGATCCAATTGGCAGCCTTGCTGTGTGTGTCCCCACCTCAGGCCAGCGCACGTGCACCCCGTAACAGGCCCTCGCCTTTCCTCCATCCTTCTGCTGTGGACTCTGCCTGCCCTGCGGGACTCAGCTCAGCATGGTGTTCCCCAGGCTCGCTCCTGACCTTCCTGTCCCTGCCTGGCTCTGTCAGAACCTTCGCCTCACTGCAGCCACTGTCTGTTCTTCTGGGCCACCTGTCCCCCTCGGACCTCCTCACCCCCCCTCTGTGACTTTGCTCCTGTGCCTGGTATTCCCTGCGCTCAGGGCATAAAAGAGGGGCTTCGTGAGCACCTGTTGTGTGAATAAATTGAAGGGAGAAAGAGAGGGAGGGAGAGAGGGCCATACCTGAAGAGAGATTTAGCGACTCACTTCCTGAGAATTAGATTTTACAATATTCCCAGTGCCCCAAGGCCAACAGAATCTTCACAGATTTACAGTGTGCGTTTGTGCCAGTGCGATGATGCTCCTTGCTTTATATCCAGACATGTTTTTCTTAGGAAAACTTCCATTTCTGTGAATTGAATCTGCAGTCTTGGCTACCAGAATGTAAGCACTTCGTAGTAGACACTGCCTTTCTCATTCACTTCTTGACTCTCAGGACCTAACTCATCCTCTGGTTCCTGGAAAATAAAGATTTTAAATCACACAATGAACCATAGGCATCAGTACAACCAGTTTAAGTAGCTAACTGAATGAACTGTATCAGTTTAGCTTCCTTGGTTACAAGTATTAAGAGCCACTGATTCACGTAAGGGGAGAAGGTTATTTGTTGGAACAATAGGAGATGCTCATGAAGAAAAGGGAAATGTTCAAAAGCTGGGGTTTGAGCGGGGCAGGACCCAGGAGAACTTTAGGGATTTAAAGAGACAGTTACTCAGTAACTCTGGGGTGTCTCCTTTGGCAGAAACAAATGCAACTGTTTTCTATCCTTACGTTGTTTTCTGAAAGTTCAGATCTCAGGAGGAGCCCATTCCATCAGGACATGCTCCCAGCTGGCCAGGAAGGCACGGGATGCTAGCTCCTACCAGGACTCTGATAAATGCCCACGTTTAGTGTCTGTGAACAACATAAATGTGTTGCTTTGTAATCCAGAGGTCAAGAGTCTAAAATGGATTTTACGAAGCTAGAATGAAGGTGTTGGTAGCTGCATTGTTTTTGGTGGCTCTAGAGTACTGGTTCTCAACCTGTGGGTCGCGACCCCTTTGGGGGTCGAACGACCCTTTCACAGGAGTCGCCTAAGACCATTGGAAAATGCAGATATTTACATCACGATGCATAACAGTAGCAAAATTTCATGGTTGTGGGTCACCACCACATGAGGAACTGCACGCAAGGGTCGTGGCCTTAGGAAGGTTGAGAACCACTGCTCTAGAGGTAAATTAATTTCCTTCTGTTTTCCAACTTCTGGAGGTTGCCCGCAGTCCTTGGCTCATGAACCCTTTCCATCCTCAGAGTCAGCAATGACGTCACTCATTTTCTTCTGCTGTTACATCTCCTTCTTGGACTCTGATCCTCTTGCCCCCCTTTTCCACTAAGAAGGCTCCTATGATTATATCAGGCTACCCGGATGACCCCAGATAAATTTCCCAGTTCAGGGCAGCTAATTAGCAACCTTACTTGCATCTGCACCAATTCCCCTTTGTATGTTATGTAACATACTCATAGTTCCAGCGATTGGAGCATGGACATCTTTGGGGAGCCTTAGATTGTGAGTCCAAGAAGCTTCATGCACCCTCGGATGGATAATTCCTTTTAGGAAAGTGAAGTTCAGCAAACAAAAGCAGGGAGAGGGACTACGGGCCAGACAGAGACAATAGATTTCCCCTGCACATGTTGAAGTTTATAGTGTCCAATTTTTAAAAAAAATATATTTTATTGATTTTTTACAGAGAGGAAGGGAGAGGGATAGAGAGTTAGAAACATTGATGAGAGAGAGACATCCATCAGCCGCCTCCTGCATGTCCCCTACTGGGGATGTGCCCGCAACCAAGGTACGTGCCCTTGACCGGAATCGAACCTGGAACCTTTCAGTCCACAGGCCAATGCTCTGTCCCCTGAGCCAAACCGGTTTTGGCTACGGTGTCCAATTTTAACACTAAAAATTTTATTTGAAAGATGTTTCACCTTGTAGTGATATCTGAAGTTAGATGAGTGAATTTGCCAATATGAAATGTCTAATGTATTCAGGTAAGCCACTCCCCACGTCTTCATTACTCACTTTGAAAACATTTGTGATGCCAATTGACCAAGTTGGCAAACAATTAAAGCCAAACTAGAGTTTCTTCTATAAAAGAGTTGCCCTAGTCAGCTGATCCATTGGCAGGTGGGATACTAATAAGTGAAGAAAACAACAACAAACAACAACAATTATTACAGAACAGGTCACTTTCTCACAATGAAATATTCTAAAGGATTTTCAGTCAGTTACCTGTTTTCATAGGATTGGGCTTGCTGGAGTAACTGGGGAGAAGGTACCAGCTCTTAATGAAAATGCCTTTCTCCATTTCTGTTGCCTCTCTCAAGCTTTACTAGCAGCCAGTGGAAAGGGGTTCTGTAGCTTCTATTAAGAACAATTGTCCAGCCGAAACCGGTTTGGCTCAGTGGATAGAACGTCATCGGTCTGTGGACTGAAAGGTGCCAGGTTCGATTCCGGTCAAGGGCATGTATCCTGGTTGCAGGCACGGCCCCAGTAGGGGGGTTACAGGAGATGGCTGATTGATGTCTCTCTCTCTCATCGATGTTTCTAACTCTCTATCCCTCTCCCTTCCTCTCTGTAAAAAATCAATAAAATATATTTAAAAAAAAGAACAATTGTCCAGGCAAGAGTCAGTTGATGAATTCTCTTTCTTTTGCAAAGTCAAGTGTGTGATTTCAGATTCAGACCCACAGAGAAGCAGGAGAAAAGAGAACACAGGTCAGTGTTCTGGGTTGACTGGCCCATTTGGAAGATGTACTCTCTGTATGGAGTTGCTCCTCGCTCTTCCAAGACAGCTAATTCATATTGCCCTACATCAGTGGTTGACAAAACGTGGTTCTCCAGCTACATGTGGCTCGAGAGCCGCGGTTTGCCGCTCTGTTGACTAATGTGTTTGCCGACCACTGCCCTAGATTAAACTCAGAAGGTCAATGCAGAGTACATGAAAAAAGCAAGCAAAGAAGAAATATGTTTCAACGCTGTCATTTATCTTAAAGCAAGCTCTCATTTGGAAATTGTAATGCACCTTATTTCATCTTTCATTTGCTTTTTGAAATAATTCTTTTTTGGATCATTTCCTGTCTTGGATAAGCAAGTGTTTCATATTACACATAAGAGGGCTGGCCAGTGCCGGGTTCTTCCTTTTGGTTCATTGTGCAGGATTGGAAGCTTGCTCTAGACATTATAGTATGTATCTAATAGCCAAAACTTATGGTTTTATTCTCTGCTCTATTAAAGATGCAGGGTATGACCTTGAAAGCATTACTTAATCCCTCTATGCCTCATTACCCTCCCATTTATAAAATGTGTCTGCAAAGAGTCCTTGCACTCCTCAGGGCTGCTCCTGTGCTTCTGGGGTTTGCTCTGTGCCAAGAAGAAACAGAATGGTTGTCATTGCAGAGGTCTGGAGGTTTGCTGAAGTGAATTGAGAGTTTTCTTAGTTATACCGATAAATATATTTTTCATATTTAAAGGTTCAATGTACCTTACACATAACTACAAACTAAGCGTAGAAATCATACATAAATGTGAATACAGTGGTACCTCGAGATACGAGTGCCCTAACATACGAGATTTTTGAGATACGAGCCTTCGAGGGAGCGATTTTTGCTTTGAAATACCAGCTTTGAAATTGGCCGGCTGCATACGACCCACCAGTTTACCTGGACTGGAGCATCTCATAGTTTCCCACGCCCCAAGGTTACGGAACGAATTAAACTCGTATCTCGAGGTACCACTATAACAGGGTTTCTTCTTACTAATTCAACCAATAATGCTTGCTCTACATGATTCAATCCTTCAATATTTTTAGTTCCTACATTTTTCTAATCATGACAGAGTCCAGTTTTTTTTTTTAAATTTCTTAATTTATAAACTGATGTGGTCAATTTAATCTTAAACCAGAAATTTTCTTAGTGACCAATATATGAGCTACACTTTATCTTTTATGAAGGTGGGCAAGGTATAAAATCATGAATGTAGGAGACTTTGGTTTTCCATCCTGTGTGTGCCTAAACGACAACTAGGTGAGGTCTGATACAGCCAAGGCAGAGTTACTCTAGTAATGGGAAGTTAATGATGAAATATGTGGTATGATATCTGTTTAAATATGTAAAATTAAAATTCATTACTCTGTTATTTAGTTCTCTCTAGTTACCTATATAATGAGTAAATTACAACTATTTATATATAATCTTGAAAATAAAATCTTTAAGTTAATTTAAGATTATTGTTCTTCACCCTATTATTTGTTCAATTTGTTCAGTATATCAATGAAACTTTAATCCTGTGCTCAAATTTTAGAGATTAAAAACAAACAAACAGTTAACCAAGAGAGATTTTTTTCTCAATTGTGCACATTATATGTGTGGTGCACAGACATTAGATAATGATTTTCCAATGAGATGATGTGTAGATTTGTTATTCTAAATTAAAATCCAGTCACTTGAACAATTTAATTGTAGCATGGTTCTCAAAGTAATTACTGTTTCATAAAGGTAGTCTATCAGGCAGCTTTGCCTCATGCGGATGCCACATACAGACACAAAGTCAGGGGAACTGAGTCAGCATCTGTGTGAAACAAAAGGTTCTCTCTAAACCCGCCATTTTCTCCTTATGGAATTGTTGACATCAACAAACCAGTAGTCACTTGTTTCTTAAATAAATAAATGACTCATTGATCTGGGAAGTAAATGATTCCAGGCCAAACAAATAATTATACAACGAAAAGACCAGCTAAATAATCACACAACAGACAGAAGAGGTTAAACATTACAGTTCATTTAATAGTCATTCATTCATTCATTGACTCACTATATAAGTATGGAGGAACTTACTGTCTTTTTGTTGTTGTTTTTTTTAAAAAAAGGAATGATAAAAGAAAAGAGGAAAGAAACTAAAAACCTCTTTAAATCAAGAAGGCAGGGGAGGGTAGTGAGAGCCTGGGGTCGGGGAGGATGGATGTGAGCTGGAAGAGGTTAATGGTGGGGGAAGGAGGACCTATGTAATACTTTCAACAATAAAGATTGAAAAAAAAAAGAGAGATTGGGACAATTAGTAAAGAGAAGTCATTTAAAATTTGGAACTTACTAAAAAAATACATAAAAAAGTATATTCATTTCATTTTTAACTTCATTGTACTTGTGTTCCCTAATTTTACAGGCCCTAAGTCATTTATTTAAATATGGGTCTACCCATAAGAGTGCCAGATAAACATTTTGCAGACCCCACCCTTACCCTGATCTCCTCTGATTGCATTCTTTACAATTTACAATTTCCACAACGAATCTAAGACACCTGTGAAGCCTTTTTAGGGAAGGTGAAGCCTTTTAAGGGAAGAATCCTTCTGGATGTTTATAAATTTTCCTTAGCTTCTTACATTAATCTTTAATGAATTCCACCACTTTTAAAAATGGGTTATCTTAGAGTCTCCCCAAAGCATTCATAAAGAAACATAAGTTCTTATTCTTGATGCAATTATGTCCAATGGTTTGCATGTGTGTAAGGGAATAATATAATTATAGCTTACACTGGAATGAATGGATTTGGATACAAAACCATGAGCTCCTGGAAAGCTGCTCTGTAACTAGTGAGGGCACGAGAGCCCCATGCAGCTGTGGAGTGGACAGCTGACCAGAGGGCAGTGGGGCCGGTCACTGCAAATGGAGCCAATCAAAGCACTCCTAGCCGAGACCGGTTTGGCTCAGTGGATAGAGTGTCGGCCTGTGGACTGAAAGGTCCCAGGTTTGATTCCGGTCGGGGGCATGTACCTTGCTTGCGGGCACAACTCCAGTAGGGGGTGTGCAGGAGGCAGCTGATTGATGTTTCTTTCTCATCAATGTTTCTAACTCTCTATCCCTCTCCCTTCCTCTCTGTAAAAAATCAATAAAATATATTTAAAAAAAAGATTTAAAAGCACTCCTAGAAATATGCTGCTCATTGTGCTATGCACTGGGACACCAAAATAGTAAGTACTCTGAACACATTCGACTTGCAAACTTTCCCTCTTTACAACAGAGATCCACAGGTTAGCTCCAATGTCCATATTTATTATTTTCCCCCAGAGCGCCCCCTAAGTGAGAGGAGACTATATACTATTTATTTTTGCATCCAGTAGTCAATGCCTATTTCTGGCCTACCATATTCTGTGGCCAGTGCATTCTTTTTAAATTAATGAACAGGCTGTGTGGCTTTAAACAATAGCTCTTCCCTTGGTACATTAGGGAGGTTAACTTCTCCAGACGCCAGTTTTATCATCTGGAAAATAGGGGTGATAATAGAAGTACAGTAGAGGGTTTTGGTCTTAATTGATTTAATACTGGTGAAGAGTTTAGAACAGTGGTCAGCAAACCGCGGCTCTCGAGGCACATGGGGGTCTTTGGCCCCTTGAATGGGGCTCTTCTACAAAATACCATGGCCTGGGTGAGTCTATTTTGAAGAAGTGGTGTTAGAAGTTTAAGTTTAAAAAATTTGGCTCTCAAAAGAAATTTCAGTCGTTGTACTGTTGATATTGGCTCTGTTGACTAATGAGTTTGCCAACCACTGGTTTAGAAGAATGCCTATTGAAGAGTAAGTACACATTAACATTTTTATTTTATAAAAATATTTGTTCAATTATAACTTAAAAATTTAAATATAACATCATTGCTATTTAAATATAACTTCATAGCTATTTCCTCATTTGTACAAGAATACTTATACCTAATACTTTTTAATAATACCTGTTAGGATTGGTATGACAGTTGTATGCCTTTTTTAATAGCATTTTCAGCTAAGAACTGTAAAAATTAAGTGATAGGGAATCTGACTATAGGAAAGATAAAAATAAGAGAAAAAAACTGTAGTTGACTATAAGTTTTCTACTCAAAAACTTGAATTTACATAATTGAGATTTTAAATAAATATTTTAAATAAATATCTTTGGGTAGTATTTCCATAACACCACTGGACATTTATATTTAAAAAAAGATCAATCTCAAATGCTTATTGCTATGCATGTTAATAAGATTTTCATATTCATTAGAAATTAAACCTTTTTCTCCCTTTTTGAAAAAAATAAGTCAGGCCGAAACTGGTTTGGCTCAGTGGATAGAGCATGTCTGCCTTGGGACTGAAAGGTCCCAGGTTAGATTCTGGTCAAGGGCATGTACTTTGGTTGCTGGTACATCCCCAATAGGGGGCATGCAGGAGGCGGCTGATTGATGTCTCTCTCTCGTGGATGTTTCTGGCTTTCTATCCCTTTCCCTTCCTCTCTGTGAAAAATCAATAAAATATATTTTAAAAAATTAAAAAAAAATAAGTCAGTCTTTTTTTTTGGTCTTCATTGTTGCACCCCTTCCCCCCTACCCCCAATTGCCTCCCTCCACCCACTTCCTTCCCCACCCCAGGCCTTCCCCACCCTACTGTCTGTGTCCATAGGTAATGCATATATGCTTATAAGATCTTTGTTTAATCTTTCCCTCCTCCCCCACAATTCCCTTCCAAATGAAAATCATTAGTCTGTTCCGTTTCCATGCCTCTGATTCTGTTATATTCACCAGTTTATTCTGTAAAATAGATTTCTTGTTTATTTTGATTTTTAGATTCAATTGTTGATAGTTATGTATTTGTTGACATTTTGTTCATATTTTCATCTTTTGCTTGTTCTTCTTCCTCTTCTTAAAGACTATCCTTCAACATTTCATGGAATGCTGGTTTGGTGGTGATGAACTCTTTTACCTTTTTGTTGTCTGTGAAGCACTTTATCTGACATACAATTCTAGATTTGCTAGGTAGGGTAATTTTGGTGGTAGGTCCTTGTATTCAACACTTTGAATGTTTCTTGCCACTGGCTTCTGGCCTTCATAGTTTCTGTTCAGAAATCAGCTGACAGTCATATGGGCATTCCCTTGCTGGTAACTAACTGTTTTCTCTTTCTGCTTTTAAGATTCTCTTTGTCTTTAGCTTTTGGCATTTTAATCATGACATGCCTTTGTGTGGTCTTTGGTTTTCTCTTGTTTGGGGTTCTCTGCACTTCCTGTACTTGTAAGTCTATTTCTTACACTAGGGGAAGTTTTCTGTCATTATTTCTTCAAATAGGTTTTCAATATCTTGCTTTCTCTCTTCTTCTGGTACCCCTGTAATTCGAATGTTGGTATACTTGAAGTTTTCCCAGAGGCTCCTTACACTATCTTCATATTTTTGGGTTCTTTTTTTATTTTTGCTCTGCTTGTTGGGTGTTTTTTGCTTCCTTATATTTCAAATCGGTGATTTGATTTTTAGAATACTCTACTTTATGGTTGAATCCCTGTATATTATTCTTTATTTCAGTCAGTATATGCTTAATTTCTGACTGGTCCTTTTCCACTTTTTTTTTTTTGGAGGTGTCTAGCAGATTCTTGAGTAACATTATAACAGTGGTTTTGAACTCAATATCCAGTAGTTTGGTTTCTGCCATTTCTTTCCTTTGTGTCATGTTTCTTTGTCTCTGCATTTTGGCTGCTTCCCTGTGTTTGTTTCTATGTATTGGGTAGAGCTGCTATGTCTCCTTGAGTTGGTAGAATGGCCTTGTATAGTAGAGCCCAGTGGCTCAGCCTCTCCAGTCCTCTGAGGTGGGTGCTCTTGTTGCACCCTTTTGTGGGCTGTGAGCAATCTTGGTGTAGTTGATTGTTGATGGTTGAGACTTGATTGTTGCTGGTGTCACTTGGAGGAATTGACTTCTAGGCCAGTTGGTTGTAAGGACCAGCTTTGATTATAGTGGGAGAGCTGCTGTGCAGGAGATATCCCTATGCAGCAAGACTTGCTTCATTTGGGCTTTGGTGCTCCTTGAGTCTGCACCTTGAGTGTGTCGCTTATGGATGTGTAGAGTTGTAATTGGTATGGTATGACACTGACCACTGGATACACTGGCTCTTGATTTTCTAGAGAGGTGCAAAGTCAGCCACTGCCTGAGTCCACCCAGCAGGAGCTACAAAGAGATCAGGAGATTCCTCCTCTTTATATCAAGTTTGGAAGTGCCCAATTGAGGCCCAGAGATGAAGCAAGGTGGGCTTGTGCTGGTGTTGGATCTTGTGCCTTTTATTGCTAGGTTTGGAACTCCCTTGACCTAGCTGCAGCTTGTTTGAGAGATTTTATCTTGAGCAAGCATAGGCCATTCGTACGCAAAAGCCAGCACACCCAGTTTGGGTGGGGTTGTAAATTAGATGAGGCAAGATCTTAGGGAATCACCAGGGAAACAGAAATGGCTGCCAGTCAGCCCTGTGACTGGGGAGGTCCCAGCTCAGGAACAATGATCCCTGCAAACATCTCTGTGTGGGAGCAAGCCACCCCTGAGTTCCTGCCTTGATTCCAGGCGATCCACTTCGTCCTCCTATGTGTCTGTGTTCCCCAGAGCCTCCCCCTGGTGCTGGAGCTCAGAGGAAGCAGAATCGTAAGTTCAGTGCATGGTGCCAGCCTTTTAAGAGGAACAGCTGGGTCTTCAGCAGCCTCCGTGGCACTGAGCCCCAATCCACACTGGGTTTTATAGCCCGTAGTTCTTACTGCCCGTAGGGACTTCTTTTCCCAGCTCTGGGACCCTGGGCTGGGAGTCTGGTGTGAGGGTGGGACCCTTTGCTCCTCCTGGCTGGCCTCCACAAAGATAGTTTCCCTGCAGATTAAAAAAGCGGTGCTTGTGGGTGTTTGTGGGTGGTGGCCCAGCCTTTCCGCTCCTGTGCACCTCCTACCAGTCTCAGTGTGCTTTCGTCTTTGGACCTCCATTCAGCCACCTTTCCAGCAGTTCTGGGTGATGGTTGTTCTGTATTTTAGTTGTAATTTTGATGTAGTTGGAGGAAGTGGCGAGTACAGGTGTTTACCTACGCTATCTTCTCTTTCAATAATGTCATTCTTGATTGAAATTTTATTTATCAGTCATCTTTTGGAGGTAGTAAAATGATTGATACTAAAGAGAGACATAAAAACATAGATTATAATCAAGTTTACTCTTGTACCGTTTTCTTCAGAAAAACCAACAATAGCACCATAATATTGCCACATAAAATGTCCGAACTGTTCTGTTGGCAGAAACTTTATTGCTGTGTCTAGATCTAAAGCCACAATTTCTTTTTTTAATAAGGGTTATGCTTATTTAATTAAAATTTTTTAAAGACTTGAAATCTTATAATTGACTAATTTTATAAGAACTGAATTCTAAAATATATGACATTCTATTCAGGGATAATTCGTGTGTTAGATATGGGCCAGTGCTGATACTGAGAGATATAAACATTTAGAAAAATAAAAAAGTGGGAAAACTAATGTTGGAAAGAGATTTGACCCCATACATAAAATACTTTAATTTTGAAGGGAATTATCTTTAAAAATACAATAGATAAATGGTATCTGGAAACATATAGAGCAATTCCTTTTCAAACAACTTTCCTGAAATTTGCCTTTGAGGATTTGAACAAGCCTGGCTTCAGAGAAGATAAGGGAGTTCATCATTAAAAAAATCTTAAAAAAATTCAGGCATCATGATGACTTAAAAAGATGACATTCTATCTTTAAGATTTGGGTTTATTTAAAATTATAAACACAAAAATTATTCTCCCAAACTGATGAAAATTATTTTGTAATTATTTTTGTAAAGTGTGAAAAAGCTTATTACATTCAAACCTTGAGAATCTTGATTTGAATTAGCATGATTTATGAGAAGATATCGGATGTTAGGCTTAAAGTCCATGACCACTGTTGACTTCTGACTTCTGACACTGGATTTGCTATTCATTTTTTAAGTCTCATTATTCTTTTATGAAATGAAATTTCTTATAATTAGTTTATACATTGGATGTGGGGGTCAGAAGATTTTTATCTATGATCTCAGTAAGGTGGATAAAGTGCTGTAAGAGAAACATACCACTGGACCAGTCATAGAGTAAAAGATGACTTTTTTTGTGGTTGGAATTAGTGTTTTGTCTGATGTATTCTACAGTTTAAAATGTCATTTTATGGGCAGAGGCACTGATAGACATTTTTTTCCAAGGAAGACATATAAGTAGCCAAGAGTATGAAAAGTGCTCAGCACATTAATCATCAGGTAAATTCAAATAAAAACCACAGTGACATATCACATCAAATCTGTTAGAATGGGAACAAACAACAGATGAAAAAGGAGAATCCTTGTACACAGTTTTGGGAATGTAATTTGGTATAGCCACTATGGAAAACAGTATGGGGGTTCCTCATAAACTTAAAAATAGAACTACCATATGATCCAGCAACTTGTCTTCTAGGTCCATATTGTAAGAAAATGAAAACAGCATATTTAAGAGATATCTGCACCCCCATGTTCATTGCAGCATTATCCACAGTAGCCAAGGCAGGGAAGCAACCTAAGTGTCCATCAATGGATGAATGGTTAAAGAAGATATGAATGCATCTTCAGCCTTGAGAGAGAAGGAAATCCTGCCACTTATGGCAACATGGACGGACCTTGAAGGCATTATGCTAAGTAAAAAGTCAGACAGAGAAAGACAGCTACTGTCTGAACTCACATAGATGTGGAATCTAAGAAAGCCAAATTCATAGAAACAAAGACTAAAAACCAAAACACAAATTGGCAAAAATTGGGTTAGGTATTGATAATCTCTTTTCATAATATCCAATTATAAATCCATTTTAAGTTATTTATTGGTTAAGTAGTGGGATATTTGACCTCCCAATGTGTAATATTTAATGAATATATATGTACAAAACAATAAGAGGTATTTTGCTGCATAGCCTTTACAAGTACAATAAAACCTTGTGTACAGATATAATTTAGATAGGTTTAACTTCCTAAGAAAAGAAATTGTGGGGTATAACACACTAATTATATCACTTAAAATTTCTAAAATTTCTTGTCTGTGGGTAAAAAATGTCAACATATCCTGGCAACTATCTAAAATTATTCTGGCGCTTAGTTAGTTTCCTTTTATTCTTGTCCTTTTAAGACCAGTGGAAATATATTTTTTTAAAGTTTCAAATCAGTGGTAGCAGCTGAAGTTCTTTAAGAGCAGGAAACCCTGTGTTCTACAATTAGATGTAAGCAATGGCCATTCCCCTGTTGTGATGGGCTATTCATATTGGCTAACAAGTGAGGGTATTTCCAGTATGAGATTTCGTTCTTTAGTACTCATTGATAGTAACTTTTTGGGGGGATGGTAGGGAGGGAGAAGTGTGGTTGAGTTCCAGTATCATGAGAAATTGTGAAGTGGCAGGTAATATTTAGAATCAATATGAAGGGCAAATTACCATAATTGGAGTGGACACTTTCAAAGACGGTGAAGTGAGAACATGGTGCAGGCCAGTGTTTTACTGGCATTGGGGATGTTTTGTCTAATAGATTGTGACTGTGGATTGGCTTCAGAGAATGATTTGTTGTTGTTATTTGGTACCAGACTTTGTCCTGTCAATTTATGATTAATAGAGGCCCAGTGCACCATGGATTCGTGTACCGGTGGGATCCCTTGGCCTGGCCTGCTCTCTGACATCCCCTGAGGAGTCTGGGACTCAGAGATGGGGCAGGTCAGGTCGAGGGACATTTCTGGTATATGATCGGGGAGGTGCCATGGTGTGTCCGGTCTGTCTTGCCCAGTCCAATCAGCCAGAACCCAACAGCAAGATAACCTATTGGTCAGAGCATCTGCCTCCTGGTGGTCAGTGCATGTCATAGCGACTGGTCGAATGAATGGTCAGACACTTAGCATGTTAGGCTTTTGTAATATAGGACTAAAGGCCCGGTGCATGAAATTCGTGTACAGGGGGGTGGGGGAGGATTTGTCCTTCAGCCCAGCCTGCACCCTCTCCAATTTGGAACCACTGAGGGATGTCCGACCACCCGTTTAGGCTTGATCAGGCCTAAACGGGTGGTCGGACATCCCTCACACAACCCAGGACTGCTGGCTCCCAACCGCTTGCCTGCCTCTGCCTGATTTCCCCTAGCCACTTCTGCCTGTCAGCCTGATCACCCTCTAACCAGTCCCCTGACAGCCTGATTGACACCTATCTGCTCCCCAAATGGCCCGATTGCCCTAACTGCCCTCCCCTGCTAGTCTGGTCACTCCTAACTGTCCTTACCTGAAGGCTTGGCCCCCCCAACTGCCCTCCTTGGCAAACCTGATCGCCCACAATTGCCCGCCCCTGTAGACCTGGTCTCCCCCAATTGCCCTCCCCTGCCAATCTAGTCACCCTCATCTGACCTCCTCAGCCAGCCTGGTCAACCCCAACTGCCCTCCCCTGCCAGCC
>JAAGEH010002531.1:69623278-69745280 GCA_011751065.1 Lasiurus cinereus
CTGGTCAATCCCAATTGCCATCCCTTGCTGGCCTGGTCTCCCTCAACTGCCCTTCCCTTAAGGTCTGGGTCCCTCCCCCAACTATCCTCCACTGCAGGCTGGGTCCCCCCCTAAGTGTCCTCCCCTACAGGCCTGGTCCCCTAACTTCCCTTTCTTGCAGGACTGGGTTTCCCCCAACTTCCCTCCCCTCAGGCCTGATTCCCCCCAAATGCCCTTCCCTGCTGGCCTGATCACCCGCAACTGCCCTCCTCTACTGGCCTGGTCAGCCCCAACTGCCCTCCCTTGCTGGTCTGGTCTCCCCAACTGCTCTCCTCTGCTGGCCTGGTCACCCCTAACTGCCTACAACTTCCCTCCCCTGCAGGCCTTCTTGTGGCAGCCATCTTGTGTCCATATGGGGGCAGCTATCTTGTGTCTTGGAGTGATGGTCAATTTGCATATTACTCTTTTATGAGATAGGATTATTAGGAAGAATATTTGGGAAGACAGGTTGCTTTCCTTTTTAAAAAAATACATTTTATTGATTCCTTACAGAGAAGAAGGGAGAGAGATAGAGAGTCAGAAACATCAATGAGAGAGAAACATCGATTAGCTGCCTCTTGTATTCCCCCTACTGGGAATGTGTCTGCAATCAAGGTACTTGTCTTTGATCAGAATCGAACCCGGGACTCCTCAGTCCAAAGGCTGATGCTCTATCCACTGAGCCAAACTGGTCAGGGCAAGATGGGTTGCTTTTCATTTATAAGCTTAAGAGCTGTGGTTTAGTGATACAGTGTAAGAGATCGATGGTGAGTCTCTAGAAGCTGTGGGAAGAGAGACTCTAGCACCAGGGACATTTGGTAGTGACAGTGTGTTCTGGGCAGTCACTGTGTGTGAAAGAAGCTGTACTAAGCATGCTTCTCTGAAGTTCCCAGCCAAAGGAATAGTAAATCTGCCACTGAGCCTCTTTGTTATAAAATGAATTAGAAAATTCCTTCCTATTCAGGGAGAGTAAAAATGGATGACATTGTGCCTATGTCAATTTCTGTTCAACCTACCATCATTTTTTTCCTAAATCTTTATAGTTCAGATTATTACATTTGCTTCTCTTTTTTTTCCCTCTATAACTCCCCTCCACCCAGCTCCCATCCCTCCCTCTACCCTTACCTCCCCCATTGACCTCATCCATAGGTGTATGATTTTTGTCCAGTCTCTCCCTGCACCCCCCTCACCCCTTTTCCCCTGAGAATTATCAGCCCACTCCCTTTCTGTGCTCCTGATTCTATTATATTCACCAGTTCATTCTGTTCATCAGATTTTTAATTTACTTAATTTTTAGATTCACTTGTTGGTAGATATGTATTTGTTATTCATATCTTTTTTATCTTTTACCTTTTTCTTCTTCCTCTTCTAAAAGAGTACCTTTCAGCATTTCATATAATACTGGTTTGGTGCTGATGAACTCCTTTAGCTTTTTCTTATCTGTGAAGCTCTTTATCTGCCCTTCAATTCTGAATGATAGCTTTGCTGGATAGAGTATTTTTGGTTGTAGGTTCTTGCTATTCATCACGTTGAATATTTTTTGCCACTCCTGTCTGGCCTGCATTGTTTCTGTTGAGAAATCAGTTGACAGTCATATGGGTGCTCCCTTGTAGGTAATGAACTGTTTTTCTCTTGCTGCTTTTAATATTCTCTCTTTGTCTTTTGCTCTTGGTATTTTAATTATGATGTGTCTTGGTGTGGTCCTCTTTGGATTCCTTTTATTTGGGGTTCTGTGCACTTTCTGGACTTCTAAGTCTATTTCTTTCAGCAGGTGTGGGAAGTTTTCAGTCATTATTTCTTCAAATAGGTTTTCAGTATCTTGCTCTCTCTCTTCTTCTGGCACCCCCACAATTCTGATGTTGGTACACACTTGAAGTTGTTCCAGAGGCTCCTTACATTATCTTCACATTTTTGGATTCTTTTTTCTTCTTGCTTTTCCAGTTGAGTGTTTTCTGACTCTTTATATTTCAAATTTTTGACTTGATTCTTACCTTCCTCTAGTCCAGTGGTTCTCAACCTTTTTTAATGCTGTGACCTTTTAATATAGTTCCTCATGTTGTGGTAGCCCCCAATCATAAAATTATTTTCGTTGCTACTTCATAACTGTAATTTTGCTACTGTTATGAATCATAATGTAAATATCTGTTTTTTCTGATGGTCTTAGGCTCTACAGCAGCGGTTCTCAACTTGTGGGTCAAGACCCACAGGTTGAAAACTGCTAGGAAGGTTGCCTAAGACCATCAGAAAAAATAGATATTTACATTATGATTCATAACAGTAGCAAAATTACAGTTATGAAGTAGCAACGAAAATAATTTTAAGATTGGGGGTCACCACAACATGAGGAACTGTATTAAAAGGTCACAGCATTAAAAAAGGTTGAGAACCACTGCCTAGTCTGTTGTTAGGTCTCTGTATAATATTTGTTATTTCAGTCAGTGTATGTTTAATTTCTAGTTAGTCCTTTTTCATCTTCTCTTGGGTCTCACTAAATTTATCCATCTTTTCTAGGAAATTCTTGAAAAACCTTATAACCACGGTTTTGAACTCTATATCCAGTCTTTTTTTCCCCTCCATTTCTTTTGTTTGTGATCCCTTCCCTTGTCTCGGCATTTTAACTATGCCGGGAGAACTTCTGTGTTGGATTCAGCCTTATGATACAAGACTTGCAAAACTGCAAAAGCCTCTCTGTTGAGCTTGGGAGGGGTGAAGTCTCAGGGCTTAAGGACCACCTTGCCTTCCAGTCGGCCCCACCCTACTAAGCCCCTGGGTCTCATGTGCCTCTGGGTAATAGCTGGAGTGGTCCCTGTGCACAAGCACAGTGCCTCTAGACCGCTGCCTTTCTGGCTCCCCTGCACTCCGGCACCATATGAGTCTGGATCCCCAGGGTCTCACCCAAAACTGGGGTTTAGTGGAGTTAGAAGTGGCAGAGTCTGTAGGCTCTGTCCTTGGCCCACAAGCCAGCGGCACAATCAGCAGTCCGTCCTCTGCGCACAGCGGTGCCCGCAGACTTCTGCCCTTTCGCTGCTCATATAAATTTCCATGCACTTCTCTCCCTTTTCACAGTCCAAACTCCCCCCGTATGAGTTTCAGCTGGACCTGGGGTTCAGTGTCACAGGGTAAGGAGTTCAGTGCAGTTAGAAGTCTCCCATCTCCCTCCCGCCAGAGGAAGCCAGCCAGGCAATCCGGCACCCACTCTCTCCATGTGCGCCTCCGTATCTCAGCTTTTTGCAGCTCCTCTGGGTCTCTGTGAGCCCCTCTCTTTCCTTCTAGCTGTAGAACTTCCACTCAGCCAGCTTTCCTGTGGTTCTGGATGACGTCCGTTCTGTCTTTCAGTTGAAGTTTTGAAATTGTTGTGCCAGGCAGCAGTTTAGGTGTTTACCTATGCCGCCATCTTGGAGTATCTCCACCCCCCCCCCCCATCATTTTGATAGGTCTCTAACTGCAGCATCTTACACTTTATTTCTCTGTCATAAGAAGAAATGTTCCCATAGCTTACAAAACTCATGAAATCAGCTGTTAAAACATTCATGGAATCTAGGGGAGCTTGGATTGTTATTGATTCAAGAAATGGGTCACTGTCTTTTTTATTTTTAGTAAAGATTAATCCTGAAATTATATGTTGTTATTATCACAATCATTAATTTCATCCAGATATATTCCCACCAGAAATGTAGACACATGTGTGGTTAGTAAATTATACATGGTTTGGCTACTTTAACAGTTTATATTCCCCAACTCAAAAATTGGAGCATTTCTGTTTTATAAACTTGGGAAGATTTATAGGTCATTTATGTACCAGTCACTGTTGGAAGTGTAAAATCCCATGATAATTTTAAGTAGAGCTGATGATGAATTATAAATGTTCCTTCATTAGAACCTATGCAATAAACATTTAATGATGCCACCTCTTTACCAGGCTCTATTTTAGACACTGTGGCTATAGATATGCCTAAGACAGTATCTGTGCTCAAAGAATTAATTACCAATTAGGAGAGGCATCATGGAAAATATATGGTGTTTCGATAAATCTAAGATAGTGGGTGATATGCCATTTTAATAATTTTTTTAGTTGTAAGTGACAGAAAATCCATCCCAAATGGCTTAAAGGAAAAGGGTATAATAGTCACATTAAGAAGCATCCTAATTTCAGCAACATCAAAAGGTTTTCAAAAATCTCAAAAGAGGTAAGATCATTACAGCTTGCATTGCTTGAGGAAATTTCACAAAGGTAATGAAAAAGGAAATGATTTGTCGGATTATTCCAAAAGGGTACGGAGGGGAAGAAATGCATCTATGGCTCCATGAGACAGGGAGAGTTTGATAGGCAAACAAGTCTTAGAGATGATAAAAGCCTATGGGGAGGGAAATTTGACTCCCTAAGGTGTGTTCGGAACACCTGGAGGTTGGTGCATCACTAGTGCAAGGTGTTACAGGAGGAGCAATGGGACTTGAGAGCAATGGGAGTTTATGTCACTAAGAATAACAATTCAGGTGGCCTTAAGTCTGTGGTGATATTTTAGTTGGTCCCATTTTCTTCAATGATTAATAGCTGACCCAAAATGGATTTCTTGACCTTCCATGTTAGTAGGGTTCAACCTTGTAATGTTCCCCGTTCTCTGAGCCCACAGAGCAATCATCCCCTGTGTTGACCTGTGCACTCGGCACTCAGATTCCAAAGCTCTCCACCCTGCCATCGTATCTTCCACCGCAGAAGCAAGGGCCTTGTGTCTCTGACTCCATGAATAATGTCTCCTGTCCCACCCTCAACTTGTCTGATAGAGTGGGACATTTCTCCACCTCCTGGCTCTGCCTGCTGGCACCTTTGTAATTGCACATTCCAAATACGGCTCAATGCTTCTTCCCGTCCATGCATTGTGCTCTTCATGGATTTTCCAAGATTCTGTTTGCAGGTTACGAGTTGCAAGTATCAAGACCCAGGAGCCCCAAGAACCTGCTTGATTGATGGCTCCATCTTAGAAGCCAACAACCCAGGGAGTACATATTCAGACAGTGGACTAAGGCAAAAACCTTACACTCGTCCTATGATTTCAGAAAGCAGCTTTCTTGAGTCTCAATAAAAAGGTGTCATCTCAAATGCTATTTAGAGAAATGCTCCTAATGCAAAGCCTATTTTACTTATGTTGCATGCTCTACTAAGCAACCATTATTGATTTTACAATAATGGTGCATACATTAAATCACCAAGTATTTATTAACTGGGTATATAATAGATAGTGAACTAAGTGTGGGAAATGGAACATAGAACAAGAAAGATTGAGTTTCTGCCCTAACTGTGTTTAGTTATGACAACCATAAATTATTATATTGTGTATATTATTAGGAAAAGCTGTAATTTTTAATTTTTCTTTGAAAGGAAGAAACAGGGTTGGATATATTTTGGTGTGTACAATGAATGATGCCATATCATTTCTCTTGGTAGTGACAAACTAGTTACAATACAGAATTGCCGTTTTGGTGAGCAGAATGATTGCACAAATGAGGTATTCAATATTCTCGTTCATGTTGCTAATTTATATTAATCTACACATTCTCTGCACCCTACTATTAATAAGGTATTTATGCTTATTTTTCAATTTTACATAATTGTGGTCTTTTAAAAGTCTCTGTGGAGTGGTAGGCTATGAAAATCCAATCAATATGTTAAAGTGTTCAATTTTAATACATTAAATTGCACATGCACATAGATGTATAAATAACAATATTTGAAGTATTCTAATGACCAATCATTATTATCTTGGGCATGAAGTGATGACAGATTATAAAAGTGAGGCCTAACAATGGGAGGAAAACTAAAAGTCAGTCTATTGTGTTATTATTTCTGTATTTTAGAAAACAGTTTGGGGAACGGGAAGGGGGATTTTCTGCAAGAAGATGGGACACCTGAGAGAAGGAGCTAAGGTGTGGCACCACACCGGGTTTGCTTGTTTGTTTTGTGTGAGGAACAGGAAACCAAGGATGTTAACACTAGAGCAGTGGTTCTCAACCTTCCTAAGGCCTAGACCCTTGCATACAGCTCCTCATGTGGTGGTGACCCCCAACCATGAAATGTTGCTACTGTTATGCATCGTGATGTAAATATCTGCATTTTCCGATGGTCTTAGGCGACCCCTGTGAAAGGGTCGTTCGACCCCCAAAGGTGTCGCGACCCACAGGTTGAAAACTGCTTTACTAGAGGATCTCCAAGTAAAGTTATCAGTCAAAAGGGAGAAGAGATTTCTGGAAGTTTCTAGCAAGTGTAAAGGATAAAAAGGAACCTTCCTGAAGAAATGAGAAAAAATAACATTTAACAAAGTAGTGTTTAGAAAACCTCCATCTTTACATTTCCTCATTCACATCAGAGTGTAGTTTCTGTCTAGAGTTGCCATCAGCTGCCCAGATGTTAGCAGCGTAGGCGAGTCATAGATATATGCTGGGTTGTAGGTTTACAGGCCAGGTCACCATTACCTGCCCCAAATTTGATACTCCGACCGAACTCTGGAATTATGGACTCCTTTTTGTTTTTCTCAGATGTCACGTGCAAGCCTCACCGTTCTCCCTTTATATTATATTCCGAATCTGACTACTTTTCACAATCTCTCTTGCTCACACTTAAAGTAACAGATGAAAGATTGCATGAAAAAGTTGAGTACAGATCAGGGCCATCAATAGAACTTCCTGCACTGATTGAAACTTTTACATTTTCACCGTTTAGCATATTAACCACTCACCACATATGGCTAAGTAAAAGGTGCATAGTGCAACTAAATGAACTGACTTTTTAATGTTATTAAAATTTAAAGAGCCACATGTTGCTAGAAGCTACCATATTGGACAATGCAAGTCTAGTTTGGGTAATATTTATTCAATCCCATAGCATGAACAGGAAATGGATATTCTGGAGTTTGAAGCAGTTAGGACCTGTCAATCTGGGACCAAAACAAACAAACAAGTCTTGGAATCAGCAGAGCATGAGGGCCCTTGGAGTGATAGAATGAGAAGAATTGAAGGAATAAGAATTGGTTATAGGAGTGGACAGCTCGAGAGGAGCAAAGACCATATCATGGCCAAAGGAACTTGTCCTTGAATCAGAGAGGAGATCAAGTATTGGTGGCACAAGAGTGCTGGGTGGGTGAATTGGATGATTGTGCAATACAAGAACTCATCAGTTGTTTTGTTGACAGTGGCTATATCTTGATGCTAAAGCCATCAGTTGCTGGAGAGAAGTGGCTAAATAATTAACAAATTTGAATTATTTAGAACAAAATAATACTTTTATTTTCTTTCTGTGTGATAGAGATCAGTAAAAGATAACATTGAATGTAGTCCTTGAATTGAGAACAAGAGTTTGGCCTTCCAAAACATAGGTACAAATTTTTTTTTAATATTTTTTTTATTGATTAAAAAAGGGAGGAAAAGGGAGAAATAAATAGAAGCATCAATGATGAGAGAATATCATTGCCTCCTGCACACCCTACTCTGGGCATCTAGCCTGCAATCTAGGCATGTGCCCTGACTGGGCATCAAACTGACCTCCTAATTCATAGGTTGGCCCTTAACCTCTGATCCACATCGGCTAAGCCAGATATGATTTTAACATGTTACCAAGTATAATGTAAATTTATAGTGCTCAAGTTTGGGAAATAAAATTTTAGAATATATTCACTTGAACCTCATAATCTTATTACATTTGGATCTACGGGTTTAAATGGAAAAGGAGTTTCACTATATGAGGCAACCTACTTTTGTTAGTATTGTCATCTCAGCCAATTTCTCTAAATGTCTTCCTGTAATCAGTCGGCAAGTGGTGGTAAAATGGATGTGCTTAGGATCGTGTTTTGTCTACCAAGATTATTTCATACCAGCGGGCATTTTCTTTCATAAGCTTGGATTTACCCAAGTGTTCTGATTTGAAGTAGCACATGCCTTTTTCTGATGCCAACAGTATATATCCACTGGAGGTGTCAACAGAGCTGTTTTAAGTAGTTTTACCCACTACTCTCATCAATTAGCCATCCTCTCAAGCCACCGCCTGAGGCGAGTCAGAGGATGAAGCTGAGAACAATCTAACGTTGCCCATACTAGTCTGCTTGGGCTTTCATAACAAGCTATCATAGTCTGAGCGGCTTAAACAACAGAAACATATTTCCTCCCGGCTCTGGAACCCAGAAGTCCAAGATCAGTATGCCGGCAGGGCACATTTATAGCGAGTCTTCTTCCTGGCAGCCACCTGTTCTCTGTCTTCACAAGGTAGACAGTAACACCTCTGGCCTCTTCTCTAAGGACAACAGCCCTATGGGATTAGGACCTCACCCCGGGACTCATTGAACCTTCATTACCTCTCTAAAGGCCCCTTCTACAAATAGAGTCACACTGGGGACTAGTGCTTCAATCTATGTATTTGGGGGTGGGGTGGGAGTATAGGTGTGGCCGGGAGCAAGGAATTCAGTCCATAGCTCTACTCATGCATGGGAGGGCATAGAGCAACACGACTTGGAACTGCTGGGCTTTTGTTGTTGTTGTGTATTTTCTATACATAGCACTTGTAAGTTCTGCTAGAGCAGCGGTTCTCAACCTGTGGGTCGAGACCCCTTTGGGGGTCGAACAATCCTTTCACAGGGGTCGCCTACGACTATTGGAAAACACCTATTTCCCATGGTCTTAGGAACCAACACACCGCTCCTCGGTGTAGCAAAGTGTAGCAATGTAGTTTACTGTTGTCACATGAAGACTGTTACCCATGCTACACCACGATTCAAGACAAAATTTCATTTATTTGTAATTAGAAATAAATATTTCACAATATATAATTACATATTGTTCTTGTGATTAATCCCTATGCTTTAATTATGTTCAGTTTGTAACAATGAAAATACATCCTGCTTATCAGATATTTACATTACAGTTCATAACAGTAGCAAAATTACAGTGATGAAGTAGCAACGGAAATAATTTGATGGCTGGGGGTCACCACCACATGAGGAGCTGTCTTAAAGGGTCGCGGCATTAGGAAGGTTGAGAACCACTGTGCTGGAGAATTACCCACCCCAATTTGACACTACTCTTTCCTTATTATGGTCTCTTTCCTCCTGGTGAAGATGGCTTTGTCTAAAATGCAGTCTAGGTGTTTGTAGACTCACATTTGACTAGAGATAGAAAGACTTCTTATACAGTAATTACATAAAGAATATGAAAAGGTGGTGTATGTAGGATGGGAAATAGGTAGGTGTTGTATGTGGGGAAATGTCCATTGTACTCCTCAAATAAAAACCAGATCAAAGGGATGAATTTCTCTCTGTCGAGTTGGTGAAAGCAGGACAGGACAGGTAGAGCCCATGTGGTTGCTGAGGTGAGGAGGGGACATTCTCAGCACACTGCTGGTGGGCAGCAGGACAGTTTGCTTCGGCTCCCCAAAGTCTGAAATATGCACAGCATCCTCATTCCGTCCATACCAGGTCTAGGAATTTATCTATTGAAACTGTCAAAAATGTAAAAATGGAATAATATTTGCAAAGAAAAGATAGATAAATTTTCATATCTATGGTTATTGGGTAACTAAATATCTGTTACATTAACATAGAAAAATTTTTGTTGATACAAGAAATAGTTAAGGATATCTTGCTGAGCAAAATAAATTTTTTAAATAGAAAACATTGACCTCCTTATATAAAACTTATAATGCAGAATGAGTCATTTCAGAAAAAAAGAAAAATCCATAAAACATCTACCGAAGTATCAAAGTGCATACACTATCTGGGGTGGCAGGTTTACTGCTGATTGCTCTTCCTTTACTTTGTGTGTGTGTATGTGTGTGTCTCCCTACATTTCTGGATTTAGCATAGATTAACTACTAATTTTAGCAGATTATCTCTAATTAAAACAGAAGTACTTACCCATAGACTGTGAAGTCGGGAGGCTTAAGGCTTTTTATGCTTCCCATTCGGTGATCCACGGCTCAGTTCTGGCAGACTTTGCACAAGCCTTCCTCTTGTCCCTGTGCTGTGAGATAAGGAGATCGGGAGAGACTTCACCATCCATACATAGTGATGACCACGTGGTTCAATTAACTCGGGATGTGAAAAATTATGAGCCATGAAAATTATTCCAAGCCATTTTTGGTCAGGCACAGAGGTTGCCTTGGGTTACAGTAGTTCTGTCGGAGGGGGGAATCAGGCTTGTGCATTTCACTTCTCTTTCTGTTATTGCTGTAGAAGAAAGGAGGCGTAGATAAACAGACTAAATTATTATTTATGTTCTGTGGGTCAGAATTGTCAAGTGCCTAAGGATATACCTTGATTCATTGCCTATTAAGTCACATATTTCATTATGACAGGTTACTGTCATACTTTTAAGGGTTACATTTCATATAAATTGGTGTGTAGACAAGCATTTAGGAGGCAGTACAGGCTGTGCGAAATAGGTTGACACATCAAAGAACACTAACAGGAATGAAAAGAGAGAAAATCTGGGTTCTAGGTCTACTTACGTTACTTACTAACTTTGGGACCTCATATAATTCCTTTGTCAAAAAAAAAAAAAAGTGTTGATGATACTACTGGCCCAGAGCCTGAATTCACATAGGCCCAATGACATTTAGAAAATACAAATGTTAGAAAATAATTTAAAATATAGAAGACTCCTCCTGTCTCAGCTTTGCACTGTCCTTAGATAAGAGTCCACAGGCGTGGCTGCAGGTGCAGATGCACAGCCAAAGATGGACCTTCCACGAAGCACCGCTGACAGCCTTTTTCTTTCCTTCTTACTTTCTGACCCTGTCCCTTCCCTCCTCTCCCAAACCTCTCCTAAACAGAAAGGCATGGCTTTCAAGTGCTTTTATTTGTTCACCTATGTATCTACATCTTTATAATTGAGACTCGAACAAATAAAAATAACAGGTATGAAAGCAAGTTGAATACACAACTGAACTTTATTGTCCACCTGATCCCACCACCATAATTATTTAAATCTGTTTCTTCAATCCTATTGGCATCCATAACCTACTTTCGATAGCCATGGTTGCATTCTACCAAATTATATTTACTTCGATCCTTACTCTTTTCTCAAACTCTGCTCCCTAGTATTATTTCCCCAACCCTCTCATATATTGTTTGTAACAGACTTATTTTTTCCAATGCTGTTCCAATCCCCATTGGTAGCAGTATAAAAAATTTACTTCCCAAAATTAAAAACAAGTTAAAACTAAGTGGACATTTCCAATGAGAAAATTAGATGACCACTTTTTTCTTTTTAAGTATATATTTATCGGCATAAGAAAAAGCCAGATCTATAGAGAATTTTCATGAGTTTCCTGGAGTGGCCACATAGACTGGGTGCAAGATCTCTGCTCTGAAGACTGTTTTGGAGCGTCTTTTATGCATTTGAAATTAAGGAGCGTATATAGGAAAACTGCAGAAAGCAAAGTAAGGATGGGATTACAGGCGAGTTAACAAGATTATGTGCTCTCCTGAGGGTTCATATTCTCATTAAGCGGGAGTGCTTTTGGTGTTTCAAAGGCATGTTAATCTAGATGCACAAGAACAATGGATTAGGCTGGCTTAAAACCTTTTACTAAAGTTATCGGCTTGGGGCATGACTACCATGGCCTGCCCAGCTGGTAATTTATAACCAGTCCACCCTGTGAGGTTACTTTTCCATAGAACTCCCTTTTTTCCCCCTACACATATTTTAAGGATAATTTGTAATGGAGCCCTTTGGGTTTGCATATCCCTGAATTATTAACTAAATGTAGCCAGTAACATAGTGTTAGGGTTGCTATGAAAGTTATGTCACTTAGTGTAAAAGCCAGAATGTACAGACATAGTGTGATAGGAAACACCTTTTAGCATTCACAGAGCACTGGTTCCTGGAAGGACATGGAATATGATAGCTATGGTAAGAAAATAACCTTCATTTAGTCCTAGCCTTTTATATGAATAATGATTTTGTAATTTCTCGTTAAAAAATGTTGTCTAGCCGGCATGGCTCAGTGGTTGAGCATTGACCTATGAACGAAGAGGTCAAGGTTCGATTCCTGGTCAGGACACATGCCCAGGTTTCAGGCTTGATTCTCAGTAGGGTGTATGCAGGAGGCAGCTGATCAATGGTTCTCTCTAGTCATAGGTGTTTCTATCTCTCTCTCCCTCTCCCCTCTTTTCTGAAATTAATAAAAATGTATTTGAGGAAGCAAAACAAAAAATGTTGTAAGTTCATTATTATTTCCTATGCTGATGAGCATTGCTAGATAATATATATAACAGATATTTTGGTCTTATTCATTTGTTTATGACAAATACAGTGGAATAAAATAATATTATTTTAACCTGTGCATGTGTGTTCATTTATGAACCGGGATGATGTTATGAGTTTCTCCTTCCTTCCATAAATGAACTCAGACAAAACAAAATATGGCAAATGAGCTTTGCCAGATTTAAGGAGTTTTGCACAGAGTAAGAACTTGGTAAATATTTGTGGAGTGGGCAGGTTATTTACTATATTTTATAAAACCAACTGAGTTTCTTATGTTAATTGTGCTATTTCTTGATTATTTATAAATTATTAAGCATTTCTTTTCTGTGATTTCTGTAGAAAGGGGGATTTAACAGGTTTTCTTTTTTTAAATATGTTTTATTAATTTTTTACAGAGAGGAAGGAAGAGGGATAGAGAGCTAGAAACATCAGTGAGAGAGAAACATCGATCAGCTGCCTCTTGCACACTCCATACTGGGTATGTGCCCTTGACCGGAATTGAACCTGGGACCCTTGAGTCCACAGGCTGATGCTCTATCCACTGAGCCAAACCGGTCAGGGCAACAGGTTTTCTTTTTACGTGGAAATATTGCCCAAGTAATAACTTTACCTAACAGATATGTAAAGGTGGTTCAACTAGCTTTTTTAAAAAACTCAATATTTCTTTATATCTTTACTCTTTCTTGTAATCTTATTTTCATTTTCCTTCCCCCACTCATCTTGAAGATAAAACACAAAGTTGTGCGTGTAATTGTGGAATTTGGTTGGGGTTGCTAGAGGGGAAACTATTGCATTTATTTTTTTCCCCTTCTGCGTTTTCTCAGTAGTTCATAATTTTCATTTTGTCAAAGTGTATGACTTAAAGTTGCCTGATAGTTGTGTTTGTTGACAGTGGTAACATCAGACTTTACTGAGCGTGTCCTCTTGCATTGCAGGAGCTATGCCTGTCCCCGACCAGCCTTCGTCAGCCTCAGAGAAAACCAGCTCCCTGAGTCCTGGCCTTACCACCTCCAACGGGGATGGCTCAGAGACAGAAACCACCTCCGCCATTCTTGCCTCAGTCAAAGAACAGGTAGAAACTGTCCACTTCTACTTCTGGGAGTATTTATTCAAAAAGTTCTTTCCAGTTGAACAATAGTTGCTGGGAAAAAATGCATGATTTAATAGTGGATTGTTGGTATTCATTATCAAATAACATGAAGATATGACTACAGTTGTTTTTGCCTCCATGTATTTTTGTTTTTCATAATTTAGGCAGATATTCTTGAAATAATAACCCAAAGGGCAAAAACAATTTTACAGTCATGGTTACATATTGATGAAGTTTGGGCAGATTTGGTGATGGGCCTAACTTTTAATACTATTAAATGCACTAAGACAAATAATGGGTCTTTAGAAAATACAAAGTCTAATAAACTGTCAAAATGTATCCACAGCGCTGAAAAATTAGCATGTGTGATAAGAGATGAATATAATGTTGGGTTGATGCAAATTTGCCTTCTCAGTGTTTCTGAGAGGATAGGTCTGGAAGACCACAAGAATTTCCCCTTTAAAATTAATTGATGTTTTGACTGTTTCTTCCTTCAGCATTACTTTGCCATAAAAATGGATAAATAAATAAAATTTGAAGGCTTTGATCTAAACAAATTATTTCTTAGAAGTGGTGTTCCTTGTAAATAAGAGGTAGGAACTAATTAAAGAAAACCGGAAAGTCAGTATTTTTATTCACTTCTTTTAGCATGTGCTAGAATGTAAATGAGAATTGTTTTTAACAAAGCATCCTATGATTGGGTTATGTGATTTGGGGAGGTTGTATTAACAACCACAGTGGGTGAGAGTGGCATAACTTACCTAATTTCAAGAACATCTCAACAGAGCAATAGTCTAAATGGGCAATGAAGAACAGTTATTCTACTCAAAAAGGGACTCTAGTTTTTTTTTTTTTTTGTTTGTTTGTTTTTTTATATGTAAGGACTAATTTGGGTAAAAGTAGAAAATCACCTTGATGGTCAAGTTATCAATAGGGAAGCTGAAGGAAGAGCCATTGCCAGGCCCTGGCCTGTTGCTCAGTGGTTAGAGCATCGGCCTATGAACTGATGGGTCTTGGGTTTGATTCCCCATCAAGAACACATACTTTGGTTACAGGTCCAATTCCCGGTCCTGTTCAAGGCTCGTGCAGAAGCTAGCCAATTGCAAAAGCCAACCAATTAATGTATCTCTTTCACATTGATGTCTCTCTTTCTCAGTCTCTATTCCCCCTTTCCATTCTCTCTACAGATCAATGGGAAATGACGATTAAAAACAAACAAACTTAAGAAAAAAAACACGAAGTATGCCACCAGATCAGGGGGTATCGGGCTAAGTAGGTACACAAAAGAAAGTTAAATAGCTTGGTTGGGTAATCTAGTTTGGAAAAATAGTCAGTAAGTAGGCGATTGGTTTGAGGCCTAGGCAGTATTGCTTAATTAGTTTGCTTTCAAGTGCCAACTGGGAAGCGTTTTCTGATTATTTCTAAGAAACAAGGGAAAAAGTGAGCAAAGGTTCATGCCACTTGTCTCCGTACACAGGGTACTGTTTGTAATGGTCGGGTTGTGCCATGCTTTCTTATTTTGGCATGATTTGGAAGCCCTGCTAGGCCAGTAAATTCAGAGTAGTGACAAAATATAAAACACAAGACATAACTTTAACCAGAAAACTCCCAGACCTGTCTGATGTAAACTGTAACACTTTGTCAAAGGACATATAGTGATTCAGAATAAATGAAAAGTCATGCCATAATCCTGGGTAGAAAAGCTTATTATCATAATCACATCACCCGCTCCCAAATTGACATGCAACATTTAGACAGTTGTGATTAGGAAGCTGTGGCTGATGGCTCATTTCTTTCTTTTTTTTTTTCTTTTTTTACTGCTTTTTTTATTTTACTTTTTAAAATAAATCTTTATTGTTCAGATTATTACAATTGTTCCTTTTTTCCCCCATATTTCACCTCCACTTGGCTCCCCCCCCCGCCGACCCTCTGTCCTTACCTTCCCCACATTGTCCTCATCCATAGGTGTATGATTTTTGTCCACTCTCTCCCAGCCCACCCCCCTCACCTCTTTTCCCTGAGAATTATCAGTCCACTCCCTTTCTATTCTCCTAATTCGATTATATTCACCAGTTTATTATGTTCATCAGATTTTCAATTCATTGGAGTTTTAGATTCACTTGTTGATAGATATGTATTTGTTGTTCATAATTTTTATCTTTACCGTTTTCTTCTTCCTCTTCTTAAAGAATAAGAAGCACTTCATATAATACTGGTTTGGTGCTGATGAACTCCTTTAGTTTTTTTCTTATCTGTGAAGCTCTTTATCTGACCTTTAATTCTTTTGTCATAGCAAGCATATATTCTGAGCTGACTGCCATGTAATGGGTTATATAGTTGATTTGCTCATTCATTAAATATACAGAGCAACTTATATAAGCAAAGCACCATCAAGGGTAATAAAGGAAATGTGTATATAAAGAAAACTATCTGACAGAGGTCATTGGAATAAGTTGTTAATGATACTAAGTACACAAGTTCTTAGCCAGGTTAACTGCATAAAAGTAAATTCTAGTTTGTCACCATATAATGGAACTTAAGTCATGCAAATCCCAGGTCATGAAATGCATCCCATATAGCATTGTATGGCTTGACTAAGATATTTGCAACTTAAAACTTAGTATCTTTGAACTCAGCAGCTATGGATGCTCAATGAAGAGCTGTTCATTAATTTTTTTCTTTGTTCTAATTTCTCATTTTGATTGCTTTTTAACTGGTAAATTTTACACTTTTATATCAACATAAATAGAACCTTGAATTCTGCTACACCCTGTGGGTAATTTCCTGTTTTTCAGACCATCTAATTTATGACTGTTCCTAAGTCTCTCCTCGTATGGGGATTTAAGAGAGAGATAATTGGTCCCCACTTCCTGTCCTGTAAGTGAATGTCTTTCACCTGAAGAGAAGGGGAGGGCAGAAGTACGGTGCGTGATATCCCAGTCATATTATTTGAATAAGTAACTGACAAAGGTGATTGGTAACCATTTATCACAGATGTGGAGGCTAAAGAGTGAGATAAGTTGAGGGCTTTATTTTTAAGGATCGGAGACATTCCTATGATGATGACAGTGACCCAGAAGATAAATTAATGATGCTTGGGGAGGTGGAGAGCGTTTGATAATTTCAGAAGAAAAGTCACTGAGTAGGTGAGACTGAGTTGGATCCAGTACACCAATGGAGGGAATGATTTTGAAACAAGGATAATTCATTCGTGAGAGCAGGAGAGGGACATGGATGTGGTTGCAGGTAGGCT
Source organism: Lasiurus cinereus (assembly GCA_011751065.1). NCBI lineage: Eukaryota > Metazoa > Chordata > Mammalia > Chiroptera > Vespertilionidae > Lasiurus > Lasiurus cinereus. Next base: position 69,639,886 of record JAAGEH010002531.1, read on the forward strand.
GATGGCTGGAGTCTGTGTGGTGTTGGTCTGAGCCAGGGTGAAGAGGCCGAGGCAGTGAAGATGAGGGATGTAAGAGTGATTAATATGACAGATCTTGGAATGACACTGATTGAAAGGGGATACAGACAGAAAAATGGTTAGGGGTGGTGGGTTCACAAAGTGAATGCGTACATATGGTGATAGCTTGAGAACCTTGGGCTTGGAATCAAGAATTTAAAAGCAGTTATAATTAATGTCAAGACCTGGGTTATGCCTCTTGGAAACAAGATCAAAACCAGAAATGAGAGAGAAAGCTTTTTGTGGACTATGTGCAAGCCCGCGTGAGAAGGATGACAAAGCCGTGGTGATGAGAGAGAGTGAGCTGAGGCTGGAATCACCCATCAGTGAAGAGACCCGAGGTGGCCTCATGACGGTGCGAAGTACAAACACACGCGTGATTGGCCTCAGGGCAGTCATTCTGGTCTTCATTTGGATGTTTACGCTCTTTAAAAAATTGTTATAATGTTGGATAAGAATTTGCATTAACTCATGCTATGTCGCATTGGTCTTTGTATTTTATCTTCAATAAATGTTTACTGTATTCCTAAGAAACAAACATGACTTTCTGAAAAATATACTGGTTTCATAATAATATTTCTTTCCCTTCAGTTGATCAGTGTTTCATCTGATCATCAATGCTTCCAAAGTTAGCATCAAAAGGGTCTTCACACATAAACTAGAAAAATTACCGAGGCATTTTTTAAATCTTTAGTGCTCCTCTAGTTCATTGATATTTGTAAATTATTATGGCTTGGTAAATGTTTGTAATAATTCTACTAGCCGGGTATATTCATGAATAGATTACATAGCAAATGTCTGGGTCTATACCAGTACTTACATGCAAATGTGTCTATTCATTGCATTTATTTAATTGTATCAGTCAGGTGTCTACTGTGCTTCCTCTGGGTGATACTCGGATTTAGGATTTAGAATTTACCTTAAAGTAATTATCAATGGAGTTAAAACTAAACACAACATACGCTAAAAAGAGCGATAAACTCTTTAAAATCTGTACATAAAAGTTTAAGAAAACTCTCTAGTCCTTAAATGATCAAATTGCAAATAATTTATAGCGATAAAAACATTTCTTAAAATTAACAGCATTTATAACCACAGACACACTATTACTACAGTAATTTCTCCTGCTGTTTAAATTCTGCACAGATTGTAAATCATAGTCTTGATTTTAGAGGGATTTTTCAGTACCATTATTTAGGCTTTTGGTAATTGCTAGGTGGCAAAGCAGAAGTTCTCTTGCTTTTGATCATTTTTATTACTGTACTTACTACAGGAAAGCAAGGATCAAGGCCTCGCTGAGCTTTCACTAGTGGCAAAACGGTTGTGCAGAGCACTTTAGCTAGGCTGTGTCCTATAAATGAAGGTAGTAAGCATTTACATAGATGCCTCATTAAAAATCTAATGAAATCTTGATCTTTTACATGGATTCATGTGATACTTGCATGCCTTTATTTTTATTTAGCTTCTACACTTATAATTGTAAAAACACATTAGCTCTGTACAACAAGACTATTATTGGAAAGGAGCACATTATAAACTGCTTCCTTGATTAGTATTCTTCCCGTGCCACATATCACTGCAAGATCTCCCGCATTATTAGTGTTACCATAATGTGCAGCAATAGTTTCTGATAATGAAATGTGGAAAATGACCTATAACTATTAATCAGTTTCCAGAGTATACTTTGGAAAGCATCTTATGAAAGTAATGGCAAAATTATCATCCATGAAAAAAGGAAATTAAAACACCTTTAAGAAAGGTCAAGAAGATAGAGAAGGATTATGAGCAAAGACTAGTGAACTTTATATTCATTTAGTCGGAGAAGAAAAGAATTATACATATCACCATGCCACAGTTGAACTTTCTTTGTATATCAAAATTGTAATGAGAATTACTTAATTGATGACCTTTTTTAACTCGTTTCAAGTCACATGCCCATTGCAAATATTTTAAGAAGAACATAATTTTCCTCAAATTTTATTATAGAACCTAGACTACATTAGGATCAGTCATTGTTGGTTTCAAGACGGATTGAGATATGAAGGACAAGGTAGAACTCAGCCAGAAGCTGTGGAATGGGGTCCTAGATAATGGGGTAGCTTCATATCCAGGAAGGGGCGGAGCTCAGGGTTAGAAAATATCAGAAAGCCTTGTGAATATCATATGCACATTATGGCAGGCAGAGGTAGACAGACTGACCACACTGGGTGTCCATCCTTCCAGCAAGGCAAAGAAAGACCGGGGGCTTATGTCAAATTTTGGAGTTCAGAGTAGGAAGAAAACTTATTGGGTTTGAGGTGAGTCTGTTTCTTTAATGAATCTTTTTCATCTCAAAAATAATGGTAGGGACTAGAGATCAAGGAAAAACAAGGGTCATAAACCACTTGTGTAAGAATTAATTTAAGAGTTCAGTCAGGAGTGAATAATTCTGAGAGTGTGATAATCTTTCTCTGCCCCACCCCATGCTCCTGTATGTGTATTTTATTTCTTGCCGGTAAGTTATTTTGACTTTTCTCCTAAAACATAATTTTTTTCTTAAAATTTTTAGTTTGTAACTCTTCTTAAGACACATATGCTTTTATCTATCTTTATAATCAGCCCAAACTCTCTTCTAAGTATTAATTTATTTCCTGTCTGCTCTTTCCCTTTGAAGGTATTTTTTTTTCCTAGAGGCTATGATGGGGAAAATATAAATGGACTAAGCTTTCATATGCTAAATGAGGAGATAAGCCGTTAGTGTGTGTGGTTTATAACATCACACGGTGCATTTCTAATGCTTCTTTCATGTTTATCATTAGAATTATTTGTTAGATAATTATTTTAAATGCAATATTTTAATATTTTAATGAATTTCCCATTGTAAAATAATTCAAGCGCATTGTAGAAAAGTTTTAAAACTCAGGGAAAAAAATGAAGTTGAAAGTTTATTTAGAATACTATTGTAACTAGTGGTTGTTGCAAAGATTCAGGGGGACTTCCCTCTTAAGATTTTTATGCAACTATATGATTATTTGTACAGTGTTATATTTTGCTTTATAAATATTTATACTTGATATAGTAAACATTATATTAAGAGTAGTTTTTCATATCATTAAATATTATTCGTAAACATTTTCCGAAAGGCTGTGAACTGTGATTCACTGTGAATTACTTAATGTTACAATGTTATTTAATTTTTCCATCTTTGTTGATCACTTAGGTTGATTCACTTTCCCAAAATGAAAAAAAAAAAACAACAAATGTCATGCTTCCTGGTACATAAATCATTGGGTCTACTTTGACAGCAGCTGCCTGGAGCAAAGTTTTGAGAAAGAGTTTAAAGACCTTTACAAACTCACTGGGAAAATATGTCCTACTTAATTACTGGGAGCCACAGGCAGGACCTATGAAGCAGGAGATCCTGGGTATAAAGGTCAGTGCCCTACAAAGGGTTTGCAGAAAGTTGGAAATTGACAGACAGAATATTCTAGAAGGAATAAATGGGGAAAACATGTTCAGTATTCAGAGACACTAAACCGAGTACCCTAGCAATTTTCATAGAACAAGAAATGATGTGAAATAGTATCTCAGAATAACAAAAACGTTTTTAAAGGACACATATTAAATTTATTTACAATTTATATTTATGAATATCTATAAAATCTATATGTAAAGCATTCCATCCAATATATAATTAATGAACTTTTTCTTTAGTAATAATTTTGGGTAATATTTTTCTATTTATGATCAAGAAGTTGCGGATTTAAAAAATATATATTCATTTTACCTACCTAAAGCCATATAGGAAATTGCTGTACACTTGAAATGAAAAGTTAGATGGTTTTACTCTGAATCCCAGTGCTTCTTCTTATGCTACATTATCTCATAATCTATAATAATAAAAGTGTAATATGCTAATTAGACTGGACGTCCATCCGGATGACCTTCCAGATGAAGCCAGGGCTGCGAGGGAAGCCCGGGTCCCAGGTGCCTGCTGACAACCGGAGGGAAGCCCAGGTCCTGGTTGCCAGAGGGAAGCTGGTGCCAGCAGCTGGGGGAAGGAAGGCCTACCCTTGCATGAATTTTGTGCTTCGGGCCTCCAGTTTAGATATAAAATGGTTTATGATACATTTACTATATTATTTATACTAATAATAGAGGAATATGCAAATTTTCCAGGACGCTGGGATAGTAATGACTGAATAATAGGCTGCGTGGGACGACCAGGCCGGCAAGGGGATTAGTGAGGGACAACTAAAGGACTGAACACCAGGTTTCATGGGGTGACCAGGCCAGCAAGGCGGGTAGTGAGGGATGGCCAAATGACAGAACAGCAGGCTGCATGGAGCAACCAGGTTGGCAGGGGAGAGTTGGGGGTGACCAGGCTGGTGAGTGGGCAATTGGGAGTGACCAGGCCAGCAGTAGAGGCAGTGAGGGGCAACCAGGCTGGCAGGGGGGTGCAGTTGGGGGTGACCAGGCCAGCAGGGATGCAGTTGGGAGTGATCAGGCTGGCAGGCAGAGGAAGTTAAGGGTAATCAGGCTGGCAGGCAGATGAGCAGTTAGGAGCCAGTGGTCCCGGATTGTGAGAGGGATGTCTGACTGCCCGTTTAGGCCGATCCCCGGGATGTCCGGCAATTGGACATCCCCCTAGGGGTCCTGGATTGGAGAGGGTGCAGGCAGGGCTGAGAGGACCCCACCCCCTGCCGTGCATGAATTTCATGCACCAAGCCTCTAGTCCTTTTACAAAAGAAAATTTTCTCTTTGACCAAGATTTTGCTGATTTCAAGTTTAATGGTTCCCCTGCCTGCCTATGTCTTATTTAACTAAGAAAAAGTAGATGTGTAACTTCACACCAATTTGATCTGCCTTACATTTTTGGAGTCTGAAGGAATTGTTAATGGGAATCCAAATAAAAAGAATTCAAGGAACTTAGACACCTCACTGTGAATGCCTGCGGAGAAGACGTGTTAGGAAGGGAGTTCCGTGGGTTAAACCACAGCATCGCCTTTCTCCAACATTCCTGTTTCTGAGAGGCAGTGGCCTGGATGGAAGTTATCTCTGGCCTGCATCAGGGGCACGGGTAAAAAGCCTCAGGAAGCCCATTGATCATGTTCAAGTTGCTGTCACTAAAGAAATGTGCCGATCCATACCGTGGGCTCTAAAGGAGCTAGCAATATGGTCCACGTCTATAGAAGAGGGAAGATCATCACCTCCTTTTTGACTAATGACAAGTCCTGACTTTCCCATTCTACTCAAGGCCTCTGAAAGCAGCTGGACCCCTTGCCTAGTTATTGGAGAACAGACACAATATGAATAAGACTAAAACTAACAAATACAACTTTTGACCGGTATTCTTTAGCATTTAAAGTAGCCAATTTTAAATAGATCCATTCACCAAGTCCATACATGGGCTGAAGAATTTACGTACATAATTAAAACTTAGAATTACAAAGTAGTGCATCCAAGATGATCCCATCATTGTTTTAGGCAAGTACAAGCAATCCCATGCACATTTTGAGGTTGCCATCCCTTCTGCTCTGGAAAGTAGAATTCTGAGTTATCGGTTCAAGGTGTTTAAGTCTGAGTTGATTTGTAGTTTTTGAAGTACAGTTGTAGCCCTGTACCACGCCCCCTGCCTGAACAGAGGAGAAGCCCCATGAAAACAAAACATCTGCTTTGTATCCAACCACCTATTAGCTAACTCAGACACTTTTCATCAATAGCACCGTGTACTGCATCACTTGTCAGCGACCTGAAATCGCCTGCTGTAGACCACCTGTGAAAGGCCAGAGGCAATGTATTCTTTTTTTTTCTGTGTCCCTATATTTAAAGTTTATTTCTTTTCCTAAAATGTTTTTACTTGTTTATTTTTAATTTAAATTATTTATTGTTTAAAGTATTACATAAGTCTCCTTTTTCCCCCATTGACCTCTCCCCAGCTTCCCCCACCTCCTAGCACATGCCCTCCCCCCCCAATTGCCGCCCCCCATCTGTGTCCATTGGCTATGCTCATATGCATGCATACAAGTCTTTGTTGGTTGATTTCTTACCCCCTAACCCCTCCACATTCCCTCATAGGTTGGACAGTCTGTTCGATGCTTCTATGACTCTGGTGCTATTTTTATTTATCAATTTATGTTGTTCATTATTTCCCACAAATGAGTGAGATCATGTGATATTTATCTTCTCTGACTTGCTCATTTTGCTTAGCATAGTGCTCTTCAGTGCCATCCATGGCGTTTGCAAATGGTAAGAATTCCTTTTTTATTACAGTAGCCTAGTATTCCATTGTGTAGAAGTACCCACAGTTTCTAATCCACTCATCTGCTGATGGGCACTTAGGCTATTATAAATTGTGCTGCTATGAACATAGGTGTGCATATATCTTTTCTGATTGATACAGTATTTCTGTTTTCTTGGGATATAATCCCATTAATAATCTATAGTGTAATATTTGTATTTTGGGAATACTGTTTATATCAGGAACAAGATTTCAACCATCCACTGAAACACCTTCCAACAACTCAACTTTAATAATGATGTAGTTATATGATGACTCAACTTTTATGGGGACCTGGGATGAGAAATGACCAGGACTGGGTGCTTTTCTGGATTATATGGAAACCAGATACTGAAAACTCTTCCCTCACTGTTGTGATTTGATTTAATAGAAAAGAAATGTTTTAATCCTAGGCATATAACACTGCTATTAATACTAATAATACCAACAACTACATCGTTTTCTAAAAAACACCTGACTTTATTGAATTATTTATGGAGTAGGGTTGTGGCCAAGGGAACCTCCTCACATTTGGTTGCCAGCCTCCAGAACAGCTCCAGACACACAAAAAATATTTTCCATTTATTTGTATTGAGGGTATGAGTTTATAAATTAATGTATTGTGTTTTCTTATTCTAGTTCAGCTCAAAAGCAAATGTTATGCTAAATTGTGAGAAAAGTCCTTAACTTAGTTGTGTGGAACAAGGATCTAATCTCCACTGTTATATTGATTATACAGATTTTCCCTTTTTAAATAGCTGTATTGGATCTCTGTCTAACCCTGTGAGCTACCTTCACATGGTTTCAGAATTAGCCCATTTACATTGATGAATCCCAGGCCCATGGAACTACAATTTCTTCTGTAAACAACCTGAATCGAAACTCATTTAATTGGTTGGCATGAGATATTTTCAGCTGAAAATTAGGTACATTAACCTAAACCTATTCTTCATTAATAAAATATAGGTGATTGTCCTTGTCCTCAAAATAGACTGTGCATGCCTTATTTCAGCAAAGGGGAAAACAAAAATAATTACCATGTTAGCAGATGAATCATCAGCTTCACATAAAAACACACAAATACCCAGTCCTTTTTGTTTATATGCAATTATGCCAAATATTTGTTGACTATCTTTTTTAAACTACCCTGTGAAAACATACTGTTTCCTAAGTATTGAGCAATCCAACTATTGGCTTATTATTTGCTTGTTTTGTATTTCCCTTGTATTTGGGATTTTTTTTTTTGCACAGTTTTGCTTTATTTATATTTGTGAGTGCATCCATAGCACCATCTGTATTCTTGGCTGACACCAGCACCAACTTGCTGGCATTTCCAATGAGCCATCTTCAGTTGAGCCTCTGGTCAAGTGGCCACAACTGATGTCCTTTGGAGGAAAGGCAATCTGTCCTCGCTGTTATTTGTACAGTGATGACAAAAATAAACAATTATTACCGTTGTTAACTAGTAAGTTTTGAGGTAATTTGCTGTGTAGAAGTTGATAACTCATTTACTCGTTTTTCCTTATGTATAAAAGTCAGTTGGTCCTGGCCAGTTTGGCTCAGTAGATGGAGCGTCAGGCTGTAGACTAATGGGTCCCGGGTTTGATTCTGGTTAAGGACAAGTACCTTGGTTTCAGGCTTGGTCCCCCTCCCTGGTAAGGCATGTGTGGGAGGCAATAAATTGATGTTCCTCTCTGTCTCTTCCCCAGTCTTCTGCTCTCTCTCTAAAAACAAACTCTGGAGAAAATATCCTCAGGTGAGGATTAACCAAAACAAAAACAAAAAACAAACAAACAAAAAAGTCAGTTGTGTTAGACAATCCTTATAGTTTTCTCTACTAAGTCTCATGATTCTACATACCCTGAGGTAACTATTCAAAACCAGCTTATTGAAGTAAAACTCACATACTGTACTGTTTATCCAATTCAATGATTTCCAGTATATTCACAGAGTTGTGCATCCATCACCATGATCTAATTTTGAAAACCTTTATCCTCTCAAAGACAAACTGCCCATGAACAGTCTCTTCCCATTCTCCTCAAACCCTACAGCCCCAGAAAACAACTAATATACTTTGTGTTTCCATAGATTTTTCATTAGGTGACTTCATATATCAATCAAATTTTAAATATATGGTTTTTTGTGAATGTCTCTTTTCACTTATCATAATGTCTCAGGGTTCATCCATGTGGTAGTAGGCATCATTAGTTCATTCCTTTTTATTTCCAAATAATATGCCATATCTCATTCATTTACCCATTCATCTCTTGATGGCCTATGGGATTTTTTCTACTTTGGAGTTATTGGGAATAATGTCATCGTGAATAATTGTGTTCAAGTTTTTGTGTGGACATATTTTTATTTCCCTTCGTTTGAGAATGAGGAATAGAAATGCTAGGTCAGGTGACCATTATGGGCTTCACACTTTGAGCAACTGTCAAACTGTTTTGCAAAGGTGAGACACCTACGAGAGTTCGAGTTTCTTCACATCCTTGCCATTACTTTTATTGTCTGTGTCTTTTATTATAGCCATCATAGCGGGCTGAGGTAATTTTTTGAAATGAGCTGCTAACCAAAGCCAAAGGAGACATGCCAAAATTCCGATAGCAAATTAATATTTTTTAAACATTACATTAAAAGTATCTATCAGTATATTAACATTGCAGACAAAATAAGCACCCTGACGTGAGTTGTTATAAGCCTCAGTATTCTTGGTTCAGCCTACCCATGCCTCTGAAGGGTCTAGAACACAAATTATACAGAGTGGGCCAGAAATGGGCTTATAGTTGTTTATATGTAAAAATAAAACAATAATTAATAAGCGATAATATAAGAAAAAACTCTTTCATGTACTCACAGCTAACTGTAAACTACTTTTGCCACACCCTGTGTAAGTTTCAGATAGAATATGAAATGATGTTTGGTGGGCAAATTATGATGGTAAGGTGGGATGGAGGGGTAGGGTGGGAAGGAAAGCTTGAGAAGAAGATCTCTCCAAATATTCGTTATGGAAAAGTAGGAGTAAACTTCTATTGGTCAGCTGTTGTACCAACTGAGAAGGGAATTAGGTAACATAAAGGAGCAAACTTTGGGAGAGGCAGGTTTCAGATTTGTGTCAGGCAAGAATTTTAGTTGCAAACTTAGGCAGCTTCAAGCAGCAATGAAATAATTGAAAGACTTAGATAAGTCACAAAATAATTTGGAAGGCCCAGATAGTTAGGCTTGGGGTTCATATTGCTAAGGGCGATGGCCAGTTTATTGGAAGTCCACTTCGGGGATGGGTTCAATAGGTTGAAATTTTCAAAAGTGAAAGAAATGTTCTCAAAGATTCTGGCAAGTAACAAATTTAGGAAAGTACCAAAAAGTATAGCTGATTACTGCTTTCTCTTCAGGAAATCCACTAACAATCAATGATCAATAGCAGGCTTTTAACCAGGCGGTGGTGGCATAAGAAATGTGCAATGGCTACCCATACCCATGGTGATTTGTGATCCTTGCAGCCCAGAGTGGTGCTGGATGGGGCTTTTGCTGCCAACTTCATTCATTGCCTTTCCACATCATATTCCAAAATATATATATTTTCCTCCCTAGGTTTATGAAACTAGGACATGGAAAGAGTTGGGAAGAATATGTGCTTAGTATTACCTAACTTTTCCCCATCCCATTCCCCCCAAACCAAAACTGCCCACAAATTTGAAAGAAGGAATAGTGAATGTATAGTCATTAGAATTAAGTAAAGAGAATCTGAATGAGTGTCTGCAAGGAGTCACATTGGATAGAAGGTTTAACTACATGCACTCGGGTGTCCTCCAAATATTAAATATTTTTGAAGTCTGGCGTTCAACTTGTTAATAAGTGAAATCTGCTTATTAGTATCCCATCACTAGATATAAATTTTACAACTCATTTTTTAATATTGGTAAAGTTTAAATACAGGATGGGACCACAGTAGGTTTATAGTTGTGAGTACATGAAGTACAAGAGTTTATTCTTGTATTATTATTTATTAATTATTTTATTATTTCCCATATGAACAGCTGTAAACCTGCTTTTTCCATACTTTGCATATGCAGATTTCTTAAACTTATAAGAAGTGTTTTCTTAGTGGTCTGTGATATGCATGCATTTTTAAATGTTTGGCATCTATTAACAGACCAGTATTATAAGTTATTTCTTCCATAATGTAGCATTAGAAGCTATTGCCTCCATAATGAATCCAGTTAAAGACCTGAACTGAGATATTTGATGAACCTTTGGTAATTAGGGGAGAAATCAGTTGTCATTACTGGTCTGAAACATTTCTTCTAGTTTTAAGGATAAGTTATATATTAAGATCTTCTGCAATGACACAAAGTAAGCTAGTAGTGGCACCTGAAAGAAAGGTATCATCATGTTTTAAGGATTTATTCTTAAGGAGATATGTGTCTGGGTCAATATTCAGAATGGTGGAAAAATGATATATGTGGGATGAGTAGATTTTGTTTAAATTACTCCAGCATTCTCTTACTGAATAGCCGTGGTTAAGGTAACATCTCCCAAAAATTGAGTTTGATTATCTAACAAAACAAAGGCAATCAAATCTTAGAATACAGATTACACATATTATTTAGTTTATTGCAATCAAATGAGAATCCATGCTCCTTAATTAGTTTACATCAATTTGATGAATTGTTCTTCACCTGTCTTTCTTAGAAAATGAAACATATACACAACCTTAAACTCAGGATGAATTCATGAAACCCAAAGGTAAATTGAGTTTGTTTGTTTGTCCCTTAGGAAATTGGGAAACAGGAAGAGGACATTTGACTGAGATAGAACCATCATACATTAGCCTTTAGAATTTTATTTATCGTCAGATTCTTACATGAGTTGGTCTATAAATATGTTGAAGAAAGAGTGTGGGAGGTTTTTGAAGCTCCTTGATTTACACCTAACTATGTTAAATTTCAGCTTTCTGGGAGAATAGGTAAGTCATTATTTTTCTCACTTTTCTTAATTAAACTCTTCATAAAGAAATAAAGAAACATGTCTAGAAACCAGGGCATTGGTGGTTATGTGATTTAGAATTCTCTGAAATCACAAGTGTGTAGCGAAGTCCCAGAGCATGCCTGATACCAGAAGTCTGAGGAGGGTTTGGGAGAGGGGAGTCTAAAGACAAGTTGCCTTCTTGTCTTGGTCTGCACATGGGACAGTTGTGTTTGAGAGAAGGGGAGAGAGTTCCTACAGAAGAGTGAGCTCAGAGCCAGAGGAATTTAACCCATGTAAAGCAAATCCCTTGTTTACTTAATTAGCTGTGTGTATAACTAAATTGCTACTCTTTTTTATTTATTTTTGACTAGGATATACGTTTTTGTAAGCCTGAAGACTTTATAATAATGCAGGGTCCTTCAGACCTGGTATAAAGGACTACAGAAGTACACCACGAGACATAACCTCTTAAGGATGGCTGCCGGGCTCACCCTAAATTCCTACTCTATGTGCTGTCCTAGACACCCAGTGTTTGTGCTGGCCGCAGAGAACTGAGCACTTTTCTCTGAGTCTTTTAGGCTCAGCAGTGTTCATTGTGTGAAGTTTGACAGTCTACTGTACATCCTTTGGGTAACTGGAGACCTTCTTTTCTTCCCAGTGAAGCAATCTAGAGTGGTCGGTTGTTGAACTTTTTGAGAGATCCAGTGAGATACCCTAATATCCTCCCAATAAATTATTTCTTGTTGTTTTGTAACCGGACCACCAATGGACCAGGCTGCCTGTCACTACTTGAATCAATGAAGCAGAGACAGGGCTGAATCATGTATGAGCCTTTATTCCAGTACTGCTGGCAGTATGGGAGAGCAGCAGGCCATCCACAAAAATTGGCTCTGCCCCTCCCCATAAACCAGCTGCTTATATTGGGGTGAAGGGCAAAGGTTACATGGGAAAGTAAGAATTACAGGCTTGGGGAAGTAGGCAGGGTATAATGGTTGTAGGTTATAGGCAATATAGGCTGGGAGAGGGTCGCAGAGGGTGGTGGCCTCTGGGCACCTCCAGGACCAGATTACAGGCAATAAGTGCCTGTCTTTTTAAAGGGCAGGCCCCTCTGGGACTGGATTCTTTCAGCCTTGAGGTTGTGAATCTCTCCATAATGATAGGCCGCTCTTGGGAAAGGAGGATGGACTGACTGCATTCCGATGTTACTCCCCTGTCCCAGGGCATACTACAGCTCTCAGCCAGGTTAGAGTGTGCTTCCTCTAATCAGAACAGAACAATCATAGTTAACCGAGCATGATTATTATTTCTTACAATTATAGCTAGTCCCCAATATTCTATTTCTGCCCCTCACAGTTTGTTTTTCGTCATGATTGTTTTTTGCTAAACTAGTTCAATTTGAGTATCTGTGGCTTACAACCAGATGCGTCTTAGCTAAATCATGTACTTAGGACTTGGTGAGTAAGCTTTTTAAAGGAAGACCTATGACTTCCCCCTTTTTAAAGATGCATGCAGGATGCTTTTTAGGAGTGATCAATGAGTTGAAGCATTATAGGACATGGACTCCTGGCAAAATCAGAAGAACTGAATTTCTGAAGAGCAGAAGGAGAAATCTTCTCCCCTCCTGTTGTGATGTGGGTAACATTCTGTGGTTGGCTATAGGATCTTTTCCTTAGGTGAAAAGACTTGGTTGACTAATAAGAGAGTTATGGAGTTAACTATTAAGTCAATTACTTGGAATACTTATTAAGAAGCCATCACAAGGAGCCAGAGTTTCCTAAGAAGGAAATATTGCAACTTGCCTTGTTCCTTGTGGTTTTAGATTAGCATGCAAATAAGAGCTGTGACAACCTGAAGATAAAGGCAGTGTCTGGTGATGCTACTCTTGTGTAAAATGAGTAAATAAGGAGTTTATGCCTGATAGCACAGCTCACATCCGCAGTGGTCAGGAAAGAAGAGACTTGCTCAGAGGGTACTGAATATTAAATTGGGGCATATTTTCTTTTTCTCTTTTTAAATCAGTCTGCCTGGGCCTGGGCAATCTAAGACAGAAATCATGCCTCCCTCAAACTTAACACATTTTATTTTGGCATAACCACTGTCGTTGTCCTTAATAATGATGATCATAATAATAACAGCTAAAATTATATACTGTTCTGTAAATAAGTTTTCCTTCTTTATCTTCCTGAATTCTTACAACGTAGATATAAAGAAAGATATATTATCTTCATGTTAAAACGAAATGAGACCAAGAGAAATTCTAAAGCTTGCTTAGGGTCTGTCAAATTTCAGAGTGGGATCCCAAATCCTAAGTTTTTCTTGACTTGAAAATGAGTTTGCTTCCACACTACTCTGTACATGTATGCGAATGAAACAACAAATGTTATGCTGAGCAAGGTATTTTAGAGAAATTCAGGCAATGATCTTTAGAAAAACAGAGTTTTTCCTAGAAATAAGTCATTACCCCTGGAACGATCAAAGTATTTAAAGATTTGTTGAGGCGTTTGTTTCTATTTCTGGAAAATCGACTCCCAATCAATTTTGCTGGGGTTTTCCTTTTTTCATTTTCTACCAATTTTAGCTTCGTAAGAGCACTCCACCATCAGATTCATTCACTCTGTTTTCAGATACAATCGTGAGGAAAATCTTTCAGGTCCTCTTTAAAAATAAATTAAACCATCACTCTCAGTAAACAAACACAACTTATGCAACAAGATTAAGTATAGGGGATAATTTATAATTAAACTAAAACTTAACTTGCTATTAAAGCTACAGTCTTGTTATAGCCATAGGTGTAACATGGAATCCCTCAGGGAACACAAATGGCCTTTGCCATGCCTCTAGGAGAACAGCAGGACAAGATGGCAAGTTTAGGTTTTATGGAGTTTTTCCAACCACCAATGTTAGTCTTCAAATGCATCACAATTTTTTCTTGTATGTTTGTACCTTAAAGAAGATTCAGAATTGTGGCTCTATATTAAATTTTATAACTTCCTATTAAAATGGAGTTGACTCTGTCCTAGCCATTTTGGTCAGTGGTTAGAGCACTGACCCAGTGGACCGAAGGGTCCTAGGTTCAGTTCTGGTCAAGGGCACCTACCTGGGTTGCAAGCTCTATCCCTGGCCCAGGTACAGCAGGCAACCAATCCATGTGTCCCTCTACAATTGATGTTTCTCTCTCTGTGTCTCTCCCCCTTCCTTCCATTCTGTCTAAAAACCAATGGGAAAAAATGTCTTTGGGTCAGGATTGACAAAAAATTAAATAAAATGGAGCTGACTTTTAAATTTTCAATAATACTGAGGTTGTTGGTATAGGGTCTTATTTTCCTAGTGAAAGTACTAGAAAAAGAACTGTTCCGTGTTTGTGCCTATTTGCATTCCTTATGTGGCTGAGTGCTAAATATCTACAGAAAATAAGTTTATAAGTCTATAATTTTCACTATGGAATATATTTAATAAAAATATTAATGTTATACAAACTTCGTTCTCAAATTAGTATATTTTTTAAATTTAAGCCATCAAGTACAGTGATTATAGGATGTTTCTAAACTTTAGTTTCAGAAATTAATGACTGTTTAATGTTATTTTATTCTCTGTTTGCTATATGAAAATGAGAATAAAATTATATCCCAAATTTATAAAAATGTTATTTAAATTATACCCATTTGCTCAGCATTAATTGTTAAATGAGTTTCAAATAGATAGGATAATTTACATTTCATTACAGTTTGACCTTTATTAGCACTATGATATTCTTATTTAAATTATCTTCAGAAATTAACTTTATCTTAAGAGTGTTCTATGTGCTTTTAATAAATTAAAACTAACACTGAAAATGTTTTAACAATTTCTTGATGTCTTGGTTTTATCAGTGGGAATACTAAATTTACTGAGTTTCATCCATATTTATAGAAGCAAAATCTATGACAGAGGGGCTTATATCCCAGAAAATCTATGAAAATTCCTTTGTTTAATACATTCCCAAAAGCTATTTTTTAAAAGTAATCTACCACTTTGTCATTAAAAAAAATGTAGTGAAAACATTTAGCTGTGTGAGCTCAGAATATTTCAGACTTTTGCAAGTGGTAATTACAGCATTAAAGGTCAAAGCAATTTTCTCCTAGTTGATTTTTAAAAAATGATTGTATGTGGATGGCCTTTTACAATTTACTGACTTCTGAAAACGTATTTTGGTTTAATCTTGCACTACATCATGTGGTTTGCAGGGGACATTTAGTTAATTTCACCCCACAGGTGAAGAAATTGGGGAAACATAGGGCTTAATTGTCTTCTCCAACATTACAGGAATTATAAACTCCAGATACAAGATTAGAAGTCATGTTTGAATTTCTAAAAATAATAATATTAATAATAACTAAAAATTGAGAACTTACTCTGAGCCAAGTACTTATACCACACACATTATCTTACTATCTTACTAATCCTTCTCACCTAGTAGCTTATACAATTGCAATGTTCATCTGATACTTTAGTAAACTGAGGTTTAATGAAATAAGTTTCCTGTTGCCATCTGGATAGTATGTGGCAAAGAATGAATGCTTAAGATGTGAAGGTTATTCATAACTGAGAATTTTACAAAATATAGCTTAGTATATTTTTAAAGTTATCTATGCTTCAAGTTTTTTTATTTTTTATCTGTTAACATATGGCTAATAATATTATCTACCTCACAGGGTTGTAAGAATCTCAAAATTAATGTATACAAAGAGCTTAAAACATGATAAATATTAGCTATTTTTATGTGATATTAGTCCAAGGATATATTCTTAATATTTTATTTAAAAAACAATAGTGAAAGCTGAACATTTATGTAAGACTAAAGGCCCAGTGCATGAAATTCATGCATGGGGGTGGGTGTCACTCAGCCCAGCCTGCACCCTCTTAAATCTAGGACCCCTCAAGGGATGTCCGACTGCCCATTTAGGCCTGATCTACCTAAACGGGCAGTCAGACATCCCTCTCATAATCCAGGATTGCTTGCTCCAAACAGTTTGCCTGCTTGCCTTCCTGATTGCCCCTAACTTCTTCTGCCTGCCAGCCTGATCACCCCCTAATCACTCCCCTGCCAGCCTGATTGATGCCTAACTGCTCTCCCCTACCCTTACAGGCCTGGTCACCCATAACTACCCTCACTTGAAGGCCTGGTCACTCCTAACTGCCCTCCCCTGCAGGCTTAATCACCCACAGCTGCCCTCCTTTGCAGACATGTTCCCTCTCAACTGCCCTCCCCTGCCGGCAATCTTGTGTCCACATGGGGGCAGCCATCTTATGTGTTGGAGTGATGGTCAATTTGCATATTACTCTTTTATTAGATAGGATAGAGGTCTGGTGCATAGGAGGGTGCCAGCTGATTTGCCTGAAGGGTGTCCTAGATCAGGGTGGGTGTTCCCTTGGGGCATGGGACAGCCTAGGCGAGGGGCCTGTGGTTGTTTGCAGGCTGGCCAGTCCCCCCTGCAATCCGAGTGGAGGCCCTGGTACCTGGGATTTATTTATGTTCTATAATTGAAATTCCATGGCCGCAGCTATTTTTGTTGGGATTTATTTATCTTCTATAATTGAAACTTTGTAGCCTGAAGTAGAGGTCAAGGCAAGCCAGGGCAGGTGGAAAGCTTGGCTTCCTCCCTTGCCAGGGAAACCCAAGCCTCCTGCTCTCTCCATGGCCATAGCCATCTTGGTTGGGCTAATTTGCATACTGGCTCCTGATTGGCTGGTGGATGTGGCTTGTGGGATAGCAGATGTATGGTGAATTTGCATATTACTCTTTTATTAGATAGGATAGCTTGGGTATTAAGCCAATTGAAACAGAAAAATACATTTCCCATATCACTAGCAAGTGGAGTTGGGAGCAGGCTCAGGTATTTATTGAGACTAGATACATAAAGTTGAAGTTTATGTTGATCTTCATCAATTCCTTCTTCCTCTGTCTACTTTGAAGGCTTGCATTAATAAAACTTCAATGAAGAGAAAGTTTAGACATCCTTTTATTGCATCTTAGATAAGTGTGCAGGAAAAGCATTTTTGGCTTCTTTCTCAACTATTTAACCACTGATTACTTTCGTTTTAACTTCTAAGAGGTATTTAGTTTATCACACAGCCTTGGATTCATGTCTCAAAGCTGGAGAATAAATGCCTTATAACTATTGGTGGCTTCACCCACTTAAGGTTAGACATAACCTTCATATATATTGGGATGGGGTTTTGAGAGTTATCTGTTGTGGAGCATTGCAAGAGATGTGCTAAATGATATCATTTGCAGCAAATTAAGTATACAATATTGTCTTGGGAAAATTCATTCATTTGTTTATTCAACTAGATACAGATTTATCCAAATCAACAAACATTTATTGCACTATGGTATGCCATAACTGGAACGATTAATGAAAACTGGTGCTGTTTCAAGAAATTTAAATAGTTAGAGCAGGAACGTATGGAATGACTGACAAAATTGTAGGATAAAAATCATAGCAGACGCGCTATATGATAACATAGAAAGAGAAATGGGTAATCCCAGTCCGAGAATTGAGGAGAAAAGAATGCCACCATGTAATCAGTGTCTTGAGGACTTAGTGCAAGCAAAAAGTAAGGGAAGACGAGGGACAATGTAGTGAAGATGCCTTCCTAATGTTTCTTCTCTAGTCGCTGGCTAGACTACACAGAATGAGTTTTCTTCTCAAAGGGTTTGCTGAAATCAAAGAAATAATCTTAGCCATACTATTGGAAAGAAGACTTATCACTTTTACCTATAAGTGGACCTGTTACATCAATAAATCCATATGTGTCACTCATGGAAAATGTCCCTCTTGAAGTTGGTTGACTCTAAAGGTTTCCTCAAATAACTCTCTCTGTCAATGACCAGTCATTCAGGCTGCCTCCAGAACAAAGACATTGTGATCTAAGGGTAAAGTCTGTAGTCCCCAGCCAGCAGGCAATTCCTCTGAAGTTGCCAGCCATAGAGGGAAAAAGGGTGAGGGGCTGGGGGCAGGGGAAGGTTGCCATTCACATCCGGGGAATTCTGGGACCAGGCGATGCCACTACAGAGTCGCATGGTGTCACCACCGGCACAGAGACCAGAGATGAGATTACCCGGGAAGACTAGTAAAAGGCTTTGGACCACTATTCATTCATATTGTATATTACTTTTCTGGGTCAACCTCTCTATCACTCAAAATTGAAACCTGTACCGTTTCCCTGGTGATAATAAAAGGCAGTGTGTTCCAACAGAGAGAGTTCTAATGTTGTTCCATAGAGAATGGAAAATCACAGCAGGAGGTGGAGGTGCTGGTAGTTGTCTGGTGGCCCTGGTTGTGTTTTAAAGCAGGGAGATGCTATGATCAGATCATCCGTTGAGGGGAAAAAATGAGCCCAGAATCTTGTTGAGAAGTTAGGAAGTTTTGCAGAACTCCAGCAGAGAGGAAAAAAAATGGTGGCCTAACCCAACCAGGAAGCCTGGAGAATGGACAGGGATAGGAGAGAGCGGGGTGAGGGGTGGGGGGGATGAGAGGATTTGGTCCCTGGTTGGATGTTGACAGTCACAGGCAGGAGTTAGAGCAGTGATTCTCAGCCTGTGGGTCGTTACCCTTTTGGGGGTCGAATGACCCTTTCACAGGGGTCGCCTAAGACTATTGGAAAACACCTATTTCCCATGGTCTTAGGAACCAACAGACCGCTCCTCGGTGTAGCAAAATGTAGCAATGTAGTTTACTGTTGTTATATGAAGACTGTTGCCCATGCTACACCACGATTCAAGACAAAATTTCATTTATTTGTAATTAGAAATGAATATTTCACAATCTATAATTACATATTGTTTTTGTGATTAATCCCTATGCTTTAATTATGTTCAATTTGTAACAATGAAAATACATCCTGCCTATCAGATATTTACATTACAGTTCATAACAGTAGCAAAATTACAGTGATGAAGTAGCAACGGAAATAATTTGATGGTTGGGGGTCACCACCACATGAGAAGCTGTCTTAAAGGGTCGCGGCCTTAGGAAGGTTGAGAACCACTGAGTTAGAGCATCCTTCCAGATGAAACCTTCATGTGATTTAGGAAATGGAGACAAGGCAAAGCAGATGGAGAGCCGAATTCAGTGTGCTTGGCTAACCCCTGCCTACGGCCTCCCCAAGGAATAGTTTCCTCGTTTGCCTGCACCTCTCTGGGGACCCTCAGTACCCTGTTAATGGTAGTAGAGTCTCTGTGTGTGCCTTTCTCCCCAACTACATTGGAAGGTCCCTATGGGTCTCAGTTAATTTCTAAAATGAAAATTTGTTTTACCTTCCATGTATCACAGGATAGTACATTTGATTCAAAGACTTTACCTGAAGCACTGCACGCATTTGCCTAAGTAAGTAACCTCTTGGTAATAATCTATCAATGAGATCTTTATAGTATCTACATTTAATTTTTTTTAAATGGGCATATTTTCTGTTATTAAAATATATTTAGATGACAGTTTCATGAGAATATGTTTTCGTAATAAAACATGAGTTTAATATTAAAATACAGTTCTTTGCAAAATATCTTGTGCTTGCTGATGACATCATGTGTATTCTTCTTACGTAATCTGGATACTTTGTCTATCCTTTTAAACATGTTGGAAGCAATTCTTTCTGAGATGTGTCTTTGTTTTCTGCATATAACTTTGAACTTTGGACAGTGTTTCTGCTGTTCATCATATGTTGTTAGTAAAGAGAAAGTGCTTGGCATTCCTGTGTACAGTTTTAGAGTACAGTATTAGTTCAGCAACTTATTTTATCTGACATTTGGACAAGTATCTTAATAGTTCAGAGAAAAGAGAGGCTTTTGCATGATTAAATTATATAATGAAACACACACACTCCTGTCGCAGGGCAGTTCAAACTTCTCCCAGAACCTGTAATCACTCAGAGATCCCTGGCACCTCTGTTCAACTGGGCCTGGGAGTTAACTCTAGCCGCTAATGTCCTTAAAGAATAATGGCTGCAAAAGCACTTTGAACTCCTAAGTCTCTGCCAGCTACTGCAGATGGGCCAAGTTCAACTACCTTCTCCCTCTTCCAAACTCTGTTCTAAAAATGGAAGAGGTGATTTTATCTTTCAGCGTCTTCTGTAGCCAGGTGTGCCCGGAGTCACAGATCTGACAAATAAAAGCAGAAACCCACTGAGATTTCTGAGACAGTTCTTGCTCTTTTGAAAATGGTCAGTGCCCTGTGATTCCCCATGATCCCTGCCTCAAAAGTGGCCCCATGACTGGGACGACAATAGCCACTCATGGCCCCGCGCTGGCCGACAGCAGCCCCAGGCAGGGCCAGCATCGAGACAGATGGATCCCGGGTCATAGCATCCTGGCTTTACACGCAGAAGTTCTGCACTGAACGCTTCCAGCCTCACCGCGCAAGGAAAATAAACCTCTAGTGTTAGGTGTCCTTATTCCCATGGTATGGATGGACATCCTAGCACAGCGGTTCTCAGCCTGTGGGTCGCGACCCCTTTGGGGCTCAAACGACCCTTTCACAGGGGTCGCCTAAGACTATTGAAAAACACCTATTTCCCATGGTCTTAGGAACCAACACACGCTCCTTAGTATAGTAAAATGTAGCAATGTAGTTTACTGTTGTCATATGAAGACTGTTACCCATGCTACACCACGATTCAAGACAAAATTTCATTTATTTGTAATTAGAAAGAAATATTTCACAATATATAGTTACATATTGTTTTTGTGATTAATCCCTATGCTTTAATTATGTTCAATTTGTAACAACAAAAATACATCCTGCCTATCAGATATTTACATGACAGTTCATAACAGTAGCAAAATTACATTTATGAAGTAGCAACGGAAATCATTTCATGGTTGGGGGTCACCACCACATGAGGAGCTGTCTTAAAGGGTTGCGGCATTAGGAAGGTTGATAACCACTGTCCTAGCACAATGGTCGGCAAACTGCGGCTCAAGAGCCACATGCGGCTCTTTGGCCCCTTGAGTGTGGCTCTTCCACAAAATATCATGGCCTGGGCGAGTCTATTTTGAAGAAGTGGTGGTAGAAGAAGTTTAAGTTTAAAAAATTTGGCTCTCCAAAGAAATTTCAATGTTACTGTTAATATGTGGCTCTGTTGACTAATGAGTTTGCCGACCACTGTCCTAACAGATACAATAGCATGTAAAGGAAAGAGCCATTGTTAGTGCTATTATATCATTACAAGTACTTGGCTCTCTCTAATGTCTGGAGAGGACCCCAATTAAACCCTTTGCAGAGGATGTAGACTTTTCTTACTTAAAAGCTTTCAGCCCCCTTGAGTAATGCTTAAAGGCTCTCTTTAATAAGCTGAGGCGCTTTTTATATTATTCTAGAAACGAGATCCAGCTGATTACTCTCCACTGGATATTTTCATATTTTACCATTGATAAATCTACTCAACAATTTTTAGGTTTAAAACATCAACTTTAAAACATATTTTAATCATGTCTCTATGAACATAAATGAGCTACCATTTAAGGATCACAGATACCTCTGAAGAAGATTTCTAATGAGGAAGACCCTGAAATTCTAGAAACGCAGCAAAAGCTGCCTTGAAAGTATTGGGAAGATATAAATCACTAGGTATCGATGGGATTCCAATGGAATTATTTTAAGGCACCGAGATGGAATCTGTTGAAATCCTGACAAGAAAATATCAACAAATAAGGGATACCAAACAACTGCCTTGTAGACTTGGAGCATTCAGTGTTCATCTCAGTCTTCAAGGAAGGAGATGCCAAAGAGCACAGTAACCACAGGACCGCTGCTCTAATTTCCCACACAAGCCAAGTCACCCTCAAGGTGATGGAGCAAAGGCTTCTACCCTATATGGAGTCAGAAATGCTGCATGTCCAGCTGGATTCAGAAAACAGGCACTTGAGATCCAATTGTGAGCATTCGCTGAATACTGGCGTGCTCCAAAGAATTTCAGGAGGTCACGCTATGCTCTACAGACTAAGTAAAGCCTTGACTATGTGGATCATGAAAAGCCATGGGTTGTCCTGAAAGAAGTGGGCGTGCCTCTCCACTCTATTATCCTGATGCGGAACCTGGATTGTGAACAGGAAGCTGGTAGGAACAGTATATGGAGAGAGAGATGGTTTCCCATGGGCAAAGGTGTCAGAGAAAGGTACACTTTCTCTCCCCACTTAATCTGTATGCAGAACATATCATAAGAAAAACTAGACTAGACTCAGAGAGGAAGTTGGACTGAAAATGGGTGGAAGAAATATTATTAACTTAAGATATGCAGATGACACCGTCCTTCTGGTAGAAATGAACAATGATCTGAAATGACTTCCGATGAAGGTGAAAGAAGAAAGTACTAAAGCAGGGCTGCATCTGAATATCCAGAAGACAAACATCATGACCACAGGAGAAACATACAACTTTCACACAGACCACAAAGACACTAACATTTTTAAATATTTTACCTACCTGGGTTGAGTTATCCATTCAAATGTAGATCAGCCAGGAAATCAAGAGAAGCCTGAGACTTGGAAGGGCAGCAATGGAAGAATTACGAAGATCACCACGAACAAAGATGTGTCTTTAGAGACCAAGGCTAAGGTCATCCACAGCCTCCTATTCCCTTTTACTATGTACACAGGTGAAAGCTAGATAGTGAAGAAAACTGAGAGGGAAAAAAAAATGGATTCATTGGGAATGTGCTATGGAAGGAGAACTTTGAATACCTTGGACTGCCTGTAGGATGAACAGATAGGTCCTAGAGCAAATTAAACCTGAAATATCCCCGGAAGCCAACATGGCAAAACTTCAGCTGTCCGACACCAGGCACATCATGAGGAGGCCCTTTGGAAACGACGGTTATGCTGGGAAAAATAAAAGTGCCAGGAAAAGAGGAAGACCAGGTATGAAATGGATTGATTCCATAAAAGGAGCTGTAGTCACAAGTTTTGCAGGAGCAGAGAAGGGAAGGTGAGGACAGGACACTGTGACCACCACTTATTCAGAGGGTCACCAGGAGTCGGAACTAACTAAATGTCACATAACACCCAGGTCTGAAATCCTACCTTTTAAAAAATACTTTTAGCTGTGTTCATGTATTTTTCCTGACAATATATGAGTTACCATTTAGTCTCATAAACAATGTCATAGAATTAGCAAAGTGCAGAAATTTAGACTTGAAAAACTTTTAGAAATACTTAACTCTCTTTTAAGATGTAGAACTGAAAGCTCTAAAAGGTGAAGGAAAGTCGAACAGTGAGTTATCTACACGGTGACATTGAAGGCCTTCAAGGCTTGTTTGAAGCTTTCCTTCCCTTGGGGGAGCAGGGGAAATTTTAATGGGTGGATTTTATAATCATAAGTTCTTGCTGTTCTAAAATTTTGCTTATAAAATGTTATTTCCATAACAGAGAGAGTAGGAAGAAAACATTAAAATTTTTTTATTTCTATTTAGGTTTTATCTAAAAAATAATTGAACTTTTATCATTTACTCTGTACTGTGGCGGCCACATGTCCTTTGTTCCTGTTTTGGGCATGGTGGATTGTCACTCATCATCTGTTGGAGCCTTTTTTTGAAATATCTTTCTTGACTACAAAGCCTGGAAAAGTAAAAAAAAATAAATAAAAAATCTATTTTCCAGACTCCTTTTCATTTTGACTTTTGGATTTGTTTGAGGTTTTTAAGGGTTCGATCACTTGCAGTATGCACATTTGCCTAACCCAGGAACACAGAGAATAGGGTGGTGAAGGCTGCGGTGGGGGTGTGTGGATGGACTAGTCGATGGGTGAAAAAGGGGTCATATATAATAACTTCAACAATAAAGATTAAAAGAAAAAGAAAAGATGGCAAACATTGCCTTAGCCAGTTATGTCAGTGGATAGAGTGTCGGCCTGCAGACTGAAGGGTCCTGGGTTTGATTCCAGTTAAGGGCACCTACCTTGGTTGTAGGTTAGATCCCCACCCCTGGTGGGGAGAATGCTGGAGGCAACCAATCTGTGCGTTTCTCGCAAATGGGTGTTTCTCTCTCCATGTCTCTCCCCCACCCTTTCACTCCCTCTAAAAATCAATGGAAAAATGTCCTCAGATAAAGATGAGCAAAACAAAACGAAGGCAGCTATCCTATGGAGTGAGCCTCGGCCTCCGAATAGAGGCCGGGGAACATCATTAGGTTTGTGGATGTCAAGGAGAGGATGGTTCTCGCAGGCCCGCTCTGTTTCCGAAGCCACACGTTGTCACAATTCACAGTGATGGGATGCTTCGTGTTTAATGTTTTACTGTAGTGGCTATCCTGGTGAGCAAGTTCAAACGTAAAAGGAGCTAGTCATGCAACGCCTAGATGAATCTCAAAAGCATTATGTTAAGTGAAAGAGGGTGCATAGTCTCTGATTCCATTTATAAGACATTCGCATAAAAACAAAGCTATTTGATATTTCAGGAGAATACTCCTTGGGGTGATAAAACTATTCTATATCTTTCTTGTCATGATGCGTACATGCTTGTAGACATGTGTCTACACTTGTTAAACTTTATACTTAAGAAGGGTGAATTTTGCTTCATGTAAAATTTGCCGCTATAAACTTGACTTTTAAAAAATGGTTGGGGAACACTGGTCTCTCCCTGTGTGTGTTTTACCACCATAGTTCAGATCACACCCAGGGAAATGATTTTTGCTTTGGCCTAAAACAACCCACATTTATTATCTCACTCTTTCTGCGGGTCTAAAGTTCAGGAACTGTTTATCTGGGTTCTCTGCTCAGGATCCAGCTGTGGCTGGGCTGGCTTTTCTTCTGAAAGCTACCTGAGGAGGTATCTGCTTCCATGTTCACCCGAGTTATTGGCAACATTTATTTCCTGGCACCTTTACGTCCGAGGGCCCAGGGTTCTTGCTGGTTAGGGGCTGGAGGCTGCCCTCAGCCTAAGAGTCAGTGTGTGGGTCCACAAGGGCGCCCACATTTCCTAGTTCTGGGGGCTTTCCCCGTGTGCCTGCTTACCTCCTCAAGCCTCCCGCGAGTCTATTAGCCAGATGGACTCTTCGATGATGCAGTGCAATCACAGGTATGCCATCCCCTCACTTTGCCATATTCTGTTTGTTAGAAGCAAGTCCCAGCTCCTGCCCACACTCAGGAGGAAAGGATAACGCGACGTTGTAAATGCCAGGAGATAGACAAGTGTGTCTATGGGTGGCGAGGGGGCGGGCAACCTCAAGTCTGTGCACCACGGGCCGGAGGAAGCTAAGGGGAGCCTGCTGGTTACTGATGAGGGAATTTCAGGGCTTGGTGGGCGCAGGTGGGAAAGGGGGGAAGGGAGGAGTGGGAACTGAGTCTGATCATGGTGAGGATGAGGGTTTGGCAGGTGGTGGATGGAGCAAAGGTTCAAATTTGACACCACATTGCAATATTTCCCTGAAGAAAGAGTCAGTCGCTCTAGAGGCCAGCTCAACTCGGATTAAAAAACAACAATAACAAAATGATATTTCAAGAGAATCAAAATGTATCTATATGAATAAAGTAGAAAGAAGTTTCACCTTCCTTCAACTCA
This sequence comes from Lasiurus cinereus, assembly GCA_011751065.1. Classification (NCBI taxonomy): domain Eukaryota; kingdom Metazoa; phylum Chordata; class Mammalia; order Chiroptera; family Vespertilionidae; genus Lasiurus; species Lasiurus cinereus. Next base: position 69,665,702 of record JAAGEH010002531.1, read on the forward strand.
CACCTTAGCCTCAAATAAATGTCTTATCCCAGATATCACTTTATTTATATGCCTCTCTTATCTAATAAAGAGGAATATGCTAATTGACTGCCCGCTCTCAAAGATGGTGGCACCCACAGCCAATAAGGAGGGAATGTGCTCATTGACTGCCCTGCCCTCAAAGGTGTCGACACCCACAGCCACAAGGTGGTGGTGCCCAGTCCCCTCCGGAGTCCCTCAGTCCCCCAGATGCCCAGGTAAACAGGGCTGGCCGAGGCTTGTGCTGCCAGCAGCAGAGATGTGATAGGGTGTCACCTTCCCCTGATCACTGGGTTGCCTCCCGCCTTTGAGGGCTCCCAGACTGTGAGAGGGGGCAGGCTGGGCTGAGGGAACCATGAATTCATGCACCAGGCCTCTAGTGTATGTGTGTGTACACACACACACACACACACACACACACACACACACATATATACATATATTTTTTTTTTGCATAAACAGGATCTGCCTTTTGCCCTTTCCATTTTATACTACTTACCTTTGCTTTTTCTAGTAATTAATCGAATTATTTTTTAACATAGGCCTGGCTCAAGATGGGCTCCAGCATGGAACTGGGTGGGGAGGTCCTTTTGGCGGGCATGCTGCTCTGATGTGGTGTGTCCCCACATGTACAATGGGAAGCTTCCTGGGACTGGAGCAAAAGGAGTGGATCAGCCTGGCAGAGGTCAGTGTGGCGTGTGCCCCTCATAGGTGTGGGATTATTTGCTTATTTATTCCTGTAGTTCTTCAGATGCTTGTAGCTATTTTCTTTCTTTACCCTCTGGTTTCATCTTCAGACAGTTTCTCTATTTAATTGTCAGAAAATAGACCCTTGGGTAAGATAGTGAGGATTCTCTTATCTCATTCCAGAGAAATCTGCCTTCTGCTCAAGCTCTGGAGGGAAACATATTGGTCTTGGTTATCCTCAGTTGGGTGTCACCGGGCCTGTGTTTGTGTTTTACATATTTTCCATTTTTCTTACGGTGATTGCATCCATTGCTTTCTTTAATCCCAGCCAATTTCAGGGAAGGGGGCCAAGAATCCTTCGAGGAGGCAGATTTTCCCTTTTAACTGTGAGCCACAACTATGTCATCATTAGACCTGACAGGGCGTCTCCAAAGGAACCAGCTGAGTGTATATTCACGGAGCCTGTGAGCTTGAGAGTATTTGTCTTATTTCGGATTAAAGGTCGGGATGCATTCATTAGAGCGGATGTAAATGGAATCTCTAGGACCAGCACATTCGGTTCTGAACCTCAGTGACCTCCACTCATGTTCGCTGTCACCTGGGAACCAGAACTTGAGCTGCATCCCTGATGCCCAGGGCTTGGGGCTGGGATACCTGGGTGTGATGGACGTGCCGTCAGCCCTGTAGAGGCAGTCACTCATGTTTCCATCAGGCCCCTGTTAAAGTTAACCATCTGCTGCTTGCTGTCATCTGTTTCTTGACCTAAGTGAAAAATGGTGTGTGTCACTTCAGTTCTCATTAGGTAGGCATCTGTATGCCGAGAAGGCTCCATAATTAATCTTCATGTAGGGAATGTCAGCCAAGGCCAGGCGTGGAATTGTTCTGAAGTGTGAGCTGTCTTCACACCTTTGTAGGTGGTCCTTTGAGGTCAAGCCTGAACAAGATTGATAGGACGAGCCCCATTGAGGATTCTTAGATAATTAATTTCAAAGGAGTCTCACTACATTTTAGTCTTTTGTCATTGCGGTTAAAACAGCATATTCACAATTTTTGTTCAAAAGTCCTTTTCTTCTTCTTCTGTATCCTTCTCATGAAAAATGCAAGAATTGTAGGACTGTGGACTAATGATGCCTTGAGATAAAGATTCTAGTACACACACTGAGATGCGACATAAAGATTTCAGGAGAACCTTTCAGACGAAGGATGATTTCTGGAATCTTTCCCTCCAGGATGATATTTCCTGGCTCTTTCTTCATATTTCAAAGACATTGGGTTTTGATAAAAATATATTTTGTATCTTTATTCCAAATCTTAATTATTTGGAAAATATATAAGAGATCTAGATCAATAATTAAAAAGTCTTTTAAAAGAATTACCTTTTGCCGAGACTGGTTTGGCTCAGTAGATAGAGCATCGGCTTTCGGACTGAAAAGTCCCAGGTTCGATTCTGGTTGGGGGCGTGTACCTTGTTTGTGGGCACATCTCCACTGTGGGGCATGCAGGAGGCGGCTGATCGATGTCTCTCTCTCATCGATGTTTCTGACTTTCTATCTCTCTCCCTTCCTCTCTGTAAAAAATCAATAAAATATATTTTAAAAAAAGCTTTTTTTTAAAAAAAGAATTACCTTTTTTCTTCTTTTTCTGGGACCCCTGTGGTTCAGTAGGTTGAGTGTAGGAAAGGTAGCCAGTTTGATTCCTGGTCAAGGCACAAGCCTAGGTTGTGGGTTCAGTCCCCAGCTGGGGTGCATATGGGAGGCAACCAGTCGATGTTTCTCTCTCACATCAGTGTTTTTGTTTTGTTTTTTCTCTTTCTCCTTCTCACTTCTCTCTAAAATCAATCAAAACATATAATAAAAATTATTTTTTCAGACACAGAAGACTAAAAGTCATTTTTATTTATTCACTTAATACTGTGCAGTTATCTGTCTGCTCCCTGAGGAAGAGGAAATGGGTGATTTGGGAGGTGGATAGAAGAATCAAATGATATGGAAGAAGACCAGAGCCAGGTCAAGGACAATGACTGGTCTAAACAGAAGGCATCGTGTTGGCAGCAAATACAGTAAAGCAAGTGGTCTCGAGCACCTCCTTCCTGTATTCCATTTACGTCTTGGGCTGTGGATTGGAAAAACGGACTTGGAGATGTCAGTCTGAAACTAATTTAAATAGTGTCTGTCAAAACAGGGAAATAAACTGGGAGCAACAATCAGATACGGAAGGATTGACAGCTGGATTCGTCATCCCTTACCACAATAATGCTGTAGAACAAACAACTACACCATCTCAGTGCTGCACGATGAGGAACATTTATCCCTCACAGCTCAGCTCTGCTGATCTGGGCTGTCCTCCCTCATGTGTCATCTGGGGTCATTTGGATGTCAGGTGGACAACAGGATGCTCAGTTTCTACTCACTGTGTTTCCTTCTCCCCCCCGGTGTGCCCGGACATCTTCTCTGAGCAATGGCTGAGGCGTGAGATAGAAGACACACCCAACCGCACACTGCTTTTCATGCCTTTGCTTGTGTCATTTTTTGCCATTATCAGTTACATGGTCAAGCCCAGAGACAGCATGCAAAATCAATTCTTATTAAACTCTTGTTGAGTCAAACCACTAATATTTTGGGATGTTTTTTAAAAATATATTTTTATTGATTTCAGAGAGAAAGGGAACGGGAGAGAGAGAGAGATAGAAACATCAATGATGAGAATCGTTGCTCGGCTGCCTCCTGCATGCCCCCTACTGCGATCGAGCCCACAATCTGGGCATGTGCCCTGACCGAGAATTGATCCGTGACCCCAATTCATAGGTTGAAGCTTAACCACTGAGTCACACCATGGTTTTTTTAATGCAGCACAATCCAGCCTACCTTGACTGATAAAATCATGAAATATTTTCTCAGCATTATGTTTGTGTGACAGATGACAAATTATATGGATGACAAATACTTATAGCCACATGTTTTCTAAGGCTTTATAAAAGAAATTCTAATACTTACACTTTAAGGAGCTTATATATATTCTTATACGTTCTTATAGTTTCATTCTTCTATGCATATATAAGCTTATATTCTGTGAATTTTAATATACAGGTTGTTGCAATTAATGACGTGGATGAAATTTCATCCTCATATATTGTCATTGCATATACAATCATATAGGAAACTCATCAATAATAATTCTACATCTCAATATAATTTCAGCAGGTTAGCTTAAAGTAAGGGAAATATAAATCTTTAATGTATAAAAATCCTTTGAGGTGTATGTATAATCACTTTGTCGAAGATGTCTATTGACTGAATTTGATAATATCATTAGGCTGTCAGTTAACTTCTATTTGGATTCACTTATACTTCACACACTTTTATCGTGGGCATTCAGATACTAGTTCCTCTCCTCTGGCCAGCAGATGGGTGGAATTACAGCATTGTCTCTGACATCCGGTGGCAGAATTCTTTGCATGGAAGGTTCTAGCTGAGGGTGTAATGCCGGGGGCTCCTTTTAGGAGCTCTCCTCCTGGGAACCTTGATCTTATTAAAGCAGGAATGGATACTCAGAAAGACTATTGTACTATCAAATAAAGAGGAGAAATGTCCACCTGTGGCCCATGGTTATCTTAAAAATTCCCTTTCAGGATTCTGACAATTCAGTTAGATACCACAGAAGATTATATTATATAGAACAGTTTAGATGATCACAGAATATTTAACCAAAACGAGCATCCTTTTAATAAAGCCGCTGCCATTTGATTAACATGTGATACCGATGAAACAAAGTTAATCTTTTGAGTGTAATCCTGAGTTTGCACAGATTCCATCATCACTAACGTCTTGAGGATTCTCTCAGCCGGGTGTTTACATTTTAACGCCCATCCTCTTAATTTCAAGTACATCAGTTGTTTTAATTTCAAGTACATCTCCCGTTAGCTCAGTTGTTCCATCGGACTCTCGTTTCAGGATCTCTCTGTTGATTCCTAGTTTGCTGGGCTCGCATACAACTGCTCCCCGCATTCGCTCACATGGCCCATGGCTATATGGACCTCACACACAATGGACTAATGAGCCGTAACTAGCCTGATGCTGAACTGGCCCCAGCTGCAGCATGGAACAGAAACTCTGGACACTGGCTTTCCTTTGATCTCTACTGTATCTCCAACTGCACTTCTTCTATGACTGGACTAAAGGGGATGGGCTTTGGAAACCCAAGGATGCAATTCCACACAAGTAAAAAAAATCACTGGTCCTCCCACGCGGGTCTTCTTCTCGAGATATGGGAAGGATGCCAACCCCAGCGCTCAGTGAGGAAGGGATCCCTTGCTTCCCGCCAATAGCAGGACAACCTATATTTCAGAGGTTCCTCCTTCTCTTCTTGTTTTTTAAACACTCTTTTCATCTTGGCCCTTTTTTTGTTCCTCTCACCGTGCCTTTGAAGAATCGTATCATCCCCTTCTTTTCACTTGCATTGCTGAACGTTTACAGGAGTTGTACTCAGTATTCCTTTCATTGATTGAGAGTTTTTCACTCAATTGCTGGTACATCAAGGACAATTTGAACTTAACACATCCATAACTAATCTCATTTTTTTCTTTGTTTCTAACCTTCTCTTGTCACCCTTGCTGTGGTTCTCAGATAATTCAGTCATCCTGCCACTTCCAAGAAAAAGCCCGTTCAGTGCACACAGCCCATTAATTACCACGCCCTGGTTCTCCTCTTACCTCTTTAACATCTGCTCCCCTCCATCCCTACCTCCACTTAGTTCCTGCTTTTACGACTCCCTGCTCTCCACTTTGTCTCCCAGAGGGCTCTTGGCCTTTCCTGATTTGTGCCAGCCTACTCACACAATGACAGGACAATGTTTCTAAACTATAAGCCTGGCCATAGTATCCCAATGCTTAATAGGAAGATGGAGTGCAACAAACCTTGTCCACAGATATTCACTTGATAAATGTTGGCATAACTTGTGGCAATTTTTCAAAGATTGCTCTTGTGGGGGGGGGGGTGGGAAGAGGTCAGCCAAAGAACTCGTATGCATATATGCATAACCCATAGACACAGACAATAGGATGGTGAACATATGTAATACTTTCAATAATAAAAAAATAAAAAGAAATATAGTCAAATAGTAATCCCTAAGAAGTATATATAAATATATATTTCTAAATAATGCATAAGTCAAGAAGAAACATCAAGAGAAATTTTAAAATGTCTGTAACTAAATGAAAGTGAAAGCAATGTACCAAAATTTGGGAAATGAAGCAAAAGCAGTGACCAGAAGAAAATTTATGGTATTGAATGCATATATTAAAAAAGAATGATTCAAAATCAATAATCTAAATTTCCATATTAGGAGAAAATAAAAGGAAGGAAACTAAGTCAAAGTAAGCAGAGGAAAATAAACATAATTGGAGTAGAAGTGAAATTAAAAACAGTAAATCAATACAGAAAATCCGAAACCAAAACTTTTTTAAAGAATCAATAAAATCGATAAGCTGTTACAGGATACCTAGGAAAAAAGAAAAAGGACCCAACTGACTAATATCAGAAATTAAAGAGGGGACATTACTATAGATTCTATGGAAATTAAAAAGGTAATAAAGGAATATTATGAACAACTCTATGCCCACAAATTTGACAACCTTGATGAATGGGCCAGTTTTTTGAAAGACACAGTCTGCCAAAACTCAAGAAGAAAAGATTATCTGAATTATCTGAAAAGATGTTATTCCATTCTTAGGAATCAATAATTAATAACATTCAAAACAGAAAGTCACTGGCCCATGTTGGTTCCATCGAACATGTATGGAAGAAATGTTACCAGTTCTCTACAATCTCTTTCAGAGAATAGACACAGAGAGACTACTTCCTAACTCATTCTGTGAGGCCAGCATTACCCAAATGCCTTTGCCAGACAAAGACATTACAAGAAAACTACAGACCGATATCTCTCATGAACATAGATGCAGATGTCTTCAACAAACTATTAGCAAAGTTGAATACAATAAAGTATGTAAAGAATGAAACACTGTGACCAAGTGTGATCCATCCCAGGCCTATAAAGCTAATTCACAATCCAGGGACCAATTAATGTGGTCCCTCACATCAACAGACTACAAAAGAAAAACCACATGATCATATCAATAGATGCAGAAAAACGATTTGACAAAATCCAACCCCCATTTATAATAAAAACTAAGTGCAAATTAGGAATAGGAAGGAACTTTTCTTAAAGTGCTAAAGACTATCTACAAAAATCTACTGCACACATCGTATTTAATGGTAACTTGAAGCTTTTCCACTAAGATCATGAACAAGACATAGATGTCCCCGCTTACCACTCCTTTTTAACAGCTTACAGACATTCCTTGCGTGTTAGACGTACTTTGGTAGAGATGCTGGTGTCTGTGTGTGTGTGTGTGTGTGTGTGTGTGTGTGTTTCATGGATGCTTCCTTCCCATCCTTCAGTTTCTATTTAAATTATCCCTGCTAAGACAGGCCTTCCCTGACAGCCTACCTGAATAACCCCCACTTTTCACCCAAAGTTAACTCTAGCACACCTGGAAGTTACAGAAGTGGAGGGCACAGACTGGCCTCAAACTCCTTATCCCTCTATCTCTGAGTTTCCTCATTTGAAACGTGGAGATAATATTATGAGGAATAACTTACCTGATAAGGTTGTGAGTGGGGTTTGGAAAAGGTTGATGCATGTCATGCACTGAGGACAGTGCCTGGCACATAGAAATCCCTCTGTTAGTGATTATTATAATACTGTAGGCCCTGTGCACAAAACCTGTGCATGGATAGCGTCCCTAGTGGCTGCCAGCTGCCAGCTGGGGAACCTCCCTTCCCCTGGTCACCTGCCACCAATGCCACCTGGTTGAACTTGCAGTTGAACTTTTGGTCGAGGGGACAATTTGCATATTAGGCTTTTATTATATAGGACTAGTGACCTGGTGCATGGATTCATGCACATTGAAAGAAAATTAACTAGAAGGTGGCTGGCAGAGTGGACTGGACGAGACACGCTCCACACACCCTGGAACCAACATCCCGCAGTCCCTCCCTGGTGGGCCACACCTGGGATGGTGCCTTGGCTCAAGGGGCATCTGCAGAGTGAGCGGGGTCCCTCCAGCAGGTGGCATTGCTTGGCCGGTCTGCAGGGATCAGGCCGAAACTGGCTCTTCTATATCCCCAAGGGGGCCCAGAGTGTGAGAGGGCACTCTGCAAAGTTGCTGTTGTACAGGATGTGGAATGCAAAAGCAAGTGTGCAGTAAACCAGACTCGAGGCCAACAGTACCCCAGCAACAACACAACCCATTGCCAAAGTTAGAATCCTGCAGCCCAAGAGGAATCGGGCTTCTTCCTCTCTGGTTCCAGGATGCATCACCTGAGAACTGCAGCTGACAAGTCACTGCAGCTCAGCAGCTTCTGCATTGAACATCTGCCCCCTGGAGGTCAGTGTGTGTCATAGCTGCTAATCAGATGGACACTTAGCTTATTAGCCTTTTATATATATAAAAGGCCTGATGCATGAAATTTGTGCATGGGGAGGTGTCCTCTTGCCCAACCTGCGCCCTCTCCAATCTGGGAATCCTCGAGGGATGTCTGACTGCCCCTTTAGGCCCAATACCACAACCCTCTCACAATCCAGGATAGCTGGCTCCCAACTGCTCGACTGCCTGCCTGCCTTCCTGATTGCCCCTAACTGCTTCTGCCTGCCAGCATGATCACCCTCTAACCACTCCCCTGCCAGCCTGATTGATGCCTAACCACTCCCCTGTCAGCCTGTTTGCCCCTAACTTCCCTCCTCTGCTGGCTTGGTCCCTCCTAACTTCCCTCCCCTGCTGGCCATCTTGTGGTGGCCATCTTATGTCTACATGGGTGCAGGATCTTTGACCACATGGGATAGCCATCTTTTGTCTTGGAGTGGTGGTGAATATCTGCATATTACTCTTTTTTTAGATAGGATAGAGACCTGGTGTATGGGTGAGGGCCAGCTGGTTTGCCCTGAAGTGTGTCTCAGATCAGGGTGGGAGTTCCCTTGGGGCGTGGGGTAGCCTGGCTGAGGGGCCTTGGTGGTTTGCAGGCCGCCATGTCCCCCGGCAACCCAAGTAGAGGCCCTGATATCTGGGATTTATTTATCTTCTACAATTGAAATTTTGTAACCTGGAGTGGAGCCAAACCTCCTGTTCACTCTGTAGCCTTAAGTGAAGGCCAAGGCAGGCCAGGACTACAGAAGCTTGGCTTCCTCCATTGCCAGGGGCAGCCCTAGCCTCCTGCTCTTTCCAGCTCCATGGCTGCCACCATTTTTGTTGGGATTAATTTATCTTCTGTAATTGAAACTTTGTAGCCTTGAGTGGGGGCCTGGGCCCACAAGGGTATGTGGAAAGCTTGGCTTCCTCTATTGCTGGGGAAACCCAAGCCTCCCTCCTGCTCTCTCAGTGGCTGCAGCCATCTTGGTTGGGTTAATTTGCATACCCCCTCTTGATTGTCTGGTGGGCATGGCTTATGGCGTGATTTGTGTGTGTAGTGTTGTGATGGTTAATTTGCATATTACTCTTTTATTAGATAGGATAGATATTAGCATTCGCTTAAAAAATAATGTTTAACACATTGTAATTGCTTATTTTTTATTCCCTCTTCTACAATAACACTGTCAGGGCAGTAACCATATTTGCCATCTTTAAAGACTATGGCCCTAGCTATTTCTGGCACATATGAAAACCTTAGCAAATATTTTCTCAAAAAAAAAAAAGAATTCAGATTAGACTTTTGCATATGAACTATGTTGCTGAGACAGAAATGGTTTTGTGAGGGCAATGGAATGACAGCTGCTAATAGAATTGGGTGAGGCTTTGCCATTTCCAACCTCTACATAGCAGCTAAAAGTGAAAGTGGTTCCCAGAACAAGTCCTGCTGTGATGGCAGGCATTTTTAAGGCAAACACTGAGCCTCAAGCAGGCACAAAGGAGTTCATGCCATTGTCTGTGGGATCAGAGAGAATCCTCTTAGGCATGGCTGATCTTCAGCTGCTACACATTGGCACAACCATATAGACTGCTAACTAATAATCCTCCATCCTGGTTGGTATATAATTCCTGTCTGGGTTCCCCGAGTGCTTCTGACCTCCCTTAGGATCTGCAGGAAGTCAGCTTTAATGCCCCCAAAAGTTATTAGCTGGCACTTGGATGCCATTAATTTTAACAATGACAGGGCATTTCTAATATCTGTTATGCTAACAAACCACTAATTTCACACATGCACATTTGTTATGATGCAAATTATTAAGCTATCTGCTATTGATGAGATACATATAAAGATAGCTGAGACTATGGCAGGAGCCTCGCTGGAGAAATGGGCTTCTGATTGGAAAGGGAGTAGATCAATCCTGGAGCAGGAACTCCTCAGGAGGCCACTTGATCATCTTTCGGTGTGGCTTAGACCAGGACTGCAAAGTGCAGCCCCAGCACCAAATCCAGCCATGGCTGGCTTCCTGGGGCCTGTGAGCTAAGGATATTTTCCAATTATTTTTAAATAATTGAAAAATATTCAAAACAAGAAGAATATTCTGACATGAAAATTATGCAAAAGTCAACCTTTAGCATCTATCCAGTTTTATCGGAGCACAGCTTGCTAATTTGTTTATTCACTGTCTATCCCAGCTGTGGCAGTGACATGAAAGAGAGGACTGGTTGGGACAGAAACCTTATGACCCATAAATCTGAAAATATTTACATTTGTCCCTTTATGGAAAGCGTCCGTTGATCCTGGCTTAATATATGCCCATGCTCAGTGTTTTAAAGTAAGTTATCAATATCCATCAAAACCATAAAAGTATCTATAAAAATATGGTAAATGTTTAAATACATCAGACATTGCAGATGATGTGAACTCTTGTAAGATTGGTTAGTGATATTGGACAATACTTAGCATGTTCTAAATATTTAAAACAATGCAAGGCAAAATATAAATTATAACGGCAGTGTTATTGTTTAACATATATATGTAATGAGAAAGGCATGGAACAAATTAAAGGATAATAGGTAATAATATTTACTTTGCCTTAATAAATGTACGTTCATTCTAATAATAATTTAAAAAAAAGCTTGCATCAGTTTTAAAATAACAATCCTATATAATAAAAGCCTCTGCTAAGTGTCTGGTCAACCATTCAATCAATCAAAGCATAATATACTAATGATATGCTACGTCTGCTCAAATGCTCACTATGATGTGCTCTGACCACCAGGGGTCAGACACTCCAACCAGTAGGTTAGAATGCTGCTGGGGTACAGCTGATCATGACTGACTGAGGTGGAGCCCTAGAGCCCTGGAGCCCTCCAATGGCCGTTCTCTGGCTGGCCAACCTCCTGAGTCCCTTCCCAACCCTGATCATGCATTGGCGTGGTCCCTTGGCTGGGCCTGTGCCCACTTGCAATCCAGGACTCCTCGGGGGATGTCGGAGAGCTGGTTTCAGTCCGATCCTGCAGGCAAGGCTGAAGAACCCCACTGGTTCACGAATTCATGCACTGGGCCTTTGGTATCCTATATAAAAAAAGAGGTAATATGCAAATTAATGCTTACACCCTCATAAGATGTCTTCCTATGACCAGGTTGGCAGGGGGGTTAGTGAGGGATGACCTAATGACTGAACAGCAGGCTGCGTGGGGTGACCAGGCTGCCAGAGGGGCAGTTTGGGGTGATTCAGCTGGCAGGAGGGGCAGTAAGGGGTGATCAGGCTGGCACACAAAGGCAGTGGGGGACTATCAGGTCAGCAGGGGAGGCAGTTAATGGCAACCAGGCAGGCAGGCAGGTGAGTGATTAGGAGCCAATGGTCCAGGATTGTGAGAGGGATGTCCAACTGCCAGTTTAGGCCGATTCCCAGGCTTGGGGATAACCCAGCAGTCAGACATCCCCCATGGGGTCCTGAATTAGAGAGAGTGCAGACTGGGCTGAGGGGACTCCCCGCCCACCCATGCACGAATTTCTTGTTCCAGGCACCTTATGCCAAATCTAAGTAAAAGGAAGTCTGCATAGTCTTCTTCTTCAGCAAATTAAACATGAATATGCCATTGTTAGGAAATAAAAATATTCCGTTATTTTTTATAAAACATACTTAGGAAAACATTACTTAATTGCTTATTATTTATCCATTCCATTTTAAAAGATAAGAAAGAGAATAGGTGGATGCTTTGTACCTAGATCTTAATGATTCTAAGGTGGATAATTCTACTCCTGAGCTACAATGGGATGAGAAGTCCTAATCCAATAGGTAGGACACAGAGCTGTCAAGAAAAAAAAAATTTTCTCCTCATGGCTTGCCACTGAACAAGAACTTGGATGGATTATGATGGGATGGATTATGATGGGTTCATTTCCTCTAAGGCCAGTTACTAGACACTGATCTTGAACCATAAGTGATGTCACAGAATGTGACAGAATTGGCATTTTTAATAATATACTATATAAACCATCTTCCTTCTTTGATCCCTCTTCTTCAGGCTGCCTCTTCCTGACCTGACATTTTTTATTATTATAATCTGCCTGTAGTCCCATAGTTCCACAAGCCAATAATGTTCACTGAAAGCCATACTTCTTTAGGGAACATCTTTCAAAATGACCTGCTGTAAACCATATAGTTTTGGAGACCCCATGTATATTTAAAGTGACAAGCAAAGTTGAGAGGTTCTAAGTCTTACTTACTTTCCATTGGACTGAGAATCTCCAAAAACACTTGATTTTCCTATTCAGCCAGCACTGATTGGGTGTTTACTTCTTGAAAAGCAGTACTCAAAACACTGCTGAACAGAGGGAGAGGGAGCGGGGGGGTAGCGGGGGGAGATATACAGATTTAGAAATTGCGATCTTCATGTGAGTATTTTCTGTTCTCTGTTAGATAAACAGTCAATCCTCATTATTTGAATATTCTACATTTGTGAATTTGCCTACTTGCTCCACTTTATTAGGAACCCCAAAATCATTATGTTCCCTTGGGTCATTCACAAGACTTAAGCAGAGTGGTGTGATACATTTTAGTAACTTGACATGCACATTTCCAGCTGAAATCAAACAAGGTTACGCTTCACCTTCTAGATCCAGCTCTCATCGAATAAACAAGTGTTCTTTTTGCACTCTACTCTGTGACCTTTTTCTCACTTCTTTGGTTTCTGTTCATTTCGTTTTGTTGGTGCTTTTGCTGTTTAAAATGGCCCCCAAGCATAGTGCGTAAGTGCTGTCTAGTGTGCCCAAGAGAAGGAAGGCTGTGATCGCATGTTAGGTAAGCTTCATTGAGGCTTGAATTATAATGCCATTGGCTGTGAGCGCAATGCTAATGAATCAAAACTATGTATTGAATAAGTGTCTTTAAAGAGAAATACACATAAAAAAAAGGTTATATGTTGATAGGTTGATGACAATATTATCATCAGGTTCCATTTTCACTGCCTCGGGACTCACATTGACTTTGTAGAGCATAGCTACTCTGAATAATGAGAATCTACTGTATTGTGTTTAGGCTGGTACTTAAGGAAAATTCTTAGAATAATAAGTCTTAGAATCATTTATTCAACAAATATGTATTGAGCATTTCTGTAGGCTGACTGTGTCATAAAATGTACAGTTAAAACCTATATAATCTTACTAACCAATGTCTCCCAACAAATTTAAATTTAATTAAAAATTAAAAAAGAAAAATAAAGAAGTAATCAAAAGACACAAATATTACTGCCCTCATTGAACTTCCATTATAATTAAGATTTTTTAAATTCTAGGTGCCCGTGCCAAGTACTTCGAGTGTATTATATAATCCTTTCAACAACACTACAAAGTAGATATTTTTTAGCCCCATCTTAAATAAAGTAAACTCTAATTCAAATAATTTAAATAAGTTACAAAATAAAATACAGTATCTTGCAAACTTGAGTTTCAAAGTTGACTTGATCTATAGTGTGTTCTAAATGATCAACATCCATATACTGAGAACATAGTCATAGAAAATACACATGACTACTGAATATTTAAGTTTCATATACGAAATGCTACAGGAGAGAGCAAGACTTCAGATTCAATAATTTAGGTGAATTTTGCATCATGGTATTAAGTTAGTTTTGCCTTTGGTAGACACTTATTATCTTGCTCTTTGGAAATTAGAGATAACATTTTAAAAAATATGTATTTTATTGATTTTTTAAAGAGAGGAAGGAAGAGGGATAGAGAGTTAGAAACATCAATGAGAGAGAAACATCTATTAGCTGCCCAGGTATGTGCCCACAATCAAGGTACATGTCCTTTACGGGAATCGAACCTGCGACTCTTGAGTTTGCAGGCTGATGCTCTCCACTGAGCCAAACCGGTTAGGGCAGAGATTACTTTTGGAAATGTTTTTAGTTTCTGGACTCTGTGAATTTACATGCAGCAATATATGACAATGGACAACCCAGCCACTTTTAGGATTAAACTTGGAAGAGGCATGGAGATTTTTACTAAAGTTTTTGGGGAAATAAGATTTTAGCAAAACAAATAATTCATTTTAAGATATTTCTTAGTTTTCTTTGTCCTTATCTTTTGGAGGCTCCCTGTCTGATGGAATTTTAAAAAAAATCGAAACAATTCAGCTGCTTCCTTGGCCAAGATCATTGCATTTTGTTAACAAAAGCTTTACTTTCTCTTTTCAACAAGCTTTTACGCTAGTATGCTGTGAGTCGTCTGTGTGGAGTTATTGATTTTATATGAACCCATAGTGCACACAGCAGTGTTTTCTATCAATTGCATGATCAAGGTTGTTGTTTTGTAAAAGGGGGTTGTATTGCTGACAGCACAGCGTCTGAAGTGAGCGCTCCCACTTGCTTGAGTGGGAAGAGCTGTGGAGCCAGTTGTGCCTTTGAACTTTAGTTCACTTCTGGGTGTTACTGTAAAAACGAAGAGCCTTTTGAGGACCGCGCAGTTTTCACTAAATAATGCCTTTTTTTTTTTTTTAGTTTGTTGTTTGACAGATTTTTTTTCTTATTTTCCTGGTGAGTTGTACATTTAAGCTGCCGCGTTGCTGGGTAAATATTTGTCAACAGTTAAATGGTTTAGAAGCCCCGTGCCAATGGCTGGTACATGGGATGCCCTTCCCTTCTGGCTCACTCCTGGCACGGATTTCATCTCCCTCTCAGAATGCATTTTCTTTGATTCTGTCACTTTCACTTGTCACTTTACAAATGTGACAATTTGAAAATTGCCAAACTTGGAATGATACCCTTTTAAAACTCATACTCACACTATTGTGTGTAAGAGAAGCAGACAGATTCCTGATGTTTGTCTAGTGCTAAATTCTCCAATGTGGGAACCTCTTTCCACGTCCCGCGAGGTTCAGGGTTCCCGGTTCAGGGTTCGGGTTCTGAAGGAGGCCGCACGCAAAACGAAGAGAGAGACTAGAGAATATTAATTTGGCGATATTGGTGGGCCAGATGGGAGCCTTCCTCTAGTGCAGCGGTTCTCAACCTGTGGGTCTCGAACCCTTGGGGGTCGAACGACCCTTTCACAGGGGTCGCCTAAGACTATTGGAAAACACCTATTTCCCATGGTCTTAGGAACCAACACACCGCTCCTCGGTGTAGCAAAGTGTAGCAATGTAGTTTACTGTTGTCATATGAAGACTGTTACCCATGCTACACCACGATTCAAGACAAAATTTCATTTATTTGTAATTAGAAATAAATATTTCACAATATATAATTATATATTGTTTTTGTGATTAATCCCTATGCTTTAATTATGTTCAATTTGTAACAATGAAAATACATCCTGCATATCAGATATTTACATTACAGCTCATAACAGTAGCAAAATTACAGTTATGAAGTAGCAACGGAAATAATTTTATGGTTGGGGGTCACCACCACATGAAGAGCTGTCTTAAAGGGTCTCGGCATTAGGAAGGTTGAGAACCGCTGCTCTAGTGGAAAGGGCTACCCCCTTCCTTTGGCTTTGCCATCCCTTTTATTCAGGTTTGGGATACACCCTTTGCCCTAAAACAGGCAATTCTAGTAACAAGTAGATTATCTATCAGTCAGGATTTACATGATTATTTTATGGGGAAGTTCATTGTCTCAATTAGATAGGGAGTGGCTGGCTTTGAACTTTCAGAGCTTCAAGGTTGACCAGCCTTCTGGGTTCCTCGTCCACTTTCTATTAGTGAGACAATGATTGGTTTCCGGCACTCCCAATTTTGTGTAAGGAGAAAGAAGCATGGTTTTCCAACCATTGCTCCTTTGCAAAGCGATGATAGGAACAGTTACGCCTCATATTAAGTTGGAGGAAATAAATTTCCATACTTTATCTTTCCAGGTAATTTGATGTAACTTATCCCTTATTTCTTTATGATCACAGACTCTTATAACTTCTAATATCACATGTCACCATATCATCATAAAATATGGAAGTTCCATTTTCTTCTTGGCCAAGTTTTCTCCTTTATATTTAAAAATGACTCTATTTCATGAATGTATATTGTTCTGTAATATTAAGTATTATATATATACTGACAATAAACCATGTTCTTGAATATTTTCATGTGCTATTAAGTAGGCATGTGTTACCCTCATACAGTTCATCAGTGAGAGCTGTCCGTTGAGGAGAAGCCAGAGATCCAGGCTGTGGTCACCTGTCTGGAGCTCACAAGTGCTCCTTTAAGAGCCCTGGGTCAGTGTAGCTAATGTACTAGTGACTGTGGTTTGAAAGCCCTCTTGATGTTCATCATTAGAAAGAACCTTTCGGGGTGGAGTTGGGGGGTGGGGGGCGGATATACCTACCTCTCTAAGCATTAAAGCACAGACTCTAAGATCACAACTTCTTTCTGAAAGCAAAATCACTGTGAAAGGCCTACCATTCCTTGGGACATAGGGACGTGGGCCAATGTGAAGCAATCAAACCCAACCAAGGAAAGCAATATCCCTTTGTCTGTTTTTCCCCAGAGCTGGCGCAGCTGCAGAGACCTTTAACAATGCCAGGCTCTTCCCTGCCATCCTGCAATCCCAGCGCATTTTGCCAGGGTAACGTTTTAGAACCAGTGAGAGCTCAGAATTCATTTCCTCCAAAACCTTCATGTCACACATGGGGGGCATGGAGACAAAGGCAGAATTCTGTGACTTGGAGCTTTGACCTAGTCTGTCGCTCCATCATCATGATGGAAATACACCTGCATGCTGCCTGGGGCTCTGTATGCTGTTTCTCCACGGGGTTTCGGCAGAGATTTCCGATTTGCCCTCTGTGATTTCAAGTGGCTTTTTGAAGGAGAGAGATGGAAACTCATTGCTGCTGATTAAGGTGTCTGCCTCCTGGATCATTTTAACCATGACACATCCACTTCCTGGTGGATATTTACCTTCACTTAAAAGTTTACGAAGATAATGCATTCATTTTCTCTCTGAGCACTTTTATAAAGAGCAGTCTTGTAGAAAAAAAAAGGAAAATACTGATTATTGGTGAAGTACTGTGAAATGCAGATAGTCGTCAGTAATGAGATCATTAACTCAGGTTGTGCTATGAACCATTAAAAAAAGATAAATATGGGTTTGGTAGAAAATCACCTTTATACTGGATTATGAGTATTGTATTGATGATTTTACAATGGATTATAAATCAAAGTTCATATAATTGACTTAGGAGAAAGTAAATATTAAATGCAAGTGAAACCTGCTGAGAATACTTAAAATTGTTTTGGTGACTTTTTAACACCTCATTGGAGTTTACATTTTGACACAGAAGCTTAATATTCTGGTTAATACACTGCATTTAAAAAAGTCTATTCCCTATTTAAACTTCTTGAGGCTCCACTATGTGTCTATAGATTTCTAAGTGATATGCAGGAACTATTACAGAGATAACCCAGAAACATATGATAAGTTAGCAGGACAAACTGGCCCATAAAAACACAAGTGACATTATGAATCAATGTATGAATGACTGGCAAATAAATGATGTCTCGAGAAATTTAATAGTCATCCTTATTTAGTTATTATGCTTTCCACACAGTTAGCTTGTGCAACCTAACTCCTTCTCCCTTTGTTTCCCTCCTCATTCATAGTTGTTTACTTCTGTGAGATTTCAAGTGGCTGGGTTATTTCTGTTGTTAGTTTTTAATCTCATTTTGAATAGCAGATGACAGGTCAACATGTTTAGTGTTTTAGTCCCATTATTTGTTTCATGTTTAGGAACGAGGACTCTGTTTTACCTGCACTTAACGGAGTTCTTGATACAGTTTTGTTGGTTAGTAATTTCAGGGGTGCCATGGACAACATTAACTGTCTCCTTCTACTGTTCACCTTCTGTTTACTGTGAAATGTTAGGAATTACATTGCTCCAGGTTTGTTGACCTTTATGAATATAGCAAAATGATTATTCAGAAATAAATTAAAGGAGAACAGTTATTTTTTTTCCCTTCACATTTACACACAATTGTCCTTCCAGGGTACATTGCATGGCATCTTTTTATTTTGGGCACACACACCGTTCAAGTAGGCATGCTCACATTTTTATGTGTGTATGCAGATGTCATTGGCACACTGTGCAAATAGATCTGAGTAAATTGTTTTTGGATCGCCTATGGAATATTGCACGTTAGTGTACAGGGCCTGCCTCAGTCTGTCTCTGTCATCTTACTTCCATCCCCTGCTTTCTGATCAATATTGTCCACAGCTCAGTAGAAGTGCCCAGGGCTCGGGTACAGAGAGGAACTTCAATATAAAGATCGATGTGTCTCGGAGGAGAAGATGAAATTGCCATATGTTAAGCCAGAGTGCAGCCTCCCGTGTCATCTTCATAGAAACCAGAGAGAATTCAGATGCTACATAACTTCGTGCTATGACTCAACCACCGGGAGTTACAAATAGGCCTTGGGCTGGTTCCAGGTCCCTGGGGGCGCACAAGCCGTGCACTTACCTGTACATAAGGGCAGCAAGCTGTTCCCGTCATTTCATATGTGGGCAGCGTGTCTGCTTCTTACTATATTGTGATAATTGCTTCAAACGGTGGCCAAGAGAACGCCGCTGAGAAATAGTAGCCCTTCCCTGATAGGGTCAGTGGGGCTTCATAACGGGTCATTAGTAAACTTGCAGGCACCTGGCAAGATCTTTCTTTCGGATGGATATAAGCTGATTTGGTTTCAGGAATGAAGCATGAAAATGTAGCACACATCTTACATGGATGGCCACTGTAATGGCCTTGTGATGAATGCCTCCATAATTAAGATTACTGTGTACTAATAAAAAGGGTTGGCTTGTGCAAATAAATTAGTCTTTCTACTTTCTGTTCCATTTATGCTCCCATCATTAATTTTACCCACTGGAAACGGAAAGGGGATGTTTTATTATCTCGAGAGCCAGGAGAGTCCTTTAGCAGGTACCTGGTAGAAGCCCAGTGGAAGAGGCAGCAGAGTCACAGCCATTTAACAAGCTAAACAGGTGCTGTCTGGCATCCTTCTCTGTAGGATCTAAAAAGCTGAACTCAAAGGAGCAGACACTAAAATGGTAGCGGAGGCTGAGTGGTGAGAGAAAACGGGAGATGTGCTCCAGGAGTAAACCTTCCAACTATAAGAGAAATCAGTTCTGGGATTTTATGTACAGCCCAGTGCTTGTACTGTATGTTAATATAGAATATGCTTGATAGACGCTAAGGCAGTAGATGTTAAATGTTCTCACCACAAACAAGAAATGGAAATTGTGTGATGTCATGCAGATGTAAGCTAACACTACGGTAGTTTCTCATTTTGCAATATTTAGGTGTATCAAATCAACACATAATAAATACATCTTAAACATACTCAGTATTATAAGTCACTTATATTTCAATAAAGCGAGGAGGGTAAGGGGGGAGAAGAAGCCAAACCAAGAAAGAAGATGGTAAACTGAAAGAGCAAGACTTCGATGTCAGTGTGGACACAGGCTTTTGACTTTAAAAAAATTAAAATTTTTATTACGTGCCCAAGATGTCAACCTGCCATCACTTAGATGAGTCATTCATTTGAGTCTCAGTCTGTGGACCTGTTTTGGTTTTTTCTCATTTTACTTAATCTCCAGACTCCATTCATGTAATAACAGTATTCTACACAGTTGAACAATCCATCCTTATGGAAAAATACTTCCCTTGTTCAGTTCAAATATTCTTCTTCTCTGGGTTTCCTCTTACTCTTCCGGCTGTTCTTTCTGTTTTCTTGACCAGTGTATTCCTCCCTATCCAACTTTGAATGTTAAGTAGAAGGAGCCTTTCTTTGAATGTCATCCTGCCCTTCCTAGTTGAGCTCAACCTTGCCCATCACTGACAACTCTAAATGACAGCAAGCTTCTCCACCGCCTCTACTTTTCCACTTCACTGCCTCATAGGCACTACAGACCCAACATGCGCACAACTGAATGTGTGGTTTTCTCTCAGAAACCGGGTCCTCCTGGAACATTCCCCTTGTTGGTGAATGGTATCTCTACTTACCCAGCTGCCAAGCTAAAACTGGGGGAGTCATTCGTAGAACCTTCTCTTTCCTTGCTCCCCATGGCCAATTAGGAACAAGCCTATTGGTTTTTGCTCCATAATACATATATTATTGATTTCAGGGAGGAAGAGAGAGATAGAAACATCAGTGATGAGAGAGAATCATTGATCGGCTGCCTGCCTCCTGCATGTCCCACACTGGGGATCGAGCCTGCAACCCAGGCATGTGCCCTGACCGGGAATCAAACCTTGACCTCCAGGTTCATGGGTCACTCAAAGATGGAGCCACGTCGGCTGGGCATCTCCATGACATTTCTTTCTTGAATGTCTCCATGCTACTCACCTCGACAGCTACCCCATTTATTTGTGCCATCATTTCTGTACGTCCTCTTGGACTAGTTCCGTTGGACATCTCTACAGCTGTAATTACTCTCCTGTTCATGTTCCTGGTAGGAATGTTAGTATGTAGGCTCATTATAGTATACATATATTGTGCATATTGTAACATGGTTCTTCTCTGTTTAAAAACTTTTTAGCTCTTCCCATTGTTATCAAGCAGATATATTTTTTAACCTCAGCATTATTAACATTTATGCCAAACAATTCATTTTTTTGTGTGGTAAAGATCTGTGCTTCTTAATATATTTAGCATTATCCCCGGTTTCTAACCACTAGATGTCAGTAGCATCCCCATCCCTATAGTCCTGACAATAAAAAATGTCTCCATTTCATACTAAATGTCCTGGGGCCAGAGAGGGTCTGAGGATGAGGGTGAAGGGTAAGGAATGGGAGGGATTGTGGCAAATTTCTCTGCTTAAAAACCATTCCATATGATCTCACTAATATATGGAATCTAATGAATAAAATAAACTGATGGACAAAATAGAACCAGAGGCATGGATACATGGAACAGATTGGGAGAGATCAGTTTGCATCAGAAGGAAGGAAAGGAGAGACATTCATATTTAAAAAATGAAGTTTCTATGCCATAACCCTATGCGGGCAGACCCTGCTTTTTTCACCCAGTGCCCAGAGCAGATCATGTTATAAGTATTATTAGGTAGAATTCAACAAATCATAATCAACTGTGAAAGACTGAATAATGAGCCCTCCACCCCTTACTATAGCCACACCCTCATCCTCAGAACCATGAATGTTAATTTATATGGCCAAAGGCACTTTGAGAATGGGATTAGGGATCTTTTTATTTCGGTATCTACACATTCCACGTGGTCCTTGCTTTTAGTACTAAAGGATAGGGATGTAACTTATGACTAGCCAAACTGTGGCCTGATCTCACTGATTAGTGATTGGATCTTGGGTGGGCATTATATTTCAGGAAGGACCAATCAGAGTCCCTGCATGGAATACGGATATAAGGATGCTGGAAAACTACAGTCCCACTGCTATAGAGTGAATGTTTGTCCCCTCCCTAAAATTCATGTGTTGAAATCTAATCCTCAAAGAGATCCTATTTGGAGATGGGGGCTTTAGGAGGTGAATGGGCATGATGGTGGAGCTCTTATGAATGGGTTTAGTGCCCTTATAAAGAGGATCCAGTGTGAAGATTACTAACTATAGACTAGGAGGAAGCAATCCTTACAAGACTCTAGCTCTGCCAGCACCTTGATCTTGGACATCCCAGCCTAGTCTGTGGTATTTTGGTATAGCAATATGAACAGATGAAGATATCATCTCTTTTTCTGAGATCTCAAACTTTTAGGATGATGTAACCCCAAAACCATTGGTGTCCATCTTGCTATTACATGGAATGTGCATATCTGTCAAGGTGACCAAGCACAGAAGGGTAGTGAGGGGTTGGGGAAAGGGAGAATCACACACACACACATATCTCCTTGGTTCCTAGAGAAATCTATGTCAGAAATTCACATACTCTGGACTTAACACTTACAGGAGCCAGAAAAGTTTGCTTTTTTACTTAAATTCAGCTATAACTTGCCATAGTCCAAATACAGTTCATTAAAATAGCACCTGTTAATTTTTACTCAAGGAAGAGTAGCCTTACCCTCTTCATGATCTGCATGGCTTGCATTATTTTAGCCCAATTAATTGGTGGGGTGATGCAAAGGATGCAGAACCTCATGTTAAACTTAATCCATGGCTGGTATCAATGGTGACGGGTGCCAGCGGGCTTTGCCTTAGTAACATTTAAATTCTGAACCGAGGCTGATGGTTGTCATAGCATTAACTAATCCTCTTAATTTCATGTGAAATCTTTCAAAAGCTCTGCCATCTGCATGGTGGCAGCCTGGACTATCCAGATGAAAGATCACTGGGTGGGGAATTTTGCTTTAACTCTTGATTCAGGAGGTGCATGGCTCTAGCCACGCTGTTATTTTATAGTCCTGCCGAAACCGGTTTGGCTCAGTGGATAGACCGTCGGCCTGCGGACTGAAGGGTCCCAGGTTCGATTCCGGGCAAGGGAATGTACATTGGTTGCGGGCACATTCCCAGTGAGGGGTGTGCAGGAGGCGGCTGATCGATGTCTCTCTCATCGGTGTTTCTAACTTTCTATTCCTCTCCCTTCTTCTCTGTGAAAAATCAATAAAATATATTTTAAAAAAATACAGTCTTGAAGTTCTGAAGTCGCCATTCACAAAACCCAGTCTCTTCTGGTTAAGCGCTGCTATGTAATTGGTAAACCAAAGCTTGTTTCTGTCAAAGTAGGATGTAACTCCAAGTTGGCACCCGGAGGATTGGTCTGATCTTTAGTTTTCTAAAATACCTGCTCCGATTATTTTTCTGATAGCGAAAGGAATACAGACATTATACACATGCAAGCTTATTGTCAAGTGCCAACTAAATTGCCAATTGTCAAAGTTCTGATTTGATATTGGTTATTCTCCCGAGGTCTGTGGTAGAGTGGCTATTTTTCCTACAATGATGGAGTCTTTCCCCACTTTTTTGAGTTCACTACCTACATGGGACAACTGGACCATCAAAATATTTGAAAGGGTAGAAAATAAAGACAAAAATACATTTCCAACCTTAGTAAGACCGTTGGATCAGATTAACTTCACCTCTGCCACAAATCCAGACTTCTGGTTAGAAATGTCAATAATGACATTGGATAAGCATGAATGACATTTAGGTGTTCTGTGAGGAAACCACACACACCAGTGGTCAAAGTAGAATTCACTTGTATGTTCCCTGTCATGTTGTTGACCAACAGCAAGTGGGAAAATGCGAACTTGAATACGGGGGTTTGTGTAAGTCCATATGTACATTTTTGAATGGCCCACATTTCTTAAGTACATTATTATGCATCAGAGGTTTAAATATTTCTACCCAAAGCCATTTCCTTTTCTGCCTTTTAACATGTTTTCGTATTAACCTCCATTTCTAGGGAATGGAATTCACTGTAATAGTCTCTCTGGTGTTTCTTTACTGGAAAACCACTTAGAACCCAACAGTAACCATAGAATCAATTAGGCAAGCCAGCAGAGAAAGGAAGATGGCGTACAATGGGAGCAAGAAATTGAGAACTAAGCTTTGGATTATTCTTTAGAGAGAATGAGATAATTTTGAGAAAGTGAAATATTTGATGCACTTAAAATTTATGATAGTACATAAACATGACCAGAGTAGTACATTTCATAAGAAACATTCTGAGGTTAAGAATCAAAAGCTAAGAAGAATACTGGGGAACCTCCATAGAACATAAAATATAATTTATTTACTCCAAAGAGGAATGGCTCAATAGTTTTCTCATCTTGAGGTGAAAAGTCTGTGAACGCTTGGTAAATGTGGCAAAAAATCACTTGTGATTAAAGTTTTTTTTAGGTACTGAAAAAATAAATAGCTCTGAGAGATTTGGAAGATGTCCATCTTGTTTTCTTTCACTATTGTGAGCATCCAGAAAACAACATAGACAGCTCAGCATTCCACTCGCTGTTCTAAAACTTGGGAGATTACATCACTCATAAATAGCCATCCAGTTTTTGTTTGTGAACTCCTCTCTACTCTATTTAATCACCACATTTTATCTCACTCTTCTCCTTAACTCTTCTTTCCATTAACTGGGCTCTAAACCCCAAGGATTGACAGTGCTGAAGATGTGTGAAGCATTTATTTCAAAGCCATGTTTTATGACTCTCTAAGAATTTCTCACCTCTGTTCTCAGCAATTGTGACCCAGTTGAGAGTAACAAAAGGATGGTGACAATATTAAGCTATGATGGAGAATTTCTTACTGTTTCTAATAAGGGCCCATCTCTTTAGAAAGCAAGGTGCTAAATAAAGCTGTTTTTATAGCTGAGAGGCAATAGAGAAAAACAGAAATTATATATAAACAATTAAAAAAGGTTATATATGTAGGATTTCCATTCTTTTAAACATTTATATTCAGCGAATTTATAAAAGTTTCATTCACAGGGATCAGATTTGATTACTGTTACATTAAAAATATCTCTTCAGACCTGGCTGGTGAGGCTCAATTATTGAACCAGGAGGTCAATTCTTGGTCAGGGCACGTGCCCAAGTTGCAGGCTCAATTCCCAGTGAGGGGAGTGCCTGAGGCAGCTAATCAGTGATTCTCATCATTGATGTTTTTATCTCTCGCCCTCTCCTTTCCTCTCTGAAATCAATAAAAATATATCTTAAAAAATTTCTTCAAGATCACCGATGATTTGAAGGACTGAGAAAGACAAAGTGCAGGGGGGAAAGGGAAGAGAAAATGGAAATATAAAAATTGGAGAGGGGTCTGGTTACACAGAGGGGATGAGAGAAGGTGGGTCTGAGAGGAGCAAGAACTAGCCCCCTGCACTTGCTCTGTGACCACTCAGGCTTCCTTCCCCTCTTGCCCATGCTGTCCTAACCAGCATCCATCTGCATTTGGATTCAAAATGTCTGTGCTCACCTGGCGAACGCAGGTTCTGTTTAGATCAATCTCTGTTGGCCATGTCAGTGGATGTTTCAAAAATGGGCTAAAAAAGATTGCACATTATTTTACCCTGAGTGGTTGGTTTATTTTCCATTTCAAGCAGAAGTATGGCGGATAAAGGGCTCTCTCCTCCTCCTCTTCTTCCTCCCTTTCTGCCTCTTCCTTCCTCACCTTTTTTTTTTGTTTTTAAAGCAAATGTTGCTCTTTCTTCAGTGCTGCCTTACAAATTAGTTCCATTTGAAATATTATTCTGAGTATTTGAATCGACTCAAAAATTCTGCCTTCCCCAAGTAGCTTATGAAGTACTTGATGAAACTAGGTCCATGTCCTGTCAAATTGGCTCTTTTATACTTACTATCAGTTTGGGTTTTGTTTGTTTGTTTGTTTGTTTGTTTGTTTTTAAATATCTTTTATTGATTTTTTACAGAGAGGAAGGGAGAGGGATAGAGTCAGAAATACAGAATGGAGAGAGACATTGATCAGCTGCCTCCTGCATGCCCCCCACTGGGGATGTGCCTGCCACCAAGGTATATGCCCTTACCAGAACCGAACCCAGTACCTTCCAGTCCGCAGGCCAATGCTCTATCCACTGAGCCAAACCGGTTTCAGCTACTTACTATAATTTTGAAAGCTCCTGGATAATATCATGAAGAACAACTCTCTAGACAGTATTTCACTTTAACTTGTGTGCCTTACATTTGACATTTAAAGGACACAACATCTAAAGTAAACAAACAGTGTAATTGTTTAGGACACAAAAATTCACTACATTTACTCATTTTAACTTTCAGATAATTTTTTTTCTGGTAATTGCATTCTTATATCTATTTCCTAACCTCTGTGAATAAATATGGCTCCCCCCCACCTTTTTTTTTTTTTTTTTAAATGGAGATGAACATGCCTAAGTCTGGTCAATTGGTTTAAATTGAAATAATCCGTCTTACATCTTGAACTTCTCCAGTCTTAGCTGGCCTGGGGTGATGCACAAATCAATAAGCTCACTCTAAGCCAACACCTGGGATACTTCACTGCCCATTTTCCTGGTTCTGATTTAGGATTTGTGATGATCAATGACAGTCTTCAGTTGATGTGAAGTTATAAATAATTTTTTTCAGTTTTTTACCCTATTATTTTTCTTATCTGAAGTCATGAATAAAGTCCACCTCACTTTTAATGTAAAAGTTAGCTAAATTCCTAATCTAGAATAAGTAAATCATGATGCTGATATTACTGGAATCCGTGATGCTTTGGGCTTGAGGCCATTGCAAAATTTCCCAAACAATATAACACTTTCTTCATAATAAAATTTTAAACTATGGGGAAAAGAAGATTAGACTGAATTCCCAAATGTCAAATAATATCATCTCAAGTTAATTTTAACTCATAAAAAACAAAGCATCTAGAAAATTATTTACTGTAATTTGAAATGTCTTCACTCAATGTTTGAAGCAGTTTTTCATAAATAAAAAAGAGATTGCAAAATCCACAAATATGCATTCATAATACAGTGGCATTTACATCTGTATCTATAGAGAGAGAGAGAGTGAGAGCTATATATATAAGTATATATATATATATATATATATATATATATAGAGAGAGAGAGAGAGAGAGAGAGAGAGAACTATAGGCAGTAAAAGTATACAACACAGAGCTTCTATCCTACTGCTCCCTACTTGGGCGAGAAAATTACATTGATCCCACTTAAGTTACAGACTTTCTGGAAAATTTGGAAGGAAAATGGAGTTCTGGATTTTATGATTGTATAGCCTGTCAATATTGAATCTAAAACATTAGATTCAGCATTATTTGTATCCCAGATTTGTGGACTTCATATCAGTTTCATGGAAATCAGATTCTGTTGAAGAGAAGAAACCCTTCTCTTTACATGACAAAGGAGTAGTTAAGACTCACCAGC
Source organism: Lasiurus cinereus (assembly GCA_011751065.1). NCBI lineage: Eukaryota > Metazoa > Chordata > Mammalia > Chiroptera > Vespertilionidae > Lasiurus > Lasiurus cinereus. The sequence continues at coordinate 69,692,681 of JAAGEH010002531.1, forward strand.
ACTTTTTATTTTGTACAGCACGGAATTGGGCCAGGCGACCAGGAAAACGAGAACAATTCCAGTGATGAGGCACAATCAGTTCCATTTTATGTTCACATTACTGTGCACTTTTATTTTCATCCAAACACATTCCTCCAACTTAATCTTGGAAACACTTTTTTTTTTTTACAAATTTTATAATTTCTGACTATTCAAAGGATCCCATCTATGAAAATGCTTTGTAAAACTTCCTCTCTGAAGGGTGTGTCGATCTTTATAGGCAAAAACAATTCTTTCTGTAGTCTTTGTCCTCTTCTTAAAGTATTGTTCCATTCTGGGTTTGTTAGGTTCGGTTTTCTCTTTGAGCTGATGCAAATGTGCTGACTTCAGCTGTTCTTTCCGGGAAGACCCAGACCAGGGTGCATAGCTTAGCCAGGTGGTGAGGGACACACTGCAACCTCTCATGACCTCTCCGTCCATTGCTTTTCTGACAGTGCACACACTGTGCAACTGGACCTGGATGCTGTGATTTTATCTCAGGTTGCAAATTGTTTGCAAGTTCTTATCATTTCTGTTTGGAATTTAAGTCTCATCTTTCCTCTCCATCCTTTTATAATACCAATTCCAGTTTGTTTGAAGCAAATTTAATAATCATCTGGTCACACGCTCAGAACTTTGGAAATTGTATTTCTTTGCTCATAATACATGTGATTCCTAAATGGTAATTAAGAAAAATAGGCTGCATTTTACTTCCTTCTGACATGGAATCTTAAGCATGTCCCCATTCTTGTGAAGTAGGAGAGTAACTGGTCCATTTTGGAGGGACAGAAGCCAAGGATTCCTGCAAGGTGAGGTAGGCAAATCTGAGGACAGTGACTGCCAAGAGTCATCACTTGTTATTTAGCTGGTCTCTGAATACACATTTTACTCAGTTCTCAATTTACATCTGTGATAAGATGGCAAAAAAAGAGGAAGTTGGTACTTTATGTAATACTAGAGGCCCAGTGCATGAATTCGTGCACCAGTGGGATCCCTCGGGCTGACCTGCGGGATCAGCCAAAATCAGCTCTCCAACATCTCCCAAGGGGTCCAAGATTGTGAGAGGGCACAAACCAAGCTGAGGGACCCCACTGGTGCACTATTGGGGCCGGGTAGAGACACAGGAGGTTGGCCAGCTAGGGAGGAACCGCAGGAGGGCTCCAGGGTGTGTCGGGCCCATCTTGCTCAGTCTTCATCTGCTGGACCCCAGCAGCAGTAAGCTCACCTACTGGTTGACTGTCTGCTCCCTGGTGGTCAGTGCACTCCCACAGGAGGAGCACCATTCAGCTAGAAGCCAGGCTCATGGCTAGTGAGTGTAGCAGCTGTGGTGGGAGCCTCTCCTGCTTCTGTGGCAGCACTGAGGATGTCTGACTGTTCCCTTAGACCTGGTCCCCATGGGGAGCGAGCCTAAACCGTCAGTTGGACATCCCCTGAAGGCTCCTGGACTGCAAGAGGGTGCAGAATGGGCTGAGGGACTCCTCGCCACCCATACCAAGTGCACAAATTTTGTGCACCGGGCCTCTAGTAAAATATAACACCAAATTATATCACCTGATAAAAGAGAGAACCGTTTTGTCACTAAGTCTATTTTCCTCTTAGTGAAATCCCTAAAGACAGCAACATTGTGTTTGAGGAATATAGTAAGAATTACAAGCAGGTCTCAGGAGTTCTGTTTTTTATTAAGTAATTGGTTTTATGCTAGAACTAGATGTGTGCAGAGCAATTTATATCAACCTCTACAACAGTTCTTTAATACAGGTGTCATTTCCTCAATTCTACAATAAAACAACCAGTTGAAATACCTTGCTCACTATCTCAGAGCAGTGGGGCTGAGATTCCCAGGCAAAGTGCCCAACTGCCTGGGTGCTGGGCACCGAATCTGTGATTCACACATTTCACTATTGAGCTCTCCACTGACATACACTATGCACCCATCAGAAATGCATGCCCAGTTATCTCTGAGCTCACCTAGGACGTTAGTTATGCATAAAAAAATCTCTGTGTGGGAAATTAACTTCCATTTTATCCTCACAGTTGTCAGCTAAAGAGCACCCAGCACCTTGAACACTAAAAAGTCAGGTGACACAAAAAGTAACCATTTCAGGGATTTCTCATTCAAGGGAGCCATTTCTTTAACTGGAGTTCTTCCTTCAAAGAGATGATTTTACAAAGCAATTAATTTGCTTTCATTCTATAATTACACACTTCATATGCCATTCCCTGAACAAGATCTATTGGAGCAGTTAATTCTGTGGAGAATGGAAAACTCAGTCTTCAATTCCAGTTTTCCCCAGATCGTTATCCAGGGGGGCAGGGAGCAAGTCCCGTGAATTAAACCTAATAATTTGGAGGAAAGTCTCATCAGCCCATCTGAGACTCAGGAAATGAGCAAATGTTTTCCCGGTCACGAGTTTAAGTTATGGAACATAAAGTAAGGTATCTATTATGAATTTTAAAATCTTCTTAATATAATCAGACCTGAAAAATTCCTTTTTTGATGTTTCTCAACGTATGGCACAGCAGCAGTTTTTTTGTAAATGCTGTTTTGATAATAATATGGTATGTGCACAAGTATTTGATAGACATATGACATTTTGAATAAAGATATCAACATTGGCAACCAATTTCTATTATTAGGGAGCAGCATTTTCATTAGCAGCTTCAACTGAAGCATTCAGATCTGAATGAATTTCAAGACTAAACCTTTTTAATTAACTCCTCTGTAGCTCTGAAACATGTTGGCAGCTAATGGAATTTGAAGATGGAGGAGCATCTGGTCATGAGATGGTTTCTACCTCCTTGGCTCGCTAAGAAAAGCTTCTTTGGAGTATTGCCAATCAAATATTTTCTACCATCATTAACATTAAATTGACAACCTAATGTAATTCAAGGACATAATAACCTAAGTAACTTAATGCTATTAGCTATGAATGCAATAGTAAAAATAAAAGACTACCTTTAAATACTGTTATGCATATCTTAACATTGTATAATTATTATCTAACTAGAGGCCTAATGCACAAATTTGTGTACCAGTGGGGTCCCTCTGCCTGGTCTGCGGGATTGAGCCAAAACCAGCTTGCCAACATCCCCTGAGAGGTCCTGGATTATGAGAGGGCACAAGTCAGGCCAAAGGGACACCACTAGTGCAGGATTGGATCCTGGGAGAAATGCAGGAGGTTGTCCAGCTGGGGAGGTATTACAGGAGGGCTCCAGGGCATGTCCGGCCCATCTCGCTCAGTCCCAATTGTCTGGACACCAGCAGTAAGCTACCCTACCAGTCAGAGCATCTGCCCCCTGGAGGTCAGTGCACATCATAGCGACTGGTCAACCGATCGAATATTTGCCCCCTGGTGGTCAGTGCACATCATAGTGAGCAGTTGAGCAGCCTTAGCATATCATTAGCACATTATACTTTGATTGGTTGAACTGCCCCCTGGATGACCAGATGCTTAACATATCAGTTTTTTATTATATAGGATTCCTTCTAGGTCAAGTTCTGAAACCCTACTGGATTATTTTATTCGATACTAGGGGCTTAGTGCATGAATTCGTGCACCGAGGAAGGAAGTGTGGGCTGTGAGGCTGCAGTGGGCAAGGGGCAGGTCTCGGCCCATCCTCTGTGCCCTGGCCTGGCCCCCAATCCCCTGTCTGCCAGCAGCCTCACTCCCGCCTCCACCACTCCCACACACTGATGGCACTGGCCCCACTCGCACCTGCTGCTGGCATGGAGTGATCAGGGCCAGCACCAGCAGTGGGTGGGAGCAGGGCTGGTGCTGTCAGTGGGTGTGAACAGTGGCTGCTGTCCTGATTGCCCCTTAGGAGTAGGAGGAAGAGGAGAAGCCCTCAGGGGTGATTGGGACCACTAGCCTCCACTTGCACCCCTGATAGTGCCGAGCAATTGGGAATGGTACCGGGCACTGGCAGTGGGTCTGAGTGGCACCTCCAGTGCTGGCTGCGGTGTGAGCATGGCTGGTGCCAACAGCAGGTGTGAGCACAGGGCTGGACAACAGCACACAGGAGCAAAGAATTTTCAGTAATCACCAAAGGCTCACCCCTCCCTGCCATGATCTGGCACTGCTGCTTACCTGCTCTACCATCCCACCGTGGCCGACACCCGCCATGTTCCACATGCGCCCCCAGGTGGTCAGCGCACGCCATAGTGGCTGGCTGTTCTGTTGTTCTGCCTTTCAGTTTATTTGCATTTAGGGTTTTATATATGTAATCTTAAATTTATATAGAGTCTTTGAATTAAATAGACATACTTTAAGATTGTGTGTGAGTTAAAAACCTGGCTTTATTAGTCTGCAATTTCTAAGACTGTACTAAAATTTAGTACTTGAAATACTCATTGTTCAAGGATTGTTCTTCTGTATCAATTGAAAACACATACATTTTTATATACACGTGTGATACTAATTTAAGGAGGGGTATCTCATGGTTCATGATTTTCCTGGTTGTTATTGTAAAGAAAAAGACCATTTGGTTTGCCAGCATCAGATGTCTTTTCTTCTAGGAATCCTATTTAATAAAGAAGTAACATGCAAATTAACTCTCACACCCTCACAAGATGGCTGCCTATGACCATGCTGGCAGGAGGGTTAGTGAGGGATGTCCAAACAATTGAACAGCAGGCTGCGTGTGGTGACTAGGTCAGCAGTGGGGGGTGGGGAGGCACGAGGGCCATGAGGGGGTAGTTGGGGGCAACCAGACCAGCATGGGGGGCAGTTAGGAGTGACCAGGCTAGCAGAGGGGGCAGTTGGGGGCAACCAGGCTGGCAGGGGGGGCAGGAAGAGGGGACCAGGCCAGTTAGGGGGGGCAATTAGGAGCTACTTGACCAGCAGGAAGTTGTGCAGTTTGGGGCAACCAGGTCAGCAGGGGGTCAGTTAGGGGCAATCAGGCAGGCAGGCAGGTTAGCAATTAGGAGCCAGCAGTTCAGGATTGTGAGAGGGATGTCTGACTGCTGGTTTAGGCCTGATCCCTGGGATAGGGCCTAAACCAGCAGTTGGACATACCCCAAGGGGCCCCCTATTGGAGAGAGTGCAGGCTGGGCTGAGAGGACCCTCCCCCTCATGCACAAATTTCATGCACCAGGCTTCTAGTATTACTATATTACTCATTAACCACCTTAATAATTTGACTCTGCTTCCCACTTCATATATTGACAAGCGGTATCAGTAACAGTGTACATTAAAATATTGATTACAAATAGGAATGGAAACTTAAGTTCATGGTTGATTATTTCCTTTCTAATGGGAAATGTGATTCTCTTTTCACTATAGATCAATATGTACACAAGTGGACATTAGGATAATCCATTTTTTATTAGAAGTTTATATTTCAAATCAATTATGCAGATACACTTTCAATAATGCCATGGTCATTTTATTTCAAAAATGTCCAAATGCATGGGAGGCAGTCTGTATGACTTGGTGAGTGCAATGTTTGAGTCTTGCCTTTATTAAGACCCAGATTTAAGACATTTATTTGAAATGAAAATTTTAAAAGCAACTAGGAACCATTTGGTTCCTTCCTCACTTCCATGACTTCCTTTAACTCATTACTTAATGCAGTCCTAGTTGTTATTGTTATCCCGACCTAATTCTCTGGTGCTTTTCTTTTCAAATGAGTGCAGGCTGGAAATACTTTGGCTACTTTATTTATTTGCTGGTGGCATCTGCCTAAGCAATTGTCTGGTAATCATGTTTAAGCTTGTAGAATGAGTTAAAATAAAAGACTGAGTTTGCTTTTCCTGTTATCTACATCAATTAGGACTTACTCTTGACTCTGAATTTATTTATGTCTCTGAAAAGTAATAAGGAAAAGGAAAATGTATTTATTTCCATCTCTGAGCCAGAAATCTAAACTTTTTTCCCCACTTCCTCTTTCCAATCAGGAAGAAGTAATGGCTTTCCAAAGAGGAGGGAAATAGCTCTTTCCATTTTTGTCATCCCCCATAGCTCTCTCAATGGCCTAGCAAAGATAAAGTTTGCCAGAAGCTCTAGATACGCACTTCCATGAAGCTCTTCTCTACATATTTTAACATCACATCAGAATAATTTCAAGATGATTTAGTTGGGTTAGGAAAAGCAAATTTTGAGAAATGTAAACTTCTGAAGAGGTACCTTTAAAGAAATTCACAAGATTTAAAGAGGGCTGACATTTCCAGTGCCTTTGTTTAACAAGTCAGGGTCTATGCTTCCTAAAGGTCCAAGAGGCAGTTCAGTGGTGAGAACTGTAGTTCTGATTCTGCTACCTTTATTCAGTGCAAACTTTTCTTACCTTTCTGAACCTCAGATTCCCATCTCTATCTTGAGCAATCTCTCAGATGTCTTTGAAGTAATATCTTAAGATCTAAATGTGCCAAAATAGAGAGCTTCTTGACTTTATCTAATACTAATTTCAAATCTGGAAGTTCCTTCTTATATCTAATCCCTTACTCTAATAATTATAATCGACCTCTTAAAAAAATCACTCATTTTCTATTAACTTTTGTACTAAACTGCCTTCTGTGGGGCGTGGTAAAACAAATGACCAAAAAGCAATCTCCATAAATTTGTATTTCAGTCCCTCAGAATTTATTTTTCAGAAAAACTGGACTGACTTTTCTTTTATGTTTTCTTCTTTCTTAAAAGTATTTTTTTATTGATTGCAAGAGGAAGGGAGAGATAGAAACATTCATGCTGAGAGGGAAGCATTGATTGGCTGCCTCCTGCAAGCCCCAAACTGGGTTCTAAGTTTATTTTGCTTTATTATCACATGGATAGTTTTGTATCATTACAACCAAAACATTTGCAAGATTTAATATGTCCACTTGGGACACACACACATGCACAAACACTAAACTACATGAATACTTTAAATATGCCAGTGTTCAATAGTCCCAGACAGTATATGAATAGTTGAAACAGTGTAAATATCACCATGTTCTGTTTCCCAATTTGGGTTTTCCCCCATTGTATAACTCGTTCATCTCCTACATATCTATAGATATCCTCAAATTTCTGTGCAAAACTCAGCCCCATCTAGAGGCTCTAGACACATGTTTTTACATCTACTGATCATTTACATCTGGGTAGCTTCTCTTTCAACATATGTTACCTTGGTAACCCACACACTTAAAGATGAGAGTGATGTAATTGCTCCTGAAGTCAGCTACTCTTTTCCAAACCCCTTATTTCTAGTGATTGTACTTCCCACTATCCCCAAATGAGGGTGGTTTCAAGCCTTTGACTCTTTGACTAGTACATTCCTTGTACTGCACCAATCCATTGGTAGACATTCCTAACAGGATTAACTCCTGTGCTTGCATTAAATTCTAACATAAGTAACTCCTGTCCTTGAATTAAACTCCTCACTGCCTCCATTATGACCTCATTGCTTCATGTGGTGTCATCATGACTGGTCTCTCTATGCAGAGGTCATTCCGTTCCCAGTCACTTGTCCAATTAAACTTCCTCAAGTACAACCTGCTGATCCCATCTCATCAGCTCAGACTTCTCCACAGCTTCCCCTTTACCAGTCTCATACTCTTTATTGGCAGCTCAAGAAGTCCAAAATCCAAATCCATCCATCCTCTTAGTACTTCAATACAAGTACCCAATATTCTAATCTGTTTAGTACTCACTAGAAATACTAGTAAGGGTTCCTGAAAGGGTTCCTTAATGTTAGTTAAATACTATTACTACAACAGTATCAGTTACTCTCAACTTCTGTTGACTGGAATTCTGTTTCTGGTCATAAAGAATTAATTGGCCATAGCCAGTTTGGCTCAATGGATAGAGCGTCGGCCTGCAGACTGAAGGGTCCCAGGTTCGATTCCTGTCAAGGGCATGTACCTTGGTTGTGGGCACATCCCCAGTAAGGGGCGTGCAGGAGGCAGCTGATCAATTTTTCTCTCTCATTGATGTTTCTAACTCTCTATTTCTCTCCCTTCCTCTCTGTAAAAAAATCAATAAAATAAATTAAAGAAAAACACACAAAAAAGAATTAACTGGCAGAAGATGGGCTCTTCTGACATATGTAACTAAGACACTGAATACATACACGAGGCATTTGTTTTCAGGCTTTGGAAGACAGCTTGTGCAAGCTTGACTCTTGAGAGCAAAGAAGGATCTCAGAAGTCCAGCTTTCTGCCTAGGTCTCCAGAACTGACATGGAGGGGAAGTGGAGGACTAATTTAAGGAACGGAGAGAGTTTCATGCTGCTGGAGAAATGAGGAATTGAACAGCAGGGTATCAGAAAGAGGACAATGTAAAATTTGCACGGGTTGGTTCCTCAGGCGCTTGGCTGAGGGCTGAGAGCTCATGCACAGAACGAGTCCCCAAAAGTCTCAGCTCGAACCACTTACGGAAATCAGGAAAACAGTTCACTTACTTACAGCTCCTGGTTTTCTAAAATGGCCACAACTCAGGCACAGCCCAGTGGAAGAGATGTTTAGGGTCAGGTATCCAGGGGAGAGGAGTGTATGGCACTTCCATGAGCTCGCTGGGTGTACCATTCTCCCAGCACCTTAGGGAAACTATCTGAATCCAATCGCTGAGGGGTTGAGAAGTTGTTGTGGAGGTACCATTGCATAGACATCGATTTTAAATCAGTGGCTGGCTGGTGATAACTCCATCTCCAGCACCTCCTCCTCCTTCTACCCTCAACTGGAGCTAAAATCCCAAGCTTCTAATAAAAGCGTGGACTTCCTAAAAAACCAGCTGAATCCTTGTTTCAAGAACAAGCAAAACTACTCGTGATGACAGAAATCAGATACTGGTTGAGCACTGAGTTAGAAAGGGGGTACGAGGCAACTTTTAGAGGAGGTGGAAATGATCTGTTCCTTTATTTAGTTAGGTGTGAATTACCTGCTTGCATATATATAGAGAGAGGTATCAATTAGTTTCTTACTAGAGGCCCCCTGCACAAGATTCTTGCAAGGGGTTTGGCCCTGGAGGCCCCAGCTGCCTCACAACCCGGCTGCCTGGTGGCCCCTCCCCTTGCCCACTGGTCTTTCCAGAAGGTCGTTCTGGAAGGTCATTTCAGAAGGTCGTTCCGCTGTCCAGTCTAATTAGCCTATTAGCTCTTTATTATAGGGGATGTGTATTTCACTTTCAGCAGATTTTATCTAAAATTTTGAAAAAAAATTAACTTCTTCAACAAGTTCAGTGTGCAGTGGAACAACAACAACAAAAAGAATAAGGAAAAATACATCTGAAGTTCACCTCTTCTGCTTTTTTGTTCATTTTTTTAAAAATTTATTTTCTCCTACTTAAATTTCACCAGTCTCCCAACCCCATTACAGATGGCCTCTGGAGGAATTGCCCTCACTACAAATGCATTTACATAGCAACTAGCTTATAGCTATTTGTGTAAATGATATACCTGTAGATATAAATGGGCACTGCCTAAAGCAAATAATATGCCTGTTCATTCAAGAAAATAATGATTGAACCAGGCATTAGGCTGTAAAATTAAGAAAAAAAGGTAATATCTTCCTCTTAAAGGGTATTTTTGTTTTGAATTGTTTCGTTCACTGAATGAGTCTGTTATTAGGCCTTAATTTTCAGCATTTATTTGACAGGAAATACTACCTAAGACACTCACTGAAATCTTTTCCTGGCTTTAAAGATAACAATGTTGTCCAATCCATTGTGACTCAGGACTTCAAGGACCTCACAGATAACGTTCAAATCCAACAACTGAATAAGTAACTTATAAAATTCAGACAACTACCAAGTGCTCTCTGAGGCTAAAAGAAGCAGCCTAAGGAAATGCCCTTGAGAGGGGGGACATTTAACTAGAGACACGAAGAAAGAATATTAGGTTCCACCTTACAACCTTACAAGATTGCAGAGATTCCACCCTTTTTGACCCGCAGAAATGGCAGTTACCTGTGGCTGAAGCTAGTATCTACAAGAGCAATGTTTCTGGCAAGAGAAGGACATGTGGAAAGGCCCCCAAAGAAAACCAATTTGTGATGCATTCTAAGAGCTGAACAATTTAGTTTGGTTCCGGGAAAGATAAGCCCTAGGGTGAGAGTTGAAATTGGAGCCACATACAAGATAAACATTATAGAATCAGACGCCCATTATTTCAGGATGGCAATGACAAGGAGCAAACACCGGGCTTGGGGGAGAAAGAGAAAAAGACAGCGAGACAGAGAGACCGTTGACACAAAAAATAATGCTTATCATCAAAGCTGTATTTGGTGTTCACATTCCTAAGCTTGGTATTTGGGAGGAGGTGCACTTGGTATTTGTGGGGAGAGTCCACTTAGGCTCCACCAGTCTTTATTCCCATGTTCATTGTTAAGTCCTTGGTGTAGGGCTGATTGCTACCTCGTACCCTTGCATTAATATAACTGCTAATTCTGGCAATCTATAATGCATTAGAAAATATGAGAATTATGCTTAGAGTATCGGTAGAGTTTATAACTAAGCTTATTTTTTTATGGGAATTAAGAATTCATTCTAAATACCATCTTACCTAATAATAGACAAACATGTAAAGTGACCACACCTCTGCTATGTCCATAGCCAGAGTGAGTATGCAAATTAGAAGGCCGAAGGTGGCGGCCCCCCAGCTGCTCCAGGCATGGAGTGGCCAGACCAGGCAGCATGCGAAGGGATCTATAGGAGCAGAGTGCAGGGGAGCTGTTAGGCATTGGTTAGGGAGTGATCAGGCTGGCAGGCAGAAGCAGTTAGGGACAATCAGGCATGCAGCAGGTGAGTGGTTGGGAGCCAGTAGTTCCGGATTGTGAAAGGGATGTCTGATTGCCCATTTAGGCCTGATCCCACTGGGCTACCACAATGGATCGGCCCTAAATGGGCAGTCAGACATCCCTCAAGGTATCCCAGATTGGAGAGGTTTCAGGCTCAACAACCCCCAACCCTCTCATGCATGAATTTCATGCATCGGGTCTCTAGTATGCTAATCACATAGTAAGGCCACTCCACTATGATGTGCACTGACCACCAGGCGGCAGACAGTTGACCAGTCAATCAATCTCTATGACATGGCCTGACCACCAGGGGTCATACAGTCGACTGGTCAACCAGTCATTATGATGTTCATTAACCACCAGGGGGCAGATGCTCTGACCGATTGGTTAGCTTGATGCTGGGCTCCAGTTGATTGGGACTGAACGAGACAGGCTGGGCATACCCTGGAGCCCTACTGCAGTCTCTCCCTGACTGGCCAATCTCCTGCATCTCTCCCCGGACCTGATTGTGCACCAGTGGCATCCCTTGGCCTGGCCTGCGCCCTCTTGCAATCTGGCTGAGGGACCCTCCCCACCCTGAGTTCATGAATTTTGTGCACTGGGACTCCAGTATACTATATTAACAATGTTTGCAACAAAACAACCTATTATTTGTGCACAATGGACTGAAATTAATTTTTAAAAAATTTATTAAAATTTTAAATATTCCCTAAATGCTATCTGTTTATACTCACCACCCTACTTAATAAAAGTCCAGTGTCTGAACCGCGGAATGACCAGAATGACTGGTTGGCCAGTCGCTGGGATGCACACTGACCACCAGGGGGCAGATGCTCAACACAGGAGCTGCCTCCTAGTGATCAGTGCACTCCCACAGTGGGAGTGCCGCTCAGCTGACCTGGATGAGTGGCTGCTCCCGCTGTAGCTGCTAAGCTGACTGGATGAATGGCACTCCCACAACCAGCTGATCCCCGCAGGCCACGCCCCCCACCAGTGCACGAATCCCATGCACCAGGCCTCTAGTTTTATGATAATATTTAATTCATTGTAGATGTCTAAATTCTTTTCACTTATCCTTTGTACACTAAATAAAAATGTGGCCCAGCTGGCATGGCTCAGGGGTTGAGTGTTGACCTCTGAACCTAACTTCCAGTCAGAGCGTATTCTGGGTTTCAGGCTTGGTTTCCAGTGCGGAGGTGAGCCAAGTGAAGGAGGTGCCCAAGCAATGATTCTCATCATTGATTTCTTTCTCTCTCTCCCTTTCCCTTTCTCTCTGAAGTCATTAAAAGTATATTTTTTAAAAATGTGACTCGTTTGTATCACACAGATCCTCAATACATAAAATTTCAAGTTCTGTAACTCTTTTTGAAACACATTTTAGCAGCCAATAATGCTAATTGTCAGGAAATGCAATCATATAGCTCAGTGTAAATTTTTAATTCACTCATTTGTCACTTCCTCCTGTCACCACTTTCCCATCATTTGTGGAGCACTCCCATGCTGAGTGCACTGAGCCAGGTGCTTAAGGGACTTCCCGACATTTACCGTGCTGTGTTTAGGGTCTTGACAAAGATGAGGGATGTCAGGTTTATCAGTTTAGTGAGTTTCCCACTGAATACAGCAATACTCAGAAGCATAGGGAGACAGGAAATAAGGGCTTCTCAGTAATGGATCCTGTTTATTTGTTGGTTGTCAGTAATTTAACTTGACTTCTTCTGATCCGCCCTCGAATGACAGATGAACCCAGAATGCACCACCACCATCAAGCATCTGAATGTTGCTGCTATCCAGACCACTTTCCTTGATGCGTATTTCTTTCTTTCTTCTCTTTGCTCTTGGTCTTGAATGGATGAATTGAAATAAATCTTAAAATGTGTCTATGAGACTGATATCAGAGAATTGAACACTTGGAACCTATACAATTTTATTAACCAGTGTCACCCAATACATTTAATAAAGCTTTCCAAAAGGAACAAAAAAAGAGAGCTTTTTTGAATGAAACATAGAGGGTCCACTTTCCTATATATGCAGGGCTTGAGGACTATGACATGACTACCATCTGCCTGAAAGGGATTGGAAGAAGCTGATTTCAAGATTTTAAAATGAAGAAGTGTGCATCTCAGAATTATTGGAATGCACTATTTTAACCATTCGCTTCTGTTGTTGGTATTGCTGAGCTTGTGTAGTTAATTCAAAGATGGTAATTGTTTATCTTATGGGGCCCTGCTTTAAAGCTCATCTGGCAATTGTAAGCTGGGAGACTTTGTCTCGTGTAGATTCCCGCCGTTCATGGGTCAGTAGGAGCAAGTTATCTCTTGAGGTGGGAAGCTGGTGAGTTTGTTGGTGGTGGCAGGATGATGTAGGTTTGGAATCACCTCTGCGGTAGTTAGTGGCATAGAGAATCTGGATAACAAATAACCTTCAACAAGTACTCTGAAGACCACAAATGTGGTTGTGTAATCTCTCCAGTCCACATTAATGTGGAATTTTTCTCTGGCCATGCGCAGCAGGCAGTGTAGAAACAGAGATCAGAAGTAGAGATTTTGTAGAGAAAGCTTCAAAGGAAAGGTTCTAAAGGCCCACACTGCACTTACTTTCTTGAGTGTTGGATGTGATCATTGCAAAGGGTGACATTGCAAATATAATTATGCAAAGAGCAGAGACATAAAGCCACTTATGGTTTTTATTTCTTTTTTAAAATATATTTTTATTGATTTCAGAGAGGAAGGGAGAAGGAGAGTGAAATAGAAACATCAATGATGAGAGTGAATCATTGATTGGCTGCCTCCTACATGCCCGTTATTGGGTATTGAGCCTACAATCTAGGCATGTGCTCTGACCAGGAATCTAACCATGATCTCCAGGTTCATAGGACAATGCTCAACCATGGGCCAGGTGGATTTTATTTCTGTGAAATGTGTATATGAATTAAACTGAAGAAAACAACACATACATCATAGAGATTAAACACATCCAGGTTCAGCATGCTTGATATTCTGGTCTCTCTGACTGCAGTTTGTACTCCCATGCCAATTTATAGGGGTGCATTTTTTTGTATTGCATCTAAGTTCTAAACTCCTTACAAAAAAACTTGGAGCGAAATTATTTAGAGCTACTTTAAAAGCTTACAGAAAGTATTTTTAACTAAGCCAAAGATTAACCTGCTGCAGATATAACTTTTATAATTCTGTTACAGAAGTAAGTCAAAGATTGTTGGCTCAGTCCCTGCCATAGTAAAAACCAAATGAGTGTATGTCATCATCATTAAAAGAAAAACAAACAAAACATGGGAACCATGGAGCCACTTTAGTGGCCATTTCAACTGCTGAAACCACAAGTGTGTGTAATATGTACTTTCTGCGTAACCATACGTGCAATGTGTAAAAGCTACTTAGGGCTGCTTCTAGTCCATTTGGGTTGATCTCATTTGATTCCTAGGCCTGAATGGAAATCATCAATGCATGTAGCAAAGCTCTCTGTCATTTTCATGGTGACTTATTTAAATAAAAACCACATGACTTTGAACTGAACAATGCAAGTCTTCCTTACAACTTACCTTTTTTAATGTAACATTAGGAATGCTTTCAAGTGAACTTGGAAGGATTGCTTATGACTGGAATAAGAAGAATAAACCCTTTCCCATGCCTCTCATTTTTATTCACAGATAACAGTAGCATATCCATATTGTGGAAAGCAGAGTTCTACTTGGTGACGCACATTCTAATTGAATTTGTGCAGCTTATTTTGCAGGATGTGGAAGAGCTCTGACACCCTTTAATAGTAAAAGATCCAGGAAATTAGAATCAATAACTGAATGAATATCAGACTCTCAACGCACCCTTTTTTTTAAAAAAAAAACAGGTTAGATAGTATATACCCTACAAAACCAAATTGTAGAAGCTCTCATACTAGTGAAAAACTAGAGGCATTCCTACTAAAGGGGAATATGGGGCAAGTATGTCTAGCAAAAAATTTATTTATTTAAAATTGGTCAGAAATTACTAACCAAAACATTTTTTTTTAAAAAAGGATGTAAAATTTGGATATTGAGGGAAAAAACAAACACAGATTTATTTTGATGATGTCCCTAAATAACCCAGGCTAATCAATAAGTAAACAATTGGAATTTATAACTTTTAAACAGGGTAGAAAGATAATATACAAAAATGCTTTCATGTAGACTAGTAATAATAAGATAGAAATAGGATGAAAAGTTCCCATTCAGATATCAATAATGATGAATAGGCAGAAATACACTTTCTCCATGATTTGAGAGGTAGACTGAGAGTTTATTGACCAAATGTCATGGATTCTGAAGCCAAGACAGTGTATAAAAATACAAGCTTTGCCACACATTGTCTATGTGATATGAAACCATTTTAATTTTAAAGAGACATCTCTTTGCCTGCATTTTTGTGAAAAGAAAATAATAATGTCAATGCCATAGGGCCATGGTAAGAATTAGTTAATATTTGTGAACCTTTAAATGCCTATAATGTAGTACTCTATCTATATTAGTTATATTAACAATATAATATTTGAATAAAAATGTAAACAATAATTGGACAAAGAATAATTATAATACACAGGAAGATTTAGTAATCAACACTTGCAGTTGTCTCAAATAAATACACATATTTTTTTCAAAGCTGAGCCCAATATCAACAAGAATTTTTTTATGATAGAGCTAATGCATTATAATCCTATCTGAGGCCTCATGCATGAAATTAGTGCATGGGTAGGGTCCCTAAGCCTGGCCGGCGATCAAGGCCAATTGGGGCCTTCGGGCTGCCTGCCAGGGCCTTCCTTCATTCCATGCTGCCCCCTGGTGGTCAGTGCAAGTCATAGCCAGCAATCAAACTCCCAGTCTCCTGGTCAAACTCCTGAGGGGACACTTTGCATATTAGCCTTTTATATAAAAAGAGATTGAGTACACGTTTCAGAATCAAACAACCTGGGTCTCTCAGTTAATAGTTCCAATCTTCATTCTCCTAACATCATATGATTAAATTAAATGATCGTGTCTATAAAGCTCTTAACTTCATTCCTGACCCATAGAAAGCAATCCTTAAATAATAGTTGTCTGTTGCTATTAATATTTTGGGGGAAAGGATTTACTAAAAGTTAATTGCACAGAAATAGCCAAATGATTATTAACCATAAGAAGTGGAGTGTGGGTTGGAGAGGTTTGATGACTCGGGGGATTATACTCCTAGATATGGAAACCTGTTATGCTCTACAGCACCAGCACAGTGTGGCACAGGTTCAACAATGAACAGGTGACTGCAGCTGAAGATCAAGTATAAAAACAGATGACAGCGATAGTACACAGCAGCGCATGGAGGTCTGTTTTATATCTGTCCTCCTTTAAACATTGCATATAGACATTAACCACAACCCCGAGAGACAGTGACTGTGGTTACCCCTGAACTACACGGGCACATGGAGGCTAAATGGCCTGCCAAGAGTGTTGGCGTGGAATTGAATCTGGGCAGCTGGTTGTAGATTCCAGTGACAGTGGGAGATTTTACTGTTTAGTAGAGTCGAAATTATAGATCACGGAGACATATTTGAGGAGTTCATTAAACAGTGCTCAGGTAATTAGCCAACTGGAACATTATATATATAATATAAATTTACTTTCTAGGAATACAAATTCCAAATACTTCATTCTGCTAAATAAATCGAAATGAACCTGAGTGAAATAATATGGGAGGACTTTTCAAAGTGTAGCAAAGTGTAAATCCGGACCCAAATGGATTGGTAGATGATTGTTTTCTGAAAAATGGTTGAGTCTGTGGCTTCATTGGCATCAAATAGCAAGGCTTGATCAGCTTGATGTCGGGGTTTTTGAGGAAGATATCTGTGCAACCATCCATGCAGAGTGACAGCTGAGACCTGGAGTTTAACAGGGCAGACAACAGTCCTGCTTTGGTGACCTACATATGAAGAGAGAACCCAGGCATATTATATTCTGTTCAGTTCATTTCAGTAATAGAAGCACCTGCTAGGTGCACTGTGCTGTAACTCTTGTAAATACACCAGTGGGAAAAACAAGTAGTGTTTTCTCTGTCCTCAAGGAGGCAGTTTACAGTCAGCTGAGAGATGGAGAAAATTGCATACAAATTATAATAGAGTCTGCTAAGCACTATGGTAGATGTTAGGGTACTTACTGTAGGGTAAGAGATGCACTTGATACAGGTTTAGCACCTATGGAAGCTTCCTAGACAAAACACTCCCTAGGCTAAGATCGAAAAGTTAAGCAAGATGTAGTCAAGAACTCCTGTTCTTCTTCCTTGTCTGTGAACACAAGTACATGCCATCCAGGTGGTGAGAGAGAAGTCTGTACTTCTGAGGAAACCGGTAGCTAAGCAATTAGAAGTGTATGTTCACAATCGGGAGCGATAGCTTGGTTGGGTTTTCTCTTCTGTTAGGTTTTTATAAGACCAGCAGAATTCTTAACACATTTCTGGGTATCATCCTTATTTAATTGTGACTGTTGTTAGAATCAATGATTATAGCTGCTTGCCTAATACACCCAGCTAAGCTCTCGCTCCTGATTCCAAGCCTTCTACATGTTCTAGAGGTTCAAAGCAAGAAAATACATTAATTTATGGCCATACATATTACATAGAGTGACACTTCCGTATCTGGCATGACATGTTCCTATCAACCTTTAAAATCCGATTATGGAGGGTGTTTTCACTTTTTCTTATTGACCCACTTATTGATTCGATTGTTAATGAAAGTTTCCCACTGTGGAGGAGAGCGGCCAAAGTAATCAAGCTAGCCTACTCCGGATTAAGTGATTTGGTGGTGCTTCGTGCAGTAAATAGTTAAGAAACAAACTCAGGGGGCTGCCCGATCATTGATCATTGGCCTGCTGTGTGTATTTGACGGCTGGAATGGGTCATTTTGTAGCTGCCCTCCTCTGTACAGAAAGTTGTTCTCTATAATAATTATGAAATCAAGACCATAAATAATGACCTGAAGCAAAGATGAAATGAAATTTTCTTTGATTTTTACTTTGTACATATCTTTGGGCTGATAGAGACGAACAGATATTATGGTACAAAAAAAGTAAAGTAATGGTTTAATAGTTCTTAGTACATTAGTGGGAAGAAATTAGGGAAAAAAACATTTTCGGTATCTCATAGTAATGAGTAATAACATTACAATTTAATAAGAAGTTATAGTTATAAAAGATGACTGATAACCATTTTTTTAATTCTGAAGATGTAATTGGAAAAAAGTAAAATATTATATGCATGCATTAAAATATGCATGTGTATACACACCATTACGGTTTCTGGTTTGCAGTCTCTTGCTATTTCAAATTTGAAATGCAAATAAAAGGCCACATGCTCACATAGAATGTAACTCAAGACCTATTTATTTGCATTATCCTCACTGTACTATCCCGACTTTGAATCTGATGTCAGGACTCTAGTTCCACAAGGGATTGCAGACACTGACTGCAAGTTCAAACATGCTGGACCATTGCAAAGTGCCCTTGAAAGGAATGCAGGTGGCTGAGTCTGTAAGGTTTGGGGAGGTCGACTGTATAGTAGGAACATATATTATGTATATTACATACAATTAAAATTCCACGGTAACCACAGCATTTAAGTAACACTTAGACCAATAGAAACTTTAGGCTTCAAGGAGTATTTGATCTGCGACATGACTTAGAGATGGTGAACACCGTGTGGAAGAAAAGCCCGGGAGTTTACATTGGTTTCTTAGTATCATTCTCCAAGGACAAAGTGTACCCTTATTGCCTGCCCCCAGGTGCTCTGCCCCCAATGCTCCATCTATGGGCACCCTGCATCCTTTTCCTTTAAGACAGTGGTTCTCAACCTGTGGGTCATGAACCCTTTGGGGATCGAATGACTCTTTCACAGCGGTCCCCTTAAGACATCCTGCATATCAGATATTTACATTACGATTCATAACCGTAGCAAAATTATAGTTATGAAGTAGCAATGAAAATAATTTTATGGTTGGGGGTTACCACAACATGAGGAACTGTATTAAAGGGTCACGGCATTAGAAAGGTTGAGAACCACTGCTTTAAGACTGTCCGTGACAACTGGTCTCCTGTTGGCATACTGTCAGTGGGGGAAGGGAAAGAAATGGGAGACTTCTGTAATACTATCAACAATAAAAAATACATTAAAAGTTTTAAAAATCCTATCTAATAAAAGAGTAATATGCAAATTAACCATCACCCCACTATACCCACAAGCTATGCCCACCAGTCAAGAGTGGGTATGCAAATTAACCCCAACCAAGATGGCTGCAAGCAGAAGGGAGGCTTGGGTTTCCCCGGCGATGTAGGAAACCAAGTTTTCCACATACTCTGGCAGGCCCAGGCCTCCACTCAAGGCTACAAAGTTTCAATTATAGAAGATAAATAAATCCCAACAAAAATGGTGGCAGCCACAGAGCTGGAGAGAGCAGGAGGCTAGGGTTGCCCCTGGTGATGGAAAAAGCCAAGCTTCTGCAGCCCTGGCCTCTCTTGGCCTCCACTCCAGGTTATAAAGTTTCAATTGTAGAAGATAAATAAATCTCAGATACCAAGGTCACTGAGGGGCATGGCTGACCTGCAAACCATCACAGCCCCCTTGTCTAGGTTGTCCCATGTACCCTGATCTGGGACACCCTTCAGGGCAAACCAGCTGGCCCCCACCCAACACACAAGATGGCTGCTCCCATGTGGTCAAAGATCCTAAGGTGGACACAAGACAGCCACCTCAAGATGGCCAGCAGGGGAGAGCAGTTGGCAGGGATCAGGCCTGCAAGGGAGGGCAATTGTGGGTGATCAAGCCTGCAGGAGGGGCAGTTAGGGGTGACCAGGCTGGGAGAGGAGAAAAGTTGGGGGAGACCGGGCCTGCAAGGAAGGGCAGTTGCGGGGGGATCCAGGCCTGTAGTGGAGAGCAGTTGGGGGGTATCAGGCCTGCAGGGGAGGGCATTTAGAGGCAAACAGACTGACAAGGGAGCAGTTAGGCATCAATAAGGCTGTCAGGAGAGTGGTTAGGCAATGATCAGGCTGGCAGGCAGAAGTGGTTAGGGGCAATCAGGAAGGCAGGCAGGCAAGCAGTTGGGAGCCAGCAGTCCTGGATTGTGAGAGGAATGTCTGACTGCCCGTTTAGGCCCGATCCCAGTAGACATCCCTGGAGGTGTCCCAGATTGGAGAGGGTGCAGGCTGGGCTGAGGGACACCTCCCTGGCCCCTTCTCCCCCCGCATGAATTTCATGCACCAGACCTTTAGTAAATAAATAAAAATGCATTATTACCAGCTTCCCACTGAATATGTAATTTTTAGATATATTCTAATAATCATTCTTTTCTGCCTCCATGAAGACAGGGATTTCTGTGTGTCTTCATCGCTGATATAGTCGACACCTCCGGGCTGTACCTGACATGTAATGGGCACTCAATCCATGTTTGTTGAATAGCTATATCTAGAGTTTTACTATGTCATTGAGTACAAAGTTTTCAAAACTTTGTGTGTGTGTTTTTTTCCACTTTAAAAAACAGTTTTCCATCATTTTTCATGTCAAGCTTGTACCATTTAATATTCATGGAGAACAACAAACAATTACCCTAAGCCTTGTGGGAGAAGTGTGATTATGTTCTGCACCATAAAGAAAAGGCTGTTGGGAATGTAATGGAATCAATGAACAGCTTTATCATTTTTAAACATATAAATTGTTTTATATTACCTAAATGAATTCTTTCAATAAGCTGTGAGCGAGGCAAAAAAAAAAATTAAAAAAAAATCCCTTTTACTCTTTTTTTTTTTTCGGTGAAGGAAATAGATGCTAAAATAGATTAAAACACTTTTCCTATGGGACACGATAATCATAGTAGATTGGAGGTTGGAGTGCAGTTTATCTTGTCTCTGGACCAGTGATGTGTCTGGTTTACATATTTAACTCCTGCATTGCATACATTAGCGTGAATTAAAAGGTACTTGCTTGATGTTTTTATACCGTTAAAGAAACAAAAACTGTTCCATAATTTCACAGGGAGTCACAAAAGGAGAGGGTGGCTCACCTTTTCTAAAACCCTGCCCTAAGAGAGGGGTCTTGGATATACATACGCCTGGCAACCATTCCACCATTCCAATAGAAAAACACCATTCCAATACCTGGCTCTCCCCCTGTGTCTCCTAGCACACCCTGGAGTTTATTTCATTTTTTTCCTGAATGAATGCTACACTCCGTGCAGGTGAAGTCCTATAAGGTTTGCTTCTAATGTATGTGGCTCTGGCATTTATCATCCCGTTGATCAGCAGAATTGATTGGGCCTATTATTCCTTTATCACACCATTGATTGGCAGAGATTATTGGCCTCATTATTCCCTCAGAAGCTCTGTCCAAGAGAAGAGCTTTGATAAAATAAATGACTGTTTTTTTAACCAACAATGTCTGCGTAGCTGGGCAGCCTGAAAAATGTAAATAGTCAATATAACAATAGGAATTGCTGACAGTGCTGCCTTCGTAGATATCGGGCCCTCTGTTCTGCTTTTCACATGTCACCTATCTCGTGCCACAGCTGCACAAGTGCTTGAAGAGAAAGGTGCAGCCCTCTCCTGTATGTTGCTGGGGACACTGGGCATGGGGAATTTTCAGGCCCGAATAAGTGGGGGCTGTTGAAGTGTGAACCCGGGTATGTGTATACTCTAAATCCTGCCTCTTACTTATGAATCACAGTTATACATGCACACATTTTCCCCTTGATAGAAGGACACTATCCCTATAGATATCGACATTAAATTAAATGCCAGGGATTTGAACTCAGTCTGCGCCAACCCTAATGAATTGTTAATTGCTGGGCAATAAATGTTCAAAGTTTGCATAGCTGTTCACATCATGGCGATTCTATTCATTAAGTGAATCTTAAATAACCCTTGATATAATTAGAGGTGAAAAGAGACAGTCTGTGACTCCATATAAAAATTTGTGTGCATAATAAAGTCAACATTGGCATTGGTTATTTTTGTCCTTCTATTTATTTATTTATTTATTTATTTATTTATTTATTTATTTGCAATTTGCTCTCAAGAATTGCTTGTTAGATGATTTTCCCCCTTTTACATATTGAGTAAACTGTTATATCCCTAAAGCAGTAAGATAATATGAGGAAAGCGTGTGCCTTTTACATGAATTCTTAATGTGGCATTCTGGGCATTTATCCCCAGGCCTACTAGTATGCTTGGTTTGACCTTTCACCATGCTACAGTACCCAAGAGACTTCTCTGTATGTTTGTATGTAAGGCATTCCATTTGTACGATTTTACATGGCCATGGACTTGATATAAAGGTTTGCTCTTGTTGAAGTTCTACAGGGTTGTCAGCTGACTTTCATTGTCAAGGTAGGTCTTTGGTTCTGCATTTTATCGAAGTAGTATGTATCTTACATATTAAATAATTCAAGACTCTATTGAGAGAGATCTGAACTTTAATCAGTTCTTCTTTAGTTTCCATGCTGAGAAAGGGAAAATGTGTTCTGAGAAACCTGGGCCTATTAAATATCTGAGGAAGAATAGATTCTATAGTTAAATAATTTTGTGAAAATGGTACATATGATAGCCCTTTCGGGGGAGATTCTTAAGGTTTATTAGCCCATTAGAGGTCTCAATGCATTTAAGTTTGCCTGACATAGAATTTTCCATATTACTGAACAATGGATTTTTTTTTATATGTAACAATTACTAATATCCAACGGAACTCACCGTAACAATGATAATATTGTATTAGATTCAGGATGCTGTAACAGTGAGCCTGTTATTAAGTTGGGAGTATTATTTTGCTCTATGAAACAGATGATCTTTTAGAATTAAGGATTGCCTACGTGTTGTATAATCAGTGCTTGTCAAACTTGACTGTCCACATGAATCACCTGGCCATCTTGCTAATATAAATTGATCCCCTAGGCCTGTAATGGGGCTCAAGTTTCTAATAAGCTCTTCTAGAAGGCCAAGCTGCCGGGAAGAAGACAACGCTTTGAGTAACAAGAATTTGAATCAGGGTTCTCGCCCTTGGCACTATGGACATTTTGTGCTGGCTAATTCTTTGCTGTGTGGGGTGGCCCTGTGCATTGTAGGGTGCTTGGTTACATTGCTGGCCTCTACCCACTAGGTGACTACATGGCAGGAGATAGCACCTCTCCACCCGTGTGGCTGCCGGAAATGTACCCAGACCTTGCCAGATGTCCCTGGGAAACAGAATCACTCTCGTTTGAAAACCACCCATTAAAGTGCTTCGTTGATTTCTAAAGCATTCCTTCTCAGTTCCAATGGGAATGATTGGCCAACACCAGAAGGATTTTTTAAATGTGGCAAATCATGGATTTTTTCTTTTCTTCCTTAAAAAGCAATAGGAAAATAGCCTGTCCCAAAATTGAGGCCACTGGAAAGGAGTGGGAGTCTGTGGGTCTCTTTAATTTACAGTTGGTGTGCCCTTACTGACCTTTTTCCAGGAAACACATTCATAGTCCAAAAGGACTTTCTGGAACCAGAGAGTGAAATGGCTTCAGAGAATTGAAGGGCTCGTGCAGAGCCAACAAGGAAATTTAATAAGACATCTAATCTGTTACTGGAGTACCGGTTTTTAGACTAATGTGAATGTTTCTTGCCCTTTACTTTAAGTAAAAGTAGAATCCTATATAATAAAAGGCTAATATGCAAATCAACCAAACAGCTGAGCAACCAGTCGCTATGATGCACCCTGACCACCAGGGGGCAGATGCTCAATGCAGGAACTGCCTCCTGGTGGTCAGTGCACTCTCACAGGGTGAGCACAGCTGTGGTGGCGGAAGTCTCTCCCACCTCCAAGCAGCACAAGGATGTCCAACTGACCTAGAGTGGGCCTAAGTCCTCAGTCAGACATCCTCCTAGGGCTCCTGGACTGTGAGAGGGCATAGGCTGGGCTGAGGGACCCCTCCCCCTCATGCACCAGGCCTCTAGTTAAGGCATAAAAAAATTAGCAAACATAAAATAACAAAAATAAATGTTGTGAGCTTTTCGAGGAGTGAATTCTTCAGTGAGAGAGCCGGGGGCAGAATGTGTGGGAACGGAAAGCTCGGTCTGGAGGCATTTGCATGACAGCTCTGAAGGCAAGAGACTTGCTTCAGCCAGGCCTGGCACAAGCCTCTCCTCTCCCACAGGGGCAGCTGGGAATAGGAATAGGCTACCCTCTCATCGAGCTCAACTAATGTAAAATTCTAAGAATGTATTCACAAAACTTTAGTAAATCTGAAACTAATTCATTTGACTTAAAAAAAAAAAGAGGCTATTATCTTTTTCTCATTACAAGCAAAGACTGTGGAGACCAGTTCTTTACATGAATTTTTACATCTGACTTGTGATACAGTATTGCTTTTCTCAGGCAGATTAAACTCATGTTCAGCCGAAACTAGTTTGGCTCAGTGGATAGAACGTGGGTCTGTGGACTGAAATGTCCCAGGTTCAATTCCGGTCAAGGGCATGTACCTTGGTTGCAGGCACATCCCCAGTAAGGGGCTTGGGGCTTGCAAGAGGCAGCTGATTGATGTCTCTCTCTCATTGATGTTTCTAGCTCTCTATCCCTCTCCCTTTCTCTCTGTAAAAAAAAAAAAAAATCAATAAACTCATGTTCAGTTTAACATCGCTTCCAGGGCCCGGATGGCATTATCTATAAAATGAAGGCTGCAGATTAGATGATCACTGTGATGTCCTTCGTTCAGGTTCAAGATAACATGGTATTGTAATTCTATAATAGGTTTTGAATGGAGGGCAGAGAAACCAAAGTGGGAGTGAAAACGAAATGTAAATAATAATTTAAAAACACATAAATATGTATATTTTACAAATAGTTACTTTTTGGTGAGTTGATTGATGGGCTGAAGGCATGTCTTTTTTATGTTGCTAACAAAATTTAAAGGTCATTATTATCATTTTCAAATTGAAGACTGAGGCCTTTATGTAAATTAGAAATTGGTACTACATATGTTGTGTGTCAGTTTAATTACAGTGGTACCTCGAGATACGAGTTTAATTCGTTCCGTAACCTTGAGGCGTGGGAAACTATGAGACACTCGAGTCGTGGTAAACTGGTGGGTCGTGTGCAGCCCGCCGATCCGTGCGATTACTCCTATCTCAAATGTTTCTCGTATTTCAAAGCAAAAATCACTGGCTCAGTGGCTCGTATCTCAAAAATCTCGTATGTTAGGGCACTCGTATCTCGAGGTACCACTGTATTTGTAGCACTTTGCTGAGATTAAAGAAGTGGCATTCTGTTCTAGGAGATTTTTAAAAAATGTATTTTATTAATTTTTTACAGAGAGGAAGGGAGAGGGTTAGAGAGTTAGAAACATCGATGGGAGAGAAACATGGATCAGCTGCCTTCTGCACACCCCCTACTGGGGATGTGCCTGCAACCAAGGTACATGCCCTTGACCTGAATCAAACCTGGGACCCTTCAGTCCACAGGCTGACACTCTATCCACTGAGCCAAACCAGTCAGGGCCGTACTAGGAGATTTTGATAAATAAGAAGCAATTCAAATAAGAATAACTTGTCATATAAAATTTTACAAGAAAAGGAGTTGGGAGAAAATTAACCACAAGCTGTATTGACATACAAATTCTCAAGATGAAAATATTTTTAAAGTACATATGTTTGAGCAAAAGCCAGCATCTCAACTGGTTTTGGACTTTGGGACTGATTTTATTCAAGGGAGCTGTTAGCAAGACAGTCTTTTAACACACCTCTGTACCCCTGAGTTGTGTGTTCTATTAAAATGCTTTATTGGCAAGAATTCAATTTATTGAGGAGCATATGCTTTCCCTCTATTATTTAAGTAAAACTCATTGGGCTTTTACAGATAGAAAACATTAAGTAAATATCTTCCAAGATCATGACTGTATTATGAAGGTGATCATTTTCTTTTAAATTTTTACAGCTGCTAAATGAAATGATTATCTCGTCATTCAGAAATTGACATCTGTTGTGGTAGTAACTTCTTTTTCTTTAGGTACCTTTTTTTTTTAATGCTTTTTCTGGATCAGGATATTATTTATTCCTCCTACAATACACCTCCACCTTGGCACCCAGAGAAATAAATTCTAAATCATAAAAGCCCCTGTGAGGAATTGCTTCCAACCACCAAAGGAAGGTCATTGGGTAAAATTTATGTGGTCTCCACTGCTCTTTTTTCACGCTCCATTCAACACCAATGTGCAGGTCTTCAGCTGGCTCTCTGTGTGCCCTGATAAATAGATCTCCAAATGGTTGCACTCCAGCTGGTTGTCAGGATGACACACTTTATAATGTTTAGAAGCATCTCCCAGACTCGAGCATTGGGCTTGATTTCCTTTGATTAACAGTGTCCCACTTTTTCAGGCAATGGAGGTAGCTAGCTTGCCCAGTTGTATCAGAGGCTGCACAATTATCCAGAGGGAATAGAAGGTGGTCTGCACTATTGTAACTGCCGCATATTAGTGTCTGTTGGTCAATAGTACAGCTCCCCTCCCCTCCCAGGCTGCATTTTGTTTCTAGTAAAAGTTTCATTCTGCGCTTACTGAGGACACGAAGCCTTTGCTATCACTCAAATCTGCATGGGCGTAGCAAAGCACTATATATCCTGTTTCCCAAAATTACTTCCTAATTTAGTAGATATTTTATTCTATAACTACTGGCCCGGTACATGGACTCATGAACCAGTGGGGCCCCTCAACCTGGCCTGCGGGGATCAGGCTAAACCCAGTTCTCCAACACCCCCCAAGGGGTCCTGGATTTCGAGAGGGTGTAGGTCTGGTCATGGGACCCCACTAGTGCATGATTGGGGCTGGGGAGGGGTCTCGGGAGGGTTCCAGGGTGTGTCCAGCCCATTTCACCCAGTACCAATCTGCTGGACCCCAGCAGCAAGCTAAGTTACCTGTTGGAGCGTCTACCCCCTGGTGGTCAGTACGCATCATAGTAGCTGGTCAAATGGTTGAATGAACGGTTGGATACTTAGCATATTAGGCTTTTATTATATAGGAATAGAGGCCCGGAATTTGGGCATGGAGGGAGGGGCAGTGTCCTTCAGCCCAACCTGCTTCCTCTCCAATCTGTGACCCCTTGAGGGATATTCAGGTAGGATCAGGCCTAAACAGGCAGTCGGACATCCCTCTCACAATCCAGGACTACGGGCTCCCAACTGCTCACCTGCCTGCCTTCCTGATTGCCCCTAACTGATTCTGCCTGCCAGCCTCATCACCCACTAACCACTCCTCTGCCAGCCTGATTGATGTTGAACTGCACCCCTGCCAGCCTGTTTGCCCCCAACTGCCCTTCCCTGCAGGCCCAGTCACCCCCAACTTCTCTCCTCTGCTGGCCTGGTCACCCATAACTGCCCTCCCCTGCAGGCTTGATCACCCTCAATTGCCCCCCCTTGCAGGCCTGATCCCTGCCAACTACCCTCTCCTGCTGGCCATCTTGTGGTGGACATCTTATGTCCACATGGGGGCAGGATCTTTTGACCACATGGGGACAGCCATCTTGTGTGTTGGAGTGATGGTAAACCTACATATTACTCTTTTATTAGATAGGATAGAGGCCTGGTGCATGGGTGGGGGCCAAGTGGTTTGCCCTGAAGGGTGTCCTGGATCAGGATGGGGGTTCCCTTGCGGCATGGGGTGGCCTGTGGTGGTTTGCAGGCCAGCCACACTCCCAGCAACCCAAGTGGAGGCACTGGTATCTGGGATTTATTTATCTTCTACAGTTGAATCTTTGTACCCTGGAGTGGAGCCAAGCCTTGTGCTCGCACAGCCATTGAAACTTTGTTGCCTTAAGCGGAGGCCTGGGCAGGCCAGGGTGTGTGGAAAGCTTGGCTTCCTCCATTGCCAAGGGCAACCCAAGCCTCTCTTCTGCTCTCTCTGTGGCTGTAGCCATCTTGGTTGAGTTAATTTGCAACTCACTCTGATTGGCTGGTGGGTGTGTGGCTGGTGGGTGTACCGGAGGTACGGTCAATTTGAATATTACTATTTTATTAGATAGGATGGGAGAAAGGGAAAGAAAAGCTGATATTTCCTGTAGAATGATCCCAGGCAAGAATAGAGTTGAGATTGGCTATAGTTATAGCTATAAAATATTCTATAATGAACTTATAGACAGTTTGTACATGTCTTTAATTTCCATTGAAAGTATGATATTTGTGCTAAATGGGATATGTTTCAAAGGATCATTTGTGCTGCTCATTTAAAGGGCAAGCATTTCATATTTTTCTTTCATCCCCTGAAAACTTCCATTAAAGGGATGCAGAATTGTGAATCCAGTCTGCAAGGCGAAACTGGAAAGGTGCCTGCAAGCAGGGGTGAGCATAATAGCCTAACTACACCATAAGGAATAAAGGATACTCTTTCCTATGGGAAATGCGAGGCACCCGATTTACTCAAATATAGTCATCAAAACCGGAAAAAAAGTGAAGTTAGAATGAAGACATGTAGAGTGTTGAGATGTGGTTGAGAAGCTGTGGCAATTCTGAAAAAAAAACAATCAGAGCAATTTTGAGAGCTCTAGAAGTTAGTAATGGAACAGTATTACCCCTGACATCCCTCAGAAAGTCTGAATTTCTGTCCTTTCCAACCTCAACCGATCTCTTCAAGCTCCTGTGACATTATTTTAGGAGAATGATAACACAATTCAGAGGAAGCTCTTTTTCTCCTCCTCCATCTCCAGGTTTTTGTTTTGATTTGTTTCCTCATGTGTAGGAGGTGACCTTCAGACTTTACTTTCTCACCCCTCTGCCCAATTATTACACTGCCTCAAAAAGACGATGTCTTCTTTATTCCAAAGATAACATTTACACACACTCCTCTATATTCTTCTGTTCCATGTTCTTCTGAATCTTACTTCATAATCTATTCTCTTCTTCAGGTTTTTCATAAATCCCCACTGCTCCATATTCTTCGCCTAAAAACATGGCTAAATCATGCCCTTCGTCTTAAATCTTCAGGGGGAGAAATTATTGCTTTACTTTTTTCCCGTTTGCAAGCTATCTTTCCCTTGCTGCCACCAGCAAATGTTTTCAAAGGGTGCTGTATACTCTTTGTGTCCAATTCCCCATTTTCTATTGATCTGTCAACCTATTAACTACATCTTCTGCCCACAATACAACATTAAAATTGCTCTAAACGCTCATGATCTCCAGGCTGCCAAAATAATAGCCTCGTTTTTCACTAACCTATTCAGTGTATTCACAGCATCTGTTACTGCGGGCTGCGCACTTAGGAAACCGGTCTTCACCCCAGCTTCCTAGTACCACTGTCCTTGTTCTCTCAGGTTGCACAATCTCTCTGGGTCTATCTGTAAGATCACCTCATCTTTATTTTGCCAGATCACATCTATAGATTCCCTCTAGTGAATTTTTCATTTCAGTAATTATACTTTTTAACTCCAGGATTTTCATTTTGTTCTTTTTGAGAATTTCTAGCTTTTGATATTTTCTGTTTGATTAGGCATTGCTCAGACATTCCTTCTATTCTTTAAGCAAGATTTTCTTTAGTTCTTTGAAGGTACTTATAACAGCTGCTTTGAAATCTAAATCTACCTTCTGGGTCCCTTTAATGGCAGCTTCTAATGTCTACATTTTTTGTCCTTTCTATGTGTTATCATTTTCTGTCTTTGTAAGTCTCTCTCTTCCTCTCTCTCTCTCTATCTATCTCTCTCTCTCTCTCTCTTTCTCTCAATATATACAGTGTATAGACATCCTATATAATAAAAGGGTAATATGCAAAATGACCCAAACAGTGGAACTATAGGGAATGACTGGTTGCTGTGACACACACTGCCCACCAGGGGGCAGGCACTCAATGCAGGAGGTCCCCCTGGTGGTCAGTGCACTCCCAGAGGGGAAGCTCCTGTCAGCCACAGCTGGGCTGATAGCTGCGAGTGCAGTGGCTGTGGCCGAAACATCTCCTGCCTCTTTGGCAGCGCTAAGGCTGTCCAACTGCGGCTTAAGCTGTTAGTCGGACATTCCCTGAGGGCTCCCGGGCTGCCAAAGGGATGTCTGACTGCTAACTTCAGCCCAGTCCCCCAGGGAGTGGGCCTTAGACAGCAGGGGGACATCCCCTGCAGGGTGCTGGATTACGAGAAGGCACAGGCCACGTGGAGGGACCCCCCGCCCCCGAGTGCACAAATATTCATGCACCGGGCCTCTGCTCTCTCTATATAAAAGAGTAACATGCAAATCGATGGAATGATGAAACAACCAGAACAACCACTCAACCTGTCTCTATGACGCGCACTGACCATCTCTCGGTCCCTCCCCCAGGCTTGCAGGCTCCAATCCCTTAATGAAAAATAGGGAATTGGGGGTGGGTGGCAGCAGCTACTGGCAGCCGGGGATCACAGATCAGGCCTAGGTACAGTTCTTGTGCGCAAACTTCATGCACTGGGCTTCTGGTATATTAATAAAAGAGCAATACGCTAGTAAGACTGGGTTGACTGGACATCTTCTGGATGTTCGACATCCTTCCAGACAAAGCCATGGTGGCAGGGGCCAAGGAAGAGGTGGTTAGGAGCTATCAGGCTGGCAGGGGAGCAGTTAGGGGTGATCAAGTAAGCAGGCAGAGGCCATTAGGGGCAATCATGCTGGCAGGGGAGCAGTTAGCGGTGATTAGACCAGCAGGCAGAGACCAGGGCAAATTAGGCAGGCAGGCCAGCGCTTAGAAGCCATTGATTCCAGATTGCAAGAGGGATGTCTGACTGCCAGTTCAAACTGGTAGTTGAGCATCCTCCAAGGGGTCTCAGATTGGAGAGGGTGCAATGCTGAGCTGAAGGCCCTCTTCCCTGTGCATGAATTTTGTGCACTGGGCCTCTAGTGTGTGTGTGTGTGTGTGTGTGTGTGTGTGTGTAAAACTTCACATTTTAGATAATATATTGCAGTAGTTCTGGATCCTGACCCCTCATTCCACATATACACCTGAGCTTGTGGTTTCTTTTGTTTACATAGTATTTCTCTAGTAAGTTGGCTGGACTAGTTCAGTGAAGTTTGCTTTCTCTGTATAGTATCAGAGGGTGAGTCCTTTGTCATGAGCAGTGCCCTTCCTCTGCCAGGCTCTGTTTCACGGTCCTTTTCTTTGGTTGCCCCCATCTTTGATTTGCTTCCACTTCCGGAGCTGTCTCCATGGTCATCTCTTTCCTGGACTCTCTGGTAAAGTTCTAGCTGGTCCACCACTTCATTTATTGCTATTATGGTGCTCCTAGCCTTCTCTTTAGTGGCTCACCACCTAGATCTCCATTGTTTTCAATAAAACTGTAGGCTTGAACTTGCTCCTGCTCTGGTTTAAATATAGTCCATCTCATTAGGGAGAGCATGGAGGCCCTCTGTTATTTCACCTTACCTCCCCCTTGGGTAGAATATCTGCACCACTGCTCTAGAGCTGAGGGCCACCTCTTTTGGAGCGACACTCCTGCTCTATGTGTAGGGCACTGAGCTACGATGGCAGCTCCTGGTCTCAGCTCGCCTCTCCCAGCATGGAAACTCCTGCTCATCAGCAAGCTGGTGCCAGGCCACTCAGAGCCGAACATTGTCAGGTGCTGCAGCTGGGCGAGAGCTTCCAACCTACAAAGAGGATGGAGGGAGAAGAGAGCCTCGGACCTCTCAGCCACAGCTGCCTGAATCAAGCTCCTGCAACATGGAGCTGCAGGGGATAAGAAATGCTGGTAGTTTGTCCCTTTGAGAAGAAGCCATTGCGCTAAACTTGGAGGTGGTGATAGTAGGAGCCCTACCTTCCTGTCCAAGCCTTCCCAGTGGAGCGTCCATCATATTTGTCAGCAAGGAGGGGAGTATGTTATGGTTTCAATGCCGCTGACTCTCGTCTTACTGAGATTGAGTCAGTTATCTTGAGTAAATGTTTCTTCATGTGCTATATGCTCTTAAGACAAATTCCAGAGACTTTAGAGGGTGGTTGTTTAATAATTCTTACCAGTTACATTTCTTTCATTGATGAAAGGAGATCTGAAGTCCTCAGACCTCCATTCTTGTAAGAGCTTTCATACCACAAGCCAGTTTTAGAAGCTCCATTACCCTTAAACATTCTCTCTTGCCCTTTCCCATTGAATCCATTACCAACCGCAGCTTTAGACAGCTACTAAACTGCTTTCTAACTTTGTCACGTTGCCATTTCTGCTCATTTCATAAAAATGACATCATACAATATGTAATCTTTTGCCTCTGACTTCTTTCATTCATCATAATGCCTTTTTTTTTCATCATAATGCTTTTGATAGTCATCCATGGTTTAGCAGTAGTTCATTTATTTTCGTTGCCGAATAGTATTCCATTGTTTGGATATCTCTCCTCCCCCCCCTTTTTTTCCCCATAGATGAATTTGTATTGTGGGTGGGTTTTTTTTTTGTGGAAGGGGGGTATTATTAAGAGTAATGTTTCTTTGATCATTTGTATGTTTGGCTTTGTGCACACATACATTTTCATTTTTCATGTGCAGATACATAGGAGTGTGTTTCTGTGTATTAGGAGTTTATGTTTAACTTTTATGCAACTGCCAAATTATTTTCCAAAGTGGATATATGTATCATTTTACATTTCTACCAGCAATGTATGAGTGTTAGTTTTTCCATGTCCTTCCTAGACAACATTTGTTATTATTTGTCTTTATTTCCGATATTTTGAGGAGTGTGTAATGTTGTCTCATTTTGAATTTGTGATAATGAAAGCTGTGTTAATGCCCCTAAGTAAAATATTTTATATTTTTCAAAATGACTGTAGATTTTCTCTAAAATATTGAAGAAACTCTATTTTGTCCAAAAGGAAAACTGATGTGTTATTGATATTATCTTATGTATCTTATAGGTAATATTATATTACATATAGTATTATACGTAATATTATATTACATATAATATTGAAATAATATGTACTAAAAATTGATGAACCATTCTTTCCCTGACAATTCACAAAGAAAATTTCAGTAACATGTGCCTATATTATTTAGACATAGGATATCTTTTTGTACCTACATAAAATTGATTCTTAAGGACATTATTTGGACAATACCATTTTAGATACATCGATTTTATTTCCTTAGGTACCTCTAATCCTTTTAGCCCATATTTTATTAAATTTCTCAACTGCATGAACCATGTTTTATTACTAGGTATTAATTTTACATAAAATTTCATTGTTCTATGTTGCCTTTGCTATTTTTAATTTCCAAGTAGCTTCCTTGGAATAAAGGCTCTTTCCATATCCTCAGTTGGTGTACATGTGATCTTATGTCTGAAAGGAAGCATGAAGGTGAATACACGAGGAAAGTCTACCTTTTAGGAAATTTGTCCAGAAATAGAGACATGGAAATTGCCTTTTTTCACTGAAATTTCTATTTGGGTGGTTTCATTGGCTCATAAAAATTTTTAGAGCTTAAGCAGACTTTCAGCGGTATCTTGTTCATTCCCTTTATTTTAGAATTGAGAAAACTATGGCTTGGCATCTGATTTAAACTGTAGAAAACCTTGAACATTATCCAACTTTTCCTTATATTAAAAATTAACATTTATTCTTAAGAGTAAATATGTTGATGTTTTTGTGGTGACTTAGCACTATGTCTCTTAATCTAGTTTGAATATCTTTAGTGACTTAATGTATTTATTCTGTTTTGTAAAATACAGAATGCAATGTTTTTAAATTTGAGGATGTTACCTTCAATATATATTTAAAATAGTAAGGCCTGTCTTTGCCAAATAGTAATAACCATTTCATAGTAATAAAACCTGTGTATCCTTGTTCAGAAAAGAGAAACAGATCATGACTACAGAAGAATCCAGAAGGAATTCCCAAGAAATATTAAACTTTGATATGTGATAAGAGCAGTATGACTTACACGGATCTTAGTTTACTATGGCAGAGGATATAACACTTCTATATTTTAAAGACCTAAATGTGAAGATAATCTATAAAATGTATCCTATATAATAAAGAGCTAATATGCAAATGGTTGTCACACCCTCATACTATCATGCCTTAACAGCTCAGATACTCAACACTGGGGAGAGAGGAATGGAGACCAGCCAGGCACAAATGAGCTCACAAGAGAGGAATGGGGACCAGTCAGGCACAAATGAGCTCACAAGAGAGGAATGGGGATCAGTCAGGCTGTGGCCCGGGAGAGGGTCAAGCTGCCCACTTGCAGTCCTGGGCACCTGCAGCTGCGACCCAGGCAAAGCCACCCACCCATGGTCCCTTGATGCTACAGCTGGCCTGGGAAGCCCAGGTCCTAGGTGCCTGTGATCAGCCAGAGGAGGGAATCCTGGGTCCTGGGTGCAGGGTGAGGCAGAGGCAGTTAGGGGTGATCAGGCCAGCAGGGGAGCAGTTAGGGCTGATCAGGCTGGTAGGGGAGCAGTTAGGGGTGATTAGGCAGGCAGATAGAAGTGGTTAGGGGCAATCAGGCAGGCAGAGGTGGTTAGTGTTGATCAGGCAGGCAGGTAGAGAGGTTAGGGGTGATCAGGCAGGCAGCAGGTGAGTGGTTAAGAGCCAGTGGTCCCAGATTGTGAAAGACAGTCAGACATCCATTGAGGAGTCCTGGATTGGAGAGAGATAGGCTGGGCTGAGACATCCACTTCACCCCCATACATGAATTTCGCACTATGGGCCTCTAGTAGAATATAAAATGTATAGAATAACATGTTAGAGACTATATTAATGACAGCTGGATAGGAGAAGCTTTCATGAAGAAGTTTAGTTTCTGTTTTTTTTTCTAAAAAGCAAAAACCATAAGGGAATACATTGATATTATGTCTGTATCAGAATTAATATTTCTAAGTAGGGAAGGCCAACGTGGAGAAAGTAATGCATGAAATAGGTGACTGGGAAAAGACATGTTTATTTACTAACAGAGAATTAGTACTGAAATTTATAAGGAAGCAATCTAAAACAACTGTAAAAAGAAACGCTTAATCTATTGAAAATGGGTAAAGCATGTAAATGGACAAGTTGTAGAAACTGGAAACCTTTTTTAGCAACTTGTGAATGAAATTTAAGGAAAAAATTGCCTCTTTTCGCTAGTCATTTTGGCAAGAGTGGATTCTATCAAGTGCTATCCAAAATAGAAGGGGGAAAGGAAGGGAAGCATCCTGATGGGTGCTCTTGGTTGGCATGAATACTGCCAGCCCCTCGGGAAGCCAGGGGAACTGGATGAAATTTGGTCTGCGTGTTGCCCAGTGCCCTGCATTCCACCCAGGCATGCATTACCAGGACATTTCCCTTCTCCCGAGGAGCCATGTGGCAGGCAAGCATTGCACCATTGTTTGGCTGCAGAGAGTGGCAGAGCTCTGTGTTGGCATGCATAAGCAAAGAGTGATGCGTGGAGAACTCTGTATCAGCCCAAAATAATGAATTAAGTGACTGTAGAGACACAGGCACTCACAAGCAGAATGTTAGGTGTAAAAATTGGAAACAGAATTAGAAGTAGAATGCACAATAAATCCTCTTCATAGATAAAACTTATAGCTAGATATTCATATGGAGATGGAATTAGAAGAACATATATTTAGTACACTTAGTGAGTTACTTTGGAGACTGAATTGAAGATAGAAGATGAAGAGGAGAATGGCCAAATCAAACAAAAACTAACATTAAATAAAGACTGACCTTCCACAGACCAACAGGAAGATTTTCACTGGGGAAAGGATAGTACACAGATTTCAATTTTTTCTCCTATTAAAAAAATAAGATGTTTTAACTTACAATTAATTAGTTTTTTTTTTCTCAACAATTAAGTTAAGCATGGCATACTATATCCTGTTTGATGTGGGGATCAACTATGTTTTAAAATAGCAATTGAACAAGTGTTCAGATTTAAACAGTGCGTGGCTACAAATAAAACATACAAAGGATAACACTGCACATTAGTAACACATTACTAATGCAGCATAAAATCTTACTGATATTTTTAGGGATCAGTCGGCCAGTGGCGTTAGCTTAGTGCTTGGTCACCAAGTCATAATGTCCCCTAATTGCTGCTAGTTTTTATTTGATAAGTTCAAGCCGCTCCGTTTCAGACATGGCAATACTTAGATGCTTTCTAAACAAATACCATTATCACAGCTGTTGATAGTTCACCACACAGGTCTAGCCCATCTCCTTCTACCTTCTTTAGCTTTAGGCCTGTTGACTCTCTTAGGGATACTTCTACTTTTCTGGATTAGGCAATGGAAGTATAGCTGAAGTTTAGTAATTCAGAGATGCTTCACATGCATTTTTCAAAAATATTGACATGGAACTTCCTTTTGAATCTTAACTTTTAATATTTTCATGCTAACTAGATTAATGAATATTGAATTTTAGCTACTTAGATTGGGAAGGTAACTTTGTGGTCATCTGGTCAAACCTGCTGGCTTGTTCTAGCTCCTGGTACTTGCATCAGCCACCTTCCACATAAATTCTCTCCTGCCTAGAGGAATTTCTCATCCCACACTTTAGCCTGTTCTGTTTTTGGACATTTGTACTTATTAAGTGGTTTTTCCTAGTAGCTTTTGTTGCATTTTCTGGAGCCATACCAAAAGTAAAATTCAATTTGCAAGTATCAGTTCTCCAGACATTTCAAGATGGCTGTCATGTCCTTCCAAGTCTTCTCAAAACTTGTCATCACTCATTCTTTTATGGACCCCTTACCACCCTAAAGATGCTGTAATGTGAACAACCCTAAATCCTATATAATAAAAGCCTAATATGCAAATTGACCGAATGGTGGAACGACTAATCGCTATGACACACACTGACCACCAGGGGTCAGACACTCAACACAGGAGCTACCTCCTGGTGGTCAGTGTGCTCCCACAGGGGGAGTGCCGCTCAGCCAGAAGCCAGGGTCATGGCTGGTGAGTGCAGTGATGGTGGTGGGAATCTCTCCTGCCTCCGCGGCAGCACTAAGGATGTCCGACTGATGAATGTCTGACTGATGGCTGATGTTCTAAGCTGTTAGTTGGACATGCCCTGTGTGCTCCCAGACTACGAGAGGGCACAGGCCAGGCTGAAGGACACCCCTCAACCTGAGTGCTTGAATTTTGTGCCCTGGGATTCTAGTTTATAATAAGTAGAAACAGGGGTGAAGAACAGTCCTTAGTCTGGACTTAACACATTACTAATGCAGCATAAAATCTTACTGATATTTTTAGGGATCAAGCCATACCTACATCTCCTCCTGTCAGTGTAATGAGTTGGTCAATAGCCTGGCTTTAGACCTAGAGAGCCTACGATCTGACTCCATATTGTGTTACATATTATTTGTATGACCTTGGGTGGATTAGTTAAGCCCTCCCAAGTTGTCAATGGCCTCATCTTCTGATGAGAGAATTGGTTATCAAAACCTTTTAGTATTATAAGGATTGAGTTAATTGATACTTGTAAAATGCTTCACACTTAAACTAATGCAGAACAAATGCTCATAAATATTTCCTGTGAATTTATGCTCTTCTATGCATGTTAATAAGCTTCAGTGTGTTTATCCCAGACTATAAATTATTTTTATCTGAAATTAGAACTTTTTATTTTCCCTGTTTAAATGTCATTGTTTAGGATTTAAGTCATTATTCCAGCATGATAAAAACTCATTGATTTCCTCTGTCATCCAAATAATAGCTACCCCTATGCAAATCACAAATGTAATAAGAAAGTCAGTTGGGTCCTATAAGATAACACCCTTTTGTTTGAAATAGTAAATACTATTTTCATGTTGTCATTAAGTATCTACCTATACATACTATTACCCATAGTAAATGTTCTTCATTTTGTCTGCAGGACTTCATCCACAGCTTTTCTAAAATATTTGTTGATATTTTAATGTAGGCAAACATTATGTTATATTAAGGACCACATTCGAGTAGAGGAGGGAGGTGTTAAAACATTGTTAGAAGCACTGTGATGCACAACTTATAAAATGACACAACAGAAAATCTGTTCAGTGGAACTACTGAACAGCTGCCAGTGACACTACCTGGATTAACTAGGATCTGCCATGCATAGCTGGTGACATCTAGAGAGATCTTGAAGAATGAACAGATATGAGGAGAGTTAGAAGGGCATTCCAGGATTCAATGGATGCCCCTTCTCCTCGGTTTCACTTTTTTGCACTTTTAGTGTTTCCCTTGGTCCACTATGGCACAAAACATTAAATTGAAAATTCCAGAAATGAACAATTTATAAGTTTTAAACTGTACACCTTTCTGAGCAGTGTGATGAAATCTCCAGCCATCCCACTCCTCCCCAACATGAATCATGCCTTTGTCAAGAGTGTTTAGCCTGTGTATGCTACCCACCCACTAGTCACTTAGAAACTATCTCAGTTAATCAGCTTGACTGTCTTAATGTCACTGTACTTGGGTTCAAGTAACCTTTATATTATTTAACTAGGGACCCAGTGCATGAATTCATACACTTTAAAAGGAATTGTGGGCTGTGAGGCTGTGGTGAGCACATGGGCGGGTTTTGACCCATCCTCTGCGCCCCCGCCTGACCCCTCCCACCATTGCTGTCAGTCCCTTTTCTACCATCAGCCCCACTCCTGCTGCCGTTGCCACTCCCACGCACTGAAGGTGCCAGCCTCACATGCACCCACTGACAGTGCCGAACGATTGGGACTGGCACCAGGCACCGGCAGTGGGTGCAAGAGGGCCTTTGCCAGCAATGGATGCGAGCAGGGCCATTGAGTGCAGCTGCCAGCCCCTATTACCCCTCAGGAGCAGGCAGAGGTGGAGAAGCCCTGAGGGATGATCAGGACCCCCAGCAGCTGTTCACATCCAGTGAGAGTGCCTAGTGATCGGGGCTGGTGCTGGTCGCCAGCACTGGGTGTGAGCAGCGGCTCCAGTGCCAGCTGCAGGTGAAGGTGGGAGTACTGAGTGGGACCGCAGCACCCAGGAGCAAAGAATTTTCAGTAACCAACAGAGGCTCGCCCGATGACAGCAACCGGTGTCCCACCTTGTTCTAGTGCCCCCAGTCACCTGCTCCACCATCCCACCACGGCAGTGCCTGCCATATTCCATGCTCTGTCGCCTGCTACTGATGCCAACCACATTCTGTGCATGCCTCCTGGTGGTCAGCTCATCATATTGACCAGTTGTTTGGTTGTCTCACCATTCGGTCTATTTGCATATTAGTGCTATATATATATATTAGAGGCCTGATGCATGAAATTCGTGCAAGAGGCTTGGTCCTTGCAGCCGCGGTGGCTTGCCTTGGCCCTCCCAGCCCCAGTTTTGTCCAGAAGGTTTTTCAGCTTTCCAGTCTAATTAGAATATTATGCTTTTATTATTAAAGACTAGTGGCCTGGTGCATGAAATTCATGCATGGGGGAGGGAGGACATCCTGTAGCCCAGCCTGCACCCACTCCAATCAGGGACCCATTGGGGGATGACCAGCTGCTGGTTTAAACCGGGGATCAGACATCACTCTTTCAATCTGGGTCCACTGCCTCCTAACCACTCACTTGCCTGCCTGCCTGATCGCCCCTAACTTTCCCTGACTGCCTGATCACCCCTAACTGCCCTCCCTTGCCGCCCTGTTCTTGGTGCGAACTGCCCTCCCCTGCTGGCCTGATCTTGTCCCAAACTGCCCTCCCCTGCTAGCCTGACCACTCCTAACAGCTTCTGCCTTGGCCCCCACCACATGGCTTTGTCTAGAAGGAAATCAGACATCCAGAAGATGCTGGTCAACCCGGTCTAATTAGCATATTACCCTTTTAGTAGTACAGATAGATTATATAGGATTAATTGCTTAAATGGGGTGGGGGGATCCTTTTTCATCAGGAGGAGATGCTCTTGGCAGACAAAAATACATAATCCCTATATCTGAACTAATAGCCAGCCATATGCACTCTACTGCCAAATCATTCATTAAAAAATCAAACCGCTTCTTACACCTTACACCCAAACAGCTGTTGCCCTAAAAACCCCTCCTCAGTCCTCACCTTTTCGCAGTTCACCCAGATTAGGTTCTGATTGGTCAGTTTCTATGCCACTCAGTATCAAAAGCTCCACCTCCTATGCAGCCTTTGGCTCCTCACACTCCATCCAGATTTGGTACTGATTAGTCAGTTTCTCTGCCATTCAGTGTCAAAAGCTCTGCTTCCTAGGTAGCCCATCTGCTCCTCTCAATTCACACAGATTTGGTTCTGATTGGTCGATTTCTATGAAAGTCAGCATCAAAAGCTCTGCCTCCTAGGCAGTCATTGGCTCCTCACATTTCACTTAGATATAGTTCTGATTGGTCGATTTCTATGCCAGTCAGCATCACTAACTCTGCCTCCTAGGCAGCCATTAGCTCCTCACACTTAACCCAAATTTGGTTCTGATTGGTCAGTTTTATGCTAGTCAGTGTCTCTAGGCCTATCAATGGGTCTGATCAGAGAGGCAGGGCTGATCAGCAGCCTGAGCAGAAGCCCAAGAGTAAGAGAGGCACGGCTGCTATCCAGGTCCCAAGAGAAAAGAGAGAGGCATGGGCTGATCAACAGCTGCCATAGAGGCTACAGTTCAGACCCTGCTTCCCTATCCAGGTCTCTACTTGGGCCTGATCCACAGCCCTCTCAGCAGGCAGTGCTGGGTTGCAGTGCCCGCAGCTGTGGGCAGTCAGTGCTGGGTTGATTGAGCCTTCAGTTGTTTTAGATGTTACTGACACTGAGTTTTTATATATTGGGATA
The DNA here is from genome assembly GCA_011751065.1 of Lasiurus cinereus. Taxonomy (NCBI): domain Eukaryota; kingdom Metazoa; phylum Chordata; class Mammalia; order Chiroptera; family Vespertilionidae; genus Lasiurus; species Lasiurus cinereus. Next base: position 69,733,089 of record JAAGEH010002531.1, read on the forward strand.
ATGGCCCCAAAGTGCAGGAGTAGTGGTGCTGGCAATTTGGATATGCCAAAGAGAAACATAAACTGGGTGTATGTCTAGGAAAAACCATGGTGTGTGTGTGTGTGTGTGTGTGTGTGGTTCTATGCTATCTGGCATCCACTAGGGATTTTGAAATGTATCCCCACTGGATAAGGGGGGCTACTGTACTAGGAACAGCTTTCTCAAGTTCAGAAGCTGTTTCACAGAATACCCTGTTTTTCCCAATTCTAATAAATCTATCAAAAAGACATAAGATCTGTCTTAGGAGATTTGTTCTAGATGACCCAATTTTGGAACCTAGTGGTCATCAGTAATTTTTCCAGTGTTTTCCAAACATATCTGCAAATTAACTCAAAATTCTATTCGCCATCTGTCCTCCACCTGGCAGCTAAAATAGATGAAACTGGCTTAGCATAAATAGAGAAAGAGCTTCCAGCACATCAATAAGAAACAACACTTTTGCAAGATTTTTACAACTTAGATTAAAATACCAGTGGGTTGGTTCTTCAGATCTCTGTGTGTGTGTGTGTAAAATTCTTCCCATACTTTTACTTTCCTATGTGCATGTAAAGTTTAATGTGTAGTCTGGAGTACATAATTCATTTTGTAAAAAGCATGAGCCAGTGTGTGTGGTGGGTGGATATGGAGTGTCATATATCAGTGGCAAACTCTCTGTCTTAGCGCTGCCACAGAAAGAACGTTAATTACATAGTGGCAGCCACCAGAGACAAAGTTGGAGACCTGAGCGAAATGGAAAACACATTTCAAGACCCGGCCACTTAACGACTTAAGTGACTTGAACACCCTGACTCTTCCAGTTGTGATGGCTGAACATAATTTTGTAATTAGCGATGTGTATGTTTCTGATACATCAGTGTTTTCTATAATTTCAATGAATTATGTAAATGTCTTACCTGTAAGCTGACGTTTAGTTTTTCCCTCATTACTAAATACCATACATGCTGTAGTTTTCACTTGTAAGACAATGCAATTAGAATTTTAAGTGAGGTAATCAGGAAGCCAGAATAAACAATCAGTTTGGAATATGCGATCAAATGAAGTAAGAGGTCAACACTGCTTAGTGTTTGCAGGGACATAGACAACAAGTTCATGTCATCATGTAACAAAAGACTGGGGTGGAAGAAATGTCCGTTGGCTGTGCTTACAAACCAATGCTTCATAACCAGTTCTTAGATTGTAGTTGGGTTCTACTTCCATTATGGCCTCAAGGCTTATTTTAAATCAGATATCTGATATATAGTAGTAACCCTTTATCTGCTTGGGACATGTTCCAAGACCCCAGTGGAATGCCTGAAACTGCCAATAGTACTAAACACCCTCTCTATCTGCCTGCCTGCCTACCTACCTACCTATCCATATAGTTATTTTTCTTCTACACACATGACTTTATGGATTCTTTTTGGCATATCTAAATTGCCAGCATCTCTACTCTTACACCTTGGGGTCGTTATCCTATGTAATAAAAGGCTAATATGCAAATGTTCCCCTAGACCAGGAGTTTGACTGGGGGTTGGGCCAGGGGACGGGGCCGGCCCACCAACCTCCCGCTTTCCCTCCCTCCAGTGGCCCTGGGTGGGGTCCCTCAGCATGGCCTATGGGGATTGGGCAGAAACCAATGCTGCCTTCCGCTCCTGCCTGCTGCTCCAGTTCATGCAGCGTGCTGGTGCCCAGTTAGGAGAGGCTTGCTGTGAGCCCTGCATTTGGTGCCCATCCTGAGGGTGTGGGAAGGGCCCAGGACGATCGGCCCTCCAGGTGAGAGGTGGGATGCTTTTGCCAGCTTGGGATCTGGATCCGTCCTTCTGAAGTTCGTGCCAGTTGTTGGGAGCCACTTGGCGGCCTTTTTTATATAGTTTCTTCATTGTGGAATGTAAAAGGAGGGGAAATGGCCGCAGTGCCCAACGCAGACTTCCAGCAGGCCAGCAGTGCTGTCAGGATTATGCCAGCGGTGCTGGTCCGTCAGTGCTGGCCCATTCTCCAGAGACTGGACCTGCAGGACCACTGAGGGAATGAATGGCTGCCACTGGGCTGGTGGGCCCCAAGGACGGGTCAGTCAGCTGAACAGTGCTCCTGCTGTAGGAGCGCACTGACCACCAGGGGACAGCTCCTGCACTGAGTGCCTGCCCTTGGTGGTCAGTGTGCATCATAGCAACTGGTCAACTGGTCAACCAGTTGCTGAGGCTTTTATAGATAGATAGATAGATAGATAGATAGATAGATAGATAGATAAGGGTAACTTGAACATAAATACTGCCACCCCAGCACAGTTAATTTGATGACTCAGATGGCTACTGAGTGACTAATGGGTGGGTAGCATCTACATGGAGTTGCTGGTCAAAGGGATGATTCACATCCCAGGCTGGACAGAGTGGGACACTAAGAGACTTCATCACTCAGAATGTTGCATAATTAAACATTATGAATTGTTTATTTCTGAACTTATTTAATATGTTCAGACTGAGGTTGCCCTCAGCTAAGTGAAACCATGAAAAGGGAAACCATAGCTAAAGGTACCGTTGTATCTAGTACTTTGTATTCAGACTTTGAAAGAGGAAGATAATACCATTCGATACTGGTCAGAAGATTGTTTTTAATTTAGTCATCATTTGGCTTCACGTTTCTGTATTATTAGGTTTTGGCTTTGCCTTTACTTTTTTTATGACTTCTTGGTATCACCCATTACGTCATGCCATAAGCATCTTTGATTCAAAACATCCTTTGTAGGGCTGGACTGAAATAACTGATGTTCTTGGAATTGAGTCTCTAACAAAAGTCATAAGTGGTGGTATGAGAAGGATGTCGTTGACTGACCTAAGGGCTGCATGCTATTCGTGGTTGCATATTTTTGAGATATCTTCGACCACTCAGGATTTTTGTATTGTAGCACAGATAGTGTCATTCAAAGCAGTGGGCTGGTAGCAAAAATCTCCAAATAGGATCAGTTCATCTTATTTCAAAAGTTACTTGGGGTGCCTCGTTGATTCCTATAGTGGAAGCTTCGTCAAATGAAGAGAGCTTGGGAAGAAAGATAGACTGGCTCACAGATTAGATGAGGACAGTTTTTCCTGACATAGTGCCATAAGCAAGCACTTGAACTCTAAAGATAGACCCCGAGAGATGACAGTTCTTCAAGCAGACCTATCAAGAGTTGGGCACCGATATTAGAGATTGATAAGGTCCTATGGCAACGTTTTAAAACATCTTATTCCTGAGGTCATCTTACCAGTCTTTTCACCATGCTTATTGAGCTCATCCTTCCGCATAATCACAGAATTCTAAACCACCTTTGATGGCCTCACCTGGGACCCTGCTTCTGGCACTCACTCTGCACAGGGGTGAGTCTGATCGATTCCCAGGGGGCCAGTGTCCTCATCTTCATTTCAGTCTGTGGTTGGTGGAATTATATATCTGAGGCTCAATACTTTGAGAGGATCGTTTCCTAGTCCTCCTAATATTTTTACTTCTTTCTCCTGTATGCTATATTGCAGAAAGAAGCCACAGTAACTTTCTATATTGCTCTTCTCTGTTAGCAGCAGCTGACTGATGAAAAGATACATCCACCAAAGAGAATTTAGACGATTCTGTTTATGTTCACTCAGAACGCATTAAACTGAATTCCTTGTACCCCTCTGGAATAGATATTAGCAGTGAAAAGTATATGTTAATAATTTTAAACTTTGATTTATTGTTTGTATCTAATCTCTGTGGCAAACACCAATGCCATTAAACAATTTTGTTAGCTTTATTTATTGTGTTTTTATATATATATTTCTCAGTTTATTGATTAAGGTATTACATATGTGTCCTTAGCCCGCCAATGTTCTTTCCCCACACACACTCATGCCCTTATCTCCCTGGTGTCTGTGTCCATTGGTCAGGCTTATATGCATGCAAACAAGTCCTTTGGTTGATCTCTCCCCTTTACCCCCACCCTCCCCTGCCTTCCCTTTGAGTTTTGAAGGTCTAATAAATGCTTCTCTGCCTCGGGATCTGTTTTTATTCGTCAATTTATGTCATTTATTATATTCTACAGATGAGTGAGATCATGTGATACTTACCTTTTTCTGACTGGCTTATTTCACTTAGCATAATGCTCTCCAGTTCCATCCATGCTGTTGCAAATGGTTAAGAATTCTTTTTTATAGCAGCGTAGTATTCCATTGTGTAGATTTACTATAGTTTTTTAATCCATTCATTTGCTGATGGGCACTTAGGCTGTTTCCAAATCTTTGCTATGGTGAATTGTGCTGCTATGAACATAGGGGTGCATATATCTTTTCTGATCGGTGTTTCTAGTTTCTTGGGCTATATTGCTAGAAAGTGGGGTCAAATGGGAGATCCATTTGTAGTTTTTTGAGGAAACTGCATTCTGTTCTCCACAGTGGCTGCACCACCAGCAGTGCAGAGGATCTTTTTCTCCTCGTCTTCACCAGACTTGTTGTTTGTTGATTTGTTGATGATAGCCATTCTGACAGGTGTGATATGGTACCGTATTGTCATTTTGATTTGCAACTCTGGGATGATTAGTGACTTTGAGCATGTTTTCATATGTCTCTTGGCCTTCCTTCTGTCTTCTTTCAAAAACTATCTATTTAGGTCTGTTGCCTATTTTTTGATTGGGTTGTTTATCTCCCTTTTGTTAAGTTGTATAAGTTCCCTGTAAATGTTGGAGATTAAATCATTACCAGTGATAACATTGGCAATATGTTCTTTCATGCAGGGGGCTTTCTTGTTGTTTTGTTGATGGTTTCTTTTGCTGTGCAGAAGGTTTTTGTTTTGATATAGTCCCATTTGTTTATTTTCTCTTTAGTTTCTATTGCCCTAGGAGCTGTGTCTGTGAAGATATTGCTTCAGCTTATGTCTGAGATTTTGCTGCCTATGGATTCCTCTAGAACTTTTATGATTTCTTTTCTTATATATAAAAAAACTGTCCACTTCTAAGATTATATACAATTTAATGAGTTTGATAAATGTGGCCAGTCATGTAACCACCATCATGATCAAAATAGAAAACTTCCCATCATCCTGGAAAGTTCCCTTTTGCCGCTTTTAAATCAATGCCTTCTTACCTACACTCCCTTACCCCTGGCAATCATTGAGTTATTTTTAGTTACTGTACTTGTGTTCTTAGAATTTCATAGAGTGTTTAGTCTTTTGTCTGATTTAGTTAGCACAATACTTTTGAGATTCATTTTTGTTATTGAGTGTATCAGTAATGTATTTATCTTTTTATTTTCTGACCAGTATTTTATTGTACAGTGGTACCTCGAGATATGAATTTAATTCGTTCCGTAATCTTGAGGCGTGGGAAACTATGAGATGCTTGAGTCGCGGTAAACTGGTGGGTCGTGTGCAGCCGGCCGATCCGCGCGATGACTCCTATCTCAACTGTTGCTCGTATTTCAAAGCAAAAATCACTCGCTCAACGGCTCATATCTCAAAAATCTCATATGTTAGGGCACTCATATCTCGAGGTACCACTGTATATATTTTTTATTGATTTCAGAAAGGAAGAGAGAGAGAGAGAGAGAGAGAGAAAGAGAGAGAGAGAAACATCAATGATGCAATGATGAGAGATAATCATTGTTTAGCTGCCTTCTGCATGCCTTCTTCTGGGGATGTAGCTCACAACCCAGGCATGTGCCCTTGTCCCAGGACTTTTCAGCCTGTAGGCTGACACTCTATCCACTGAGCCAAACCAGTTAGGGTTAAATATACGTTTTTTAAAGAAAACCACCAAACTGTTTTCCAAAGTGCTTCTCCCCTTTGCTTTGCCTGTAAGGGTGGGAGCTCCAGTTTTTCCACATCCCCACCATTTTTTCAGTTTTTTTTTCTACTGTAATATTTCTAGGAGTTGTAGTGGTATCTCATTGTGTTTTTAATTTGCATTTCTCCAGTGACTAGTCCTTGAATCTTTTTATATACATCTTCTATCATCTGTATATTTTGCTTTTTGAAATGCTGATTTAAGTCATTAGCCTGTCTTTTTGAGACTTCTTCATTATAATAATTGCTATTACATTTATCATTAACTAGAAGACCAGAGCAAGAGGAAATCATGCATATGTAGGATCTCCTAGGCCTAGCCTGCTATGAGAGCCATGTTTGCCGCCCCCGATGCCTCTCATGCTCTGCGGACACGCCGGCACCCCGTCCCACCCGCCACGAGAGCTGCTGCTTGTTTGGTAATGATGCCCTTAAAAAAGGCCTGTGGTTGTGTTACTGTTATGTCATCAGGACCACAGGCCTTTTATGATATAGATTACTCGGGGCCCGTCGTGCACCTTGAAAGGAACTATGGGTCACGAGGCTGCGGTGGGCACAGGGGCGGGTCTCAGCCTGTCCTCTGCACCCCTGCCTGGCCCCTCCTGCCACAGCCCCCGGGCCCCTATCTGCTGGCAGCCCCATTTCCACCGCCACTGCTCCCAGGAGCTGATGCTCTGGTCCAGCTCACACCCACCAATGGCATGGAGCAATTGGGGCTGCGCCAGCAGTGTGTGCGAGGAGTAGTTGCCGCCCCAATCGCTCCTCAGGAGCAGGGGGAGGTGGAGAAGCCCTGATTGGGGCTGGTGCTGGGCACCGGCTGTGGGTGCAAGTGTCAGCTCCAGCGGCTGCAGCAGGTGCAAGTGCCAGGCGGGACCATGGCACAGGGGAGCAAAGCATTTTCAGTAACCACCAGAGGCTCACACCATGGCCGGCGCCCTGCCTTGGTCTGGCACCCCTGCTCACCTGCTCCACCGTCCCGCCAAGGCCGATGCCCACCATGTTCCGTGCGCGCCCCCTGATGGTCAGTGCATGTCATAGTGACCGGTTGTTTGGTCGTTCAGTTGTTCTGCTGTTTGGTCTATTTGCATAATAGCCTTTTATTATATGGGATTACATTGATGATAGTGATGATGATGAGAATGAGTTCTTTATGAGTTTCATATATTTTGGAGACAGTTCATAGATCTGATATGTTTTTTACAAATATATTCTTCTAGTTTGGGACTCTCTTTTTCACTTTTTAAAATAATGTCTCTTGAAGAGGAAATGTTTATTATTTTGATGAATTTTTACACATATATGTTTTGATCAGGTAGTTCATGTGTATATGTCATTTAAATAAACCTTTGTATAACAAGGATTTTTACAAAGATTATCTCACGATTTTTGTAGGCGTTTTATAAATTATACAATTAAATCTATGATTGATTTAAAGTTTCTGTGTGTTTTTTTGTAATGGTGTAAAATAAAGGTCAGGTAGAAATGTGATTTTTAAATGCTGTATTTTTTTAATTACAGTTAACATTATAATATTATAGTTTCAGGTGAGAAATGTATATATTTTTTTCTGGTATAGTTCCCTAATTGTTTCAGCACCATTTGTTAATACTTTATTTTTTTCCCATTAAATTGGGATGATTCTTTGTAGAGAATCATTTGACCATGTAAATGTGACATTCTGTTACTAGTTTTAGACAAACATTCTAACAAGAAAGTTGGTGGAATGAATTTTTGAGGACAAAGTCTGTCCCTCTGAAGACTAAAAGCATGACACAAAAATATGTATATTGACTCATAGCTATTTTGTGAAATGTCATTAACTAAATATTCTTATCTACCTTTATGCTGTAATACTTCCAGCCATGTGCTCATTGTTCTATATGCTGCTTACAATGCATTTTGTTCATGATTATTATAATTTTTGTTATTGTTGTTAATGACAGATCTTTAAAAAAATTATTTTGCAGATAGTTGCCTCTGAAATATAAACCACAACTGGCAGTAGATTGCACGCAGCTTTAAGTAATGCACCTGTCACACAGTGGAGCTAGGTAATTATCAGTTAAGTGAATGCACAGTTGATAGATACAATTTTAAGAATGGTAGTTATGTAATTGAATTTTATTTTGGCTTTTTTTGGGGTAAAAATTATAAACATCTCTAATTAAAGAAAGGGAAAGTGGTTGTCATTGTTGATTCCTAAAATTAAATTTGTTTAATTAGAAATCAATCATTTTGTTATAAACCCAAATTACAAATAAATGTTTTTAAAAGAAATTACTTAAAAAAAACACACATATTTTATTGATTTTTTTACAGAGAGGAAGGGAGAGCGATAGAGAGTAAGAAACATGGATGAGAGAGAGAGACATTGATCAGCCGCCTCCTGCATATTCCCAGTCGGGGATGTGCCCGCAACCAGGATACATGCCCTTGACCGGAATCGAACCTGGGACCTTTCAGTCCGCAGGCCGATGCTCTATCCACTGAGCCAAACCGGTTTCGGCAAGAAATTACTCTTAATAATTACAAATTTTTCTGAATAATAATGCTCCATTTCTTTCAAGGCTTCTTGTTTTTGAATTTACATCTGTTTAACAAAATATAACCTAGAGCAGCGATCGCCCGCCTTTTGGACCTCACGGACTATCAGTGGTCCGTGGACCACCCATTGGTGACCGCTGAGCTAAAGTATATCTAGACTGACTGTTGTCACTAAGTAATATGACACTATTGTCACCAATTCTTAAAACGAGCTCCATGTTCCTATGCAAATGAAACAGCAGAGTTAGTTTTGATAGTTTTTACTCATCTGTAGAGCTTCATTTCACATTCCTCTCTCTTTTTTTCCTTTTTTTTTTTTCCCAAAAGCTTGTTGACATGAGTTCTCCTTTAGAATAAAGGTAATGGCTTGTGTGTTCTTATATTTCTGGGTGGTAAGTCTTGCTTAAGAAATAATATTTTTTTCTTATCCTAAGTACTGCTACCATAGTATTACATCACACCTTTCCTACCTATCAAAAGGTTATTTTCCAAATATATACACTTTATGTTACTTAATTGTATTTTCTTTCACTCTCCTGAATATCACAGGTTTTTTGTTTGAGTTCATTACTGAATCAAATTCCTTTAAAATTCATCCATATTACACACACACACACACACACACACACACACTTATGAGTAAACACAATTTTACATCAAGCGAAGTCATCTATTTCTAAAATGGTGGGAATTAAGCAATAGGTTTGCCTTTTGTCAGCTTATGTGTCAACTCCTCAAAGACTCTGCTAGATTAGACCTTTCATTCCAAATCACAGTCATTTGAAGACTTTCTTCATGCACTTATTCAGATATACAATTTTAAAACTGAATTGTATTGTTTTCTGTCTCTTCTCATAAAATATAAGCTTCAATAAGGCCACGACTATTTCTGTGTTTTTGTTTTATATGCCCTTCACATAGAATTGTGTGAAACAGATGTAGAGTTTTTTTTTAAGTATTAATTAATGAATGAAAAACAAAGACGTACATTTTTTGGCCTCTAGAACCTTTATCAGGAAAACAGAGAGAACAATAGACTATGCTCTGAGCATCCAATGAGATCTATATGTAGATTCCTCACCGGAGGATATGCTTGGAGAGAGGACGGAAGAGAGAGAAATACCTATGTACATAGATTGCTTGCCTTCTGTAGGCCCCACGACCTGGGAACCTACAACCCAGGCACATTCCCTGAGTGGGAATTGAACTGCCAACCTTTTGGTGTACAGGACAATTCTCATGCAACTTTGCTACTCCAGCTGGGCCCCAATGACATCTCTTCTAAAGCCCTTAGCACTTTCTGTCAGTTCGTATCCCTTAATTGTATCCTTCTTTATCAGCCCATAAAGGAAATAAAAATAACCTAGTGCAAATTCATGAATGCATGCTTCTCCTGGTTTGACATTTCCACCTATAAAATAAAGAGCATTCTGCCTGCAGGTTAGAAGTCTCTGACATTAGATGGAGGAAGGAATAATTCAAAGACCAGCGGGGCAATTTAAGTACTATCCCTTTCTCATCCAGTGGGAGTAGTTTGCCAGTAAATGTTCTTCTGGTGCCAAAAAGAATCCTGCCGTTTCATTAATGTCACTGGGAAGGACATAGTAATAGTAGATTAAAATATTAACAATGAGCCGAAAGGTATTGAGAAGTGGCAATCTCACATGTTTGGCAGTAAAATGGCTGATGTAATCATGCGCAATGTAACGTGAAAGATGCTAGTTTTATTTGCCGGTTTGCTTTTTTCTCCCTTTGGGTTTTTTCTCCCTGATATACCTTCTCCACTCAGTTCGAAGGTAAGTGCGTGCTCAAGAAGACGTTGCTGTGTGAAGGTGGGAAGTGCTCAGATCCTTGCCTCTGTGGGGACAATTATGCCTCTGTCAGGGGCATGGCTTTCAAGAAAGCAGTGAGCAGAGCTGCAGTCAATATGATCATTTTAGCCATTTTAACTGCGTGGCCAGACTGATCAATGGTGCCAGTTAGGATGATTGAAATAAAACCAGATCAACAAAAACTGTTCCATTCAAGAGCCAGCATAAATACAGCTGTGATCTCTATTTTTGATAGGTGGTGGTGGGGGGGAGTTTTTGCAAGAAAACAGCCCACACTGTCTTCTATATTGTCATTATTGTGTTTACCACAAAGTTCCTTAGACGTAGCTGTTTTCTATTGATGTTTTATATTAAGCTGGCTAGCCTTTATCTGCAATCGATGGTATAGTCATCATGCTTTACATTGGTAAGAAAATAAGTTCATTTAAGAGTTGAAGTAAATCTTCCCATGGGAGATAGAATCTATTTAATATGAATTCCTATAAAAATCATGATTTAAAAGTATATTGAGAGCTTGTAGAACACATCATTCCTAACCAAAATTTTATGTTAGGTAATTATTAGCAAATCTGAAAGAAGGAATACGTGTTGTTCTATTTTCTAAGTAAGCATGATGATTCAAACCCTATATTTAAACCCTAGTTACTCATATTTACAGATACTGGATTTTAAAGGATCCATTGAACAAATTGGCATTTAGTTTTATTTTGAACCTAGAGGCCCATTGCATGAAATTTGTGCACAGGGCAGGGGGGGTGGTGACCCTCAGTCCAGCTGGCACCCTTTCCAATCTGGGAACCTTGAGGGATGTCCGACTTCCCGTTTAGGCCCAATCCCAGTAGGATCAGGCTTAAACATGCAGTTGGACATCCACTCACAATTCAGAACTGCTAGCTCCCAACTCCTCGCCTGCCTGCCTTTCTGCTCACTCCTAACCGCCAGACTGATCACCCCCTAACCACTCCCCTGCCAGCCTGATTGATGCCTAACTTCTCCCCTGCCAAGCTGATCACCTCTAACTTCCCTACCCTGTGGACCTGGTCACCCCTAACTATTCTCCCCTGGAGACATGGTGACCCCTAACTCCTCTCCCCTGCAGGCCTGGGTTCTCACCAACTGCCTTTCCCTCCAGGCCTGGTCACCCTCAACTCCCCTCCTCTGCAGGCCTGGTCCATCCCAACTGCCTCACCTGCTGACCTGATCACCCACAACTGCCCTTCCTTGCAGACCTGGTCCCTCTCAACTTCCTTCCCCTGCTGGCCATCTTGTGGTGGCCATTTTGTGTCCACATGGGGTGATGGTCAATTTGCATATTACTCTTTTATTAGATAGGATAATGGTGAATACTTTATTTTTGAAAGAGTATATCTTATCTCTAGTATATGTAGAAATAATATATCTCTTCTTCTCACAAATATCTACACTACTGAAAGAAAGAAGAAAGTCAATCCATAATTTCACTGTTATACAAGCTACTTTAAACAGGATAATTGCTATATAAATGTCATCTTGACATTAAAATAGGTATACCTCCAGAGGAAAAATGGATTTTGATTAATAAATTTTGACATTGGCAAACATTTATTAGAAAATATAACAAAGAGGCAGCTGGTACGGCACTCCACATGTATCTCATTGACAACATTATTCAGTTCAAAGGGGAAAAGGGTGTACCCAAGAACTGATGCCATACCCAGGACAGAAATTTTGTGACTGTCCTATATAATAAAGCCCAGTTGACTGAATGGTGGAATGACCAGAACAATGGTAGACCAGTAGCTATGACGCACACTAACCAAGGGGGGGCAGACGCTCAATGCAGGAGCTCCCCCTAGTGGTCAGTGCGCTCCCACAGTGGGAGCACCGCGTGGCTGACTGGGATAAGTGGTGCTCACACAGCAGCTTGTCCCTGCAGGCCATGACTCGTGCACTGGCCCTCTAGTTACATATGAGAATTGATGTAACTGTTGTTAATGAGCCTCAGAGAACACTGAAAGTTGTGTTTACTACAATA
>JAAGEH010002531.1:69745380-69948857 GCA_011751065.1 Lasiurus cinereus
CAATTCAGTTGTTTGTTTTTAGAGGTGGTTGCCCCTTAGTCTTATTAAGCAATCTAATCTCTTAAAATGATGCCTTATGTGAAGAGTTTTTATTTGCATTTAAATTTACTGTATAACAGGTAACTTGAAAAAAATAGGAAGGTGTACAGCTAGAATTCATTGTACCTTGGCATAAATTGGTTTATTTAGGTCAGAAATTCATATACGTTTTAGGAATACTGAATTGGTCATATATATATATTAGATAGGACATCTGTCTACAATCTTTACTATTGAGATTATTACAAATGTCCCTCTTTTTCTCCCCATACCCTCTTTCACCTAGTTCCCACCCAACCTCAGGCCTTTGCCACCTTATTGTCTGTACTCATCAAACCCCAGGCCTTTGCTATCTTATTGTCTGTGCCTATAGATAATATGTATCCTAATATATAAAAATCCAGGGGCCATCACAATAAAAATAACCAGATGTATGATGGAACACAGGCTGTGTGGGGCAAAAAATCTGGCAGAGGGGTTAGTGAGGGATGACCAAATGAATGAACAGCAGGCTGCATGGGGAGACCAGGCTGGCTGGGGAGGCAGTTAGGGGCAATCAGGTAGGCAGGCAGGTGAGCAGTTAGGAGCCAGTGGCCCTGGATTATGAGAGGGATGTCCTACTGCCTGTTTAAAGTGGCAGTAGGACAACCCTGAGGGGTCCCAGATTGGAGGGAGTGTAGGCTACGCAGAGGAGACCTCCCATGCACAAATTTCATGCATCCAGCTTCTAGTATGCATATAAGATCTTTATTTAATCTTTTACCCCCTATCCCCTTCCTTCTGAGAATCAGCAGTCTATTCCATTTCCATGTCTCTGATTCTATTTTATTCACCATTTATTTATTTATTCATCTGTTAATTAGATTTCTTTTTTGTTTATTTTGATTTTTATATTCAATTGTTGCTAGGTATGTATTAGTTACCATTTTGTTGTGCATATTTTTTATCTTCTTCTTCCTCTTAAAGAATACCCTCCATCATTTTGTATAATACTGGTTTGGTAGTAATGAACTCCTTTAGCTTTTTCTTATCTGTGAAGCTCTTTATCTGACTTTCAATTCTAAATGATATATTTGCTGGGTAGATTAATCTTGGTTGTATGTCCTTGCTATTCATCACTTTGAACATTTCTTGCCACTCCCTTCAGTCTGCATAGTTTCTATTGAGAAATCAGCTGACAGTAATATGGGTATTCCCTTATAGGTAAATAAAACAGTTGTTCTCTTAATGCTTTGAAGATTATCTCTTTGTCTTTAGCTCTTGGCATTTTAATTATGATGAATCTTGGTGTGGTTCTCTTTGGGTTTTTCTTGTTTGGGAGTCTCTGTACTTCTTAGACTTATAAGTCTATTTCTTTCACCATATAGGGGAAATTTTCTGTCCAAATAGGTTTTCAATAACCTCATCTCTTTCTCTCTTATTCTAACACCCACATAATGTGAATGTTTGTATACTTGAAGTTGTCCTAGAGGCTCCTTACACTATTTCCATATTTTTGGATAATTTTTTATTTTGCTTTTCTGGTTTTTGTTTGTTTATTTGTTTGTTTTTATTTTCTTATTTTTTATTCTTTCTTATATTACAAATTGTTGATTTGATTCTCAGAATCCTCTACTCTACTATTGAATCCCTGTGTATTATTCTTTATTTTAGTCAGTATATGCTTAATTTCTGACTGGTCCTTTTCTATTTTTTGGCGGTTTCTAGGAGATTCTAGAGTCATCTTATAACCATGGTAGTTTGCTTTCTTCCATTTCTTTCATTTGTGTCATGTTTCTTTGTCTCCACATTTTGGCTGCTTCCCTGTGTTTGTTTCTAAGTATTGGGTAGAGCTGCTATGTCTCCTTGAGTTGGTAAAGTGGCCTTGTGTAGCAGGTGTTCTATGGGGCCCAGTGTCTCAGGTTCCCCAGTCACCTGAGCTGGGAACTCTAGGTGCATCCCTGTGTGGGCTGTGAGCACAGTCTTGTTGCAACAGAGACTTGATTTCTGTTGGTTTCACTGGGAGGAATGAACCTCCATGCCAAAAGGCTGTAAGGACCAGCTGCAGCTACAGTGGAAGAGATGCTGTACAGGAGAAACTCCTCTGGAGCAGGACTTGCCTCAGTTGGGTTTTGGTGCTCACTGGGTCTGCCCCTTGAGTGTGTTGATTTGTAGAGTTGTAATCTGGTGTAGTCTGACACTGACCAGTGGTACACTGGCTCTTGGGTCTCCAGGGAGATGCAAAGGCAGCCACTTTTTGGGTACACCCACCAGGAGCTACAGAGAGATCTATAGATTCCTCCTGTTTGTATCAGGTTTGGAAATGCCCATATGAATCCCAGCTATGAAGCAAGGCAGGGTGATGGCTGGTGCCGGGTCTTTGGCCTTTTATTGATAGGTTTGGGACTCCCTGAACCAGCTACAGCTTATTTGAGAGATTTTAGCCTGATCAAGGACAGACCATTCATATGCAAATGCCACTACAAACAGCTTAGGTAGGGTTGTAAATTGTGTGAGGTGGGATCTTAGGGAATTACCAGAGTGGAGCAAACATAAATGGCTGCCAGTCAGCCCTGCATTCCCCCCAGGGACAGTCACAGCATTGGAACAAAGATCCCTGTGAGCACTTTCATCTGAGAACATGCCACCTCTGAGTTCAGGCCGAAATGCCAGACAATCCAGTTCCTCCTCTTATGTGTCTGTGTTCTCCAGATCCTTGCTCTGGTACTGGAGCTCAGAGGAAGCAGGACCTTGTAAATTCAGTTCATACTGTGGTCTTTTAAGAGGAACAGCTGGGTCTCCAGCAGCCTCTCTGTCATTGAGCCCCAATCTGCACTGCTTTTTACACCCCGTAATTCTTATTGTCCATTGGGACTTTTTTCCTTGCTCTGGGACCCTGGGCTGGGGGTCTGATGTAGGACTGGGACCCTTTGCTCCTCCATGTAAAAAAGTGGCACACTTGGGCGCCATTCCAGCCCATTCCACACCTGTGCACCTCCTACCAGTCTCAGTGTGCTTTCTTCTTTACGTCTCTAGTTGTAGGACTTCCAATCAGCCAGCTTTTCAGCAGTTCTGGGTGATGGTTGCTCTCTATTTTAGTTGTAATTTTGATATGGTTGTGGGAAGTGGTGAGTACAGGCATGTTTAGCTATGCCACCATCTTCCTTTCTCCCTTTAATACTATTTTAAGGAAATGATTAATATTACTTCAGATCATTTTGTTTTTATAAAGATAAAACTTCATACTCAAAGGCATGAGTAATCATATACTGAAAGATAGGGATTATCAAACAAAAAAAAATTACTTACAAAAGTTTCTTTTGCAAAATCACATCCCTTCCTACCCAGAGTCAGCACCATTGAAGAGATAGAACAGAGTGCCTGCTCTCTGGTATTAGGGATTTCCTATCAGACTGCTTTTACATATACACATGGTTACCTTTAAAGAGCTATATACTTTTGTAGCTTTCCCTTTCAGTCCAGGTTTTTTGAATACCTAATATTGGGATTTTATGTCAACAGAAATGAAAAGGATGTGATGTTTTGCTTTTAGTGGAAAATATTTCTTGGCACTTATTTGAATTGGAAATACAATTAGGAGTAAGATACAGTCTTTGTGTTCCAAGAGCTCAAAATCTGGAGAAGGCTGAATCCGGGAGGTGCCAGTGTGCACATGGCGACCCCTCTTTGTGGAGTGAGGAGCCAGGAAAGCTTCCTATGGCAGCTGACCCCTGAGCCAGAGGTGAGCAAAGGTTTCCTATAATGGCAGCGAGAGTGGGAGTGGTGATTGGTAAGCATTCCGATGGAAAGAGCCATCCTGTGGAAGGCTGTCGTGCTGCAATGCAGGGCTGAATCTGTGTGTTCATGATGTTGTCATGGTAGAGACACTCGGGGTACTCCGGACATAGGAAAAGAGGACTTGTCTACCTCCTCTTATCTGGGTTCAAGAAGACCTTTATCATTGCCTCCTGATAAACATTGTATAGGCTGCAAACCCAAAGACTCCATGATTAAAGGCAGATGTACCAGGATGGTCCTAAATCTTGCTTCAGATGAAATGCTTGTAAATTCTACTTGTAGGATTGACAGGGTTTTGCTGTCCAGAAACAGAGTCTACCTCTCATCTATTTGCTGTAGGTAGAGTGTCTTCTCATTTCAGCAGAGAAGCGCTTCTTTTAATAGTTTTCAATAGTGTTATTTTCTCTAAACATATATGCAGTTAATTAAAGTGCAACAATTATAGCCAAATAAGTAATGTATCATTCATATTGGAAATACAATATTATCACAGTTCTTTAAGATAAATAGAACTCTGGATGATATTTTTGGATCAACATTTTTGCTATGATTGATTTGGGCAACTTTCATAATACTGTTTTATTGCTTAATGTTTAATTGCCAGTTATGGATCATCAGCTAGAAACCAAAGGGTTTGTTTTTATAAGCAGAGGAAGAAAAGTGGCTTATTGGAAGGAAGGTACCCTCATCTGAGAATAAAATTCAAGCGTTTAAATGTAGTAGTTTGTAAACTTGGGAAACTCAGGTTTTCTCTAGGCCTCAGTTTCTCACTTTTGACATGGGAATTCTCTTGTTCCCATGCATGTTTTCAGGGATTGCAGTGAACATAACATCAGATTATCACAGATTTATCTTCTCAAGTATTTGAAATGTTCAGCTATTCTTCAACAACTTCTCAACTAAACAGTTTGAAATCTCTAGTATTTTCAAATAAATCTACACAAAACAAAATGAAGCTTTTGCATGTCATTTCCTTGATGGTACAAACCTAGTATTTTT
The DNA here is from genome assembly GCA_011751065.1 of Lasiurus cinereus. Lineage (NCBI taxonomy): Eukaryota > Metazoa > Chordata > Mammalia > Chiroptera > Vespertilionidae > Lasiurus > Lasiurus cinereus. Next base: position 69,750,196 of record JAAGEH010002531.1, read on the forward strand.
CCATTGCACCCTAACAAGGGATGCTTTGTTTGGCTTGGGTTCCATTTGTGAAAAGCAGTGCTTTCCTCTGGGTTAGCTGGGCTTTTGGTAGCTCTGCTCCGATGGAATGGCCCTGTCACTCTCCGCTGTGTGTTTAGAGAAAACTCAGTGTATGGAGAGCTGAAGTCAAACTGTGTATCTGGATGTAGTCATAAAATTCTTTGTCATGAACACTTACATTGTTATCATAAATCAGCGTAACAAATGCTAGGACTCCAACCAAACTGCTGTCCAATAAATCTGTCCTAAATTTCTCCACATGTTTAGAGGAGGTCATTGTGGAGGTTAAAAAGATTCTCATTGTGATTTTGTTAGGAAGAAACTATCATGACAAAAGATTGATAGAGTGTGGCCAAGTGAAGGGAGTTTTTATCACTGAGTTGTAAGGTCATGACCCCAACCTTGGCTGTGAAGATGGGGAGCTCTCATGTTCAAGTTTCCCCTTGAAAGTTGGCCTCAAAACTCAGGATACCTGGATTCAGGCCAGACTTTGTCGAGATACGTCTTCCCAGAAATCAAACACAGATTGACAAAGCATTCATTTCTTCCTCTTATATCACTGGTCAGTGTTGGGCATTATTAGTCTCTACTAGACCAAAAAATAAGTGTTGAAATTTTGTTCATTATTGGTTTTATAAAATATTACTACAACTGCTCTCCCCTCCAACCCCATCCCCCCCCCCCAACAAAAAAGGGCGGGTCTTTCTTCTGTTAGTGGTGATATTTTAGCACCAGATGTTAGACCTCAGTCAATGAGTTCTGGCTAAGAAAGAATTCAAAGTCAAGATTCAGATACAAACAAAAGTTGATTTAGTAAGTCACAGAGGAGTAAGTGAGCCATGGAAGAAGGGAGCCAGGTGGCCTGTGTGGACTCAGGAAACCAGTTACAGAGGCCAAAGAAGGGTCCTTGGAGCTTAGTAGAAAGAAAGGCAAAGAGAACACCGAGGAGGGACAGAGAAATGGAAAGGCACTGCACTGGATCCTTTATCTTAAGGGCTTTTATCAGGAGGTCTCAGGGGGAGGATCTCAGTAGATTACTCATCAGCTTTCCAGCTATGTCCCCTCATCTCCTCAGGGTCATGGTCTCCTCTGATTGGTTGGCTTCAGGGCAGGGGATCATTGTAGCTGTTAAGGCATTGTCCATCTGGCCTTGCTGATTTTCTGGCCCTGGAGCATAACCACTACTCAGACTTAGATGTTATCTCTAGTTTGACCAAAAAATTGTCTTTGTCAACAGACCTGAGGCTTTGTTCCTGAGAATATCTAATGTTGATCAGAGCCTCATTGTCTTACGGGCTTAATACTTAAGGGGGTGATTGTGCAAGGACTTGTATGGAATTCATTTGAGGCTTTTCTCTTGTCCGCCTTTTCCTTCTCTAAGGGGGTCTACCACATGACTAGTGACATACAAGGGGAAGAAAGATCAGGGGATGGTCCCATCCACATGACCAGTGATTTGAAAGGTCAGGGGTTCTAAAACTGCATGACCATTAATATGCTAGGGCAGGAAAGATCACCATGGGAAAGATCAACTTACAATTGTCTGTAGCTAGGCACTAGAGCTTTCCACCCCCCAATGACCTTTCCTACTTGGTTTCTCTTTCCTCCTCTGCTCATATCTGTCTAATTACCTACTACACTTCTACTAAGGCCGTGGTCAACAAACTGCGGCTCGCAAGCCACATGTGGCTCTTTGGCCCCTTGAGTGTGGCTCTTCCACAAAATACCATTGCCTGGGCAAGTTTATTTTGAAGAAGTGGCATTAAAAGTTTAAATTAAAAAAAATTGGCTCTCAAAAGAAATTTCAGTTGTTGAACTGTTGATATTTGGCTCTGTTGACTAATGAGTTTGCCCACCAGTAGGGTATCAGTGAGTGATTAATAATTCTGCCTCATTTAAGGCTGACTGTCAGAGTCACTAAGGGTCAACTGACATCCACTGATTTCTAAAGAAATTCATACGCTTAAAGAGCATACATTTTCTGTGTTCAATAGAAAAAAATAGTTGCATTCCTAGCTCAACTATTCATAATTTATCAAAAAAGAAAGCATACCTTCATGTTTTGTGAAAAGTAAATAGAAACTGAACCATACTGGCTTTCTGGGGGAGATAATAAATATGTAAGAATAAACAATAAAAGATAAAAAACAGGTAAGAAATACATGTAATTTCCGGTAGTGGTTGGTGGTATGAAGATAGTAAAATACATTGGACAATGAAATAGAGAGAATGGGGTGTAGGGGCTGACAAGATTAGCTGAGGGAAGGCTTCTCTGGATAAGAACTCTATGTGCTAAGGTTCAGATAGAGAGCAGGAGGCAGCCAGGAAAGAGGCTGGGGAAAGAATGGTTCAGGCGAAAGAAATTGCTTCAGGAGTGTGAGGAAGAAAGATGCCATATCTTTAGAGCTTAATAAAAGGAAGAATGGCAGAAGCAAAGTCAGAGAAGTAAGCAGGAATCCGATACAGGTAGATACACTATGAATGAGATGACAGTGATGGTGGTGGTGAGGAGGAGGAGGATGATTTTTTTTTATTGGAAGCCATTTGAGTATCTTCAGCAAAGGAAGGAATTATGTGATTAAAATTAGATAAACTCTGTGGAAAATAAAGTCTAGAAGTAGTGGAGGGGGGACAAGAAGGGAAACTGGGAAACTAGATAGATGCTGTTGCAGAAATTCAGAGCTGAAATGATGGACTTGGTTGGCATGAGTAAGGATGATGTGAAGGGGTAGAGTTCAGGGTATTCTTTGACAGAGAGCAGAACCAACAGGAACTTGCTAATATCTTTTTTTTGTGTGATATTGGAAAAGATTGGTCCAGAATCCTTTCTATGTTTTATCCCCAAGGACGAATGGTTCCATTTACAGAGATGAGTAAAGACTTGGGGTGACGGTATGGGGATAATGGGAGAAATGACAGATTCTATTCTTTATAAATAGAATTCTATTCTATATGTAAACTTAGAGAAATAAATAATACCCAATGGAAATGGGAACTAGTTTGCTGGCTAGTGTCTGTAGTTCAGTGGGAAGGGCAGTTCTGGGATGAAAGCATTGGGAATAATCAGTGTACAAATGATGTTTAATGCCTTGGGCCTGGACCAGTTAACATGTATTAATTTTCTCCATCTAGTCATGTGCTTTCTGAGTAGCTATGAATGGTTGTTTTCCAGAATTTAACAGGACTCTATAGCTTCCTTTGCTCTGGGTGGGTTGACAGTACATTTGGCATCATTCATTAAATTTGGAAGCTTCTATTTGTAGGTTTGTTGCAAATTGTTGATAAAATTTACAAGTGCTATATTTTATCAGAGTATTTCCTGAATCTTTTTTATGATTGATAATGAACTTGAGAGTTTCTTATGATGCATAGTGTCATCCTTAAGCACATTTCTTGCATATATTGTAGTCTTTCCTTAAGAGAAGGGGGTGCTTTCCATGATCCCCATGGGATTCCTGAAATCACACAGATACTGTACACTCTTGTACATGCACACCTATGATAAAGTTTAATTTGTAAATTAGGTGTAGTAAGAAATTAACTCAGTAACTAATAATAAAATAAAATATACTGTAATAAAAGGTATGAAATTGTGATCTTTCTTTTTCTCTTACTATTTTATTGTACTACTAGAGGCCCGATGCATGAAATTTGTGCAAGAGTGGGCCTTCCTTCTCTCGGCTGCCAGCACCAGCTTCCCTCTGGCACCTGGGACCCGGGCTTCCCTCATAGCCCTTGCTTAGTCCTATCTAATTAGTATACTATGCTTTTATTATTATACTAGAGGCATGGGGCACAAAATTCATTCATGGAGGGGAGGTTCTCTTAGCCCAGCCCGCACCCTTTCCAATTGGGGACCTTTTTGGGGGATGTCCGATTGCTGGTTTAGGCCCAATCCCTGTGGGACTGATGGCTCCTAACTGCTCACCTGGGATAGCTAGCTCATAACTACTCATCTGCCTGCCTTATCACCCCTAACTGCTTCTGCCTACCAGCCTGATTGCCCCTAACTGCTCTCTTCGGCTGGCCTGATCTTCCTCCCAACTGCCCTTCTCTCCCGGATTGGTTACCCCCAACTGCCCTCCTCTGCTGGCCTGATCTCACCCCCAACAGCCCTCCCCTGCCAGCCAGATCTCACCCCCAACTGCTGTCCTCTGCTGGCCAATTCGGTTCTGATTGGTTGGATTCAATGCCAGTCAGCATCAAAAGCTCCACCTGCTAGGCAGCCATTGGCTTCCCACAGCACCCAGATTTGGTTCTGATGATGTTCCTATGAAAGTCAATATCAAAAGCTCCACCTGCTAGGCAGCCTTTGTCTATCCATAGCACCTAGATTTGGTTCTCATTGGTCAGTTTCAATGCCAGTCAGCATCAAAAGCATCACCTGCTAGGCAGCCATTGGCTCCCCACTGAACCCAGATTTGGTTCTGATTGGTTGGTTTCTATGCCAGTCAGTGTCAAAAGCTCTACCTCCTAGGAAGCCATTGGCTCCCCACAGACCCACATTTGGTTCTGATTGGTCAGTGTCTAATGGTTCCTCACAGTATCCATGTTTGGTTCTGATTCAGTGGTTCTCAACCTTTTTAATGCCACGATCCTCTAATACAGTTTCTCATGTTGTGGTGACCCCCAACCATAAAAGTTGCTACTTTATAACTGTAATTTGCTACTGTTAATGAATCATGATGTAAATATCTGTGCTTTCTGATGGTTTTAGGCTCTATAGCAGCAGTACTCAACCTGTGGGTCATGACCCACAGGTTGAAAACTGCTAGCAGGGCCGCCTAAGACCCACAGGTTGAGAACTGCTAGCAGGGTCGCCTCTCTCTGGCCCTAATTCGTAGCCCCTTTAGCAGGCAGTGCTGGGGCACCACGCCTGCAGCGGAAGCAGTCAGCGCTGGGTTGCCAACCAACGCTGACTGTAGGACTGACTTTCAGTTGATCGAGCCTTGGTTGTTACTGGTCGTTATGACCAGGGTTTTTACAAATTAGGATATATGACCAGCTTGAATATGTTGGACATAGGGATGACTACATCCCGGGAAGGATAGACTGGGATGGTGTGAGATTTTATCACAGAACTCAGAATGGCATGTAATTTAAGACTTATGAATTGTTAATTTCTAGAAAATTCCATTTAATTCTGGAATTAATTTTTAGGTTGTAGTTTACGACAGGTAACTGAAACAAGAAAGTGAACCATGGATAAGGGGAGGGCTGCTTTTGGAATTTTCCTTATAACAGAGGGCATATGCCTTTTGAAGTTGGATGGTATTATCAAAACTGCCTTGTTCAGAGATATTCAATTCAAGTTCTGAGTTTTGTCCACTTAGAATGTGGATCGCTTGACATTTGTAACAGGTCTAAGTGAAATAAAACTATATTTGAATAAACACAAAAAATGTAATGGAGAAGTGGTTTCATAATTAAGAGTCCTGAGCTACTTATTCCATAATTTTGTATGAAGGATTAATGATTGAATAATAGTAATTTGTGTCAACTGAATTGCAGTAGGTTTTTAAATCATCTAATAAAATAAACTTTAACTTCTCCGTGGCTTTATGCTTGATAATATGTGCTTGCTGTTTCTTTAAAACTACATAATTAAAATTGTATGATTACTGTTTCAGTTATTTTAATAGGTCATTTTTCCTTGCCGTAGGTTCATCTATTTTATTTTAAATGGCTAATAATATTATATGTGTGAGCCAAATAGAATGTATCGCTCAAAATATTTCCTTGCACCTGCCTCAGAATATCATGTGTGTGAATTAGTTATGGCCACTGTAACAAAGCACTGTGAACCAGATGGCTTGAAGAACCACAGAACTTTATTATAATTTCTCAGTCCTGGAGGGTAAATATCAAAATTCCAGGAGTGCTTCCTTTGGAGGCTGTGACAGAAAGTGTGTTCCATGCTGCCTCGGCTTCTGGTGGTTTGTTGGCCACTTCTGCTGCTTCTTGGCTTACAGATGCATCACCCTTACCTCTGCCTTTAGCTTTCGTGCTTGTCTCCATCCAAATTTCCCCTTTTTATAAGCCGTTTGGGATTCAGAACCAACCTCATGACCACCCTTTAACCTGATTGCATCGCTCAAGACCCCATCTCCCATTACAGTCACATGGACGTGTTCTGGGAATTCAGATGCCAGTGTATCTTTTTGGGAGAATACAGTTCCACCCATACAAGTGTGTGATCTCCTGTCCTTCCTAACATTTCCAGTTGTCCTTAGACACTATTATGAACAAATCCTGAGGATGTTCTCTCTTATGTGAATTCGTAGATGCGCCCATGCAGCCTGATTTATGTGTTTATGACACGTTTATGAAGCTGATTTACATCTCCATCCCCGATCACTCTTCTGCGCTTCGAACTTGTATTTCCACCTGCCATTTAGTCCCCTCCAACTATAACAAAGATAGACATCTCCAACTTAACATGTTCAAAACAAATTTTTGTTTTCCGTTTCCTTCCTCAAATGTTCTTCCATCATTCTTTTCCATCTCAGGAAATGTTCCATTTATCCCTCTAAACTCAGTCCAAAGAGCTGAGTCATCCTGACATGTCATTTTCCCTCTTGCCTTCTAATATCTATCTCATTGCAGTGTATGTTTTGTATTTCTGCTGTAAGAAATCACCACAACTCAATGGCTTAAGGACACATAGATTATGTATCTCATTGTCTCAGAAGTCACCAGGGGTCGGTCTCATTGGGTAAAATCAAGGTGTCAGCAGGCCTTTCTTCTTTTTCTTTTTCTTTTTTGGAATTGCTGGGGAAGTATCAGCCTCCACATTTATTCAAGTTGGCAGCCAAATTCGGTATCATGCACTTCTTGGGTTGAAATTGCCATTTCTTTGTGGGCTGGTGTCTGTGAGTCATCCTTAGCTTCTAGAGTTAACCTGTGTTCCTTGGCACACAGCTTTCTCTCTTCGTTTTCAAAGTCAGCATTTGTGGCTTGGAATCTCTCTGACCTCCTCTTCTATCTCTCTGGCTTGCGCCAGGGAAAATTCTGAGCTTTTTAGAGCTGTTGTAACTAAATTGAGCCAACCTAGATAATTCAGGGTAGCTTCCATTATTTTTAGGGCAACTAATGTGTGACCTTAAGTCCATTTTTAAAGTCCCATGACAGTAGAACAAGCAATTTGAATGTTTGGTTGAATAACTGAAGCACGGGACTTTTGGGGGAGGAGCATATTTTTAGAGTTCTAGTCACAAGTAACATGTTATTATCATGCCCTGTTAGCTCCCATTTTTAAAATATATATTTGTATTGATTTCAGAGCGGAAGAGAGAGGGAGAAAGAGATAGAAACATCAATGATGAGAGAGAATCATTGATGGGCTGCCTCCTGCATGCCCCCTCACTGGAGATCAAGCTTGCAGCCCAGGATATGCCCTGACAGGGAATTGAACTGTAACTTCCTGGTTCATAGACCAACACTCAACCACTGAGTCATACTGGCAGGGCACTGTAGCTCTATGTTAACACACTTTGGTTTTTCTTCCTCCACCAGATAACAACTTATTCTCTTCAGAGATCATTTGCATGATGTCTGTGAGTGGTAGCTTTTCAGATCCAAACAGAACTATTTCTTCAAAGCTTGTATTGCTGCAGATAGTTTTCTGTTACATTTAGCATAACATATTAAGTTGATCTTCGTAAAAATAATCTGTCAGATTATGTCACTTAGAGACCTCCAATGACTTCCTTTAAAACAAAATCCAAACCTTAAAATTATCTAGAAGGCCCTGGTAACTCCTACAGAAGCTTGATCACTTTATCAGACTATTCTGTTTTCTTTATAGCATTTTTCATGTGAAAATCCTTTTCATTGAGTGTAGGTGTTAGTTGTCTGTGATGCTTCCTTGGATGGTAAGACCTATCTGTTTTCTTAGCATCACATCTTCAGCTCTTACAACACATTTACATTGTCATTATTTTATACAGAGGCCCAGTGCATGAAGATTCATGCAATAGGCAGGCCTGCCTTCCCCTGGCTGCCGGCGCTGGTTTTCCTCCAGCACCTTGACCCAGGCCTTCTCTCTGGCTGCCATCTTCCATCGTCACTCCAGCCAGAGCCTTCAGTCTTTGCTCTGGCCAGAGCGCTGCACCTGTAGCTCCCTCTGCCCCCCAGCCTCATTCTCATAGCAGGTATACCATCCCTCCTGGCCACTCCAAGCCTGCATCCGTGCTGCCCAGAGGCCCAGAGCAGTCAGAGGACAGGGCCATCGCCATCTTTGTTGGGTTAATTTGCATGCTCACTCCTCATTGGCTGGTGAGCATCATGCAGTAATGGTAAATTTGCATATTTCTCTATTATTAATGTAGATAGAAATTAAATTGCCTGTTCATATACACATTTATTTCATAGCAGGTGCCTGCTCTGCTGGGTACACTTCCTGACAAGATCACTGTGATGAATATAAATATGTATTAGACAAGCCCTTAAACCCACAGAACTTGTAGCTTTTATCTCATTGTGCCTTCTATCACCTTTTACTGAACTAGGCTGGCTGTAAATAAGTTACTCTAATTTTATAAAGAAAGGAACTTCATTTATGACAAGTTGAATGACTTTCCCAAGGAATCCTGGCACTGTAACTAGAACTCATAGCTATTGTCTCTACTCCTGATTCCTTTACGAATTACACCAGCATTGTAATTTACCCCAAAGTTCTTGGAGTACGATAAATAAATTACTCAATTTTTTCTCAGAGTGAATATATATCATCATCATGCTTTTGTTTTATGTCTTCTCTTAGTCATTTTTATTTCTACCAAATGAACAGTTATATGGGAGATGCCTGAAAAGAAGTGACAACATAATGCTACACAAAAGGAAATGTTTGCAGACCAAGAAAGAAGGAAGGTTATAAAGGTGAGATGATCTGCTAAAGGGTTTGGAGTCACATCTAAGACTGGTCATTCCTTCTCCAGTTCCCCTTGGAACCCAAGAGCAAGCCTAGACTCATTCCTTTACTACTTGGGACCCAATCCTGACTGTGACTCCTGATTTCCCATTGTGTATTTCTTAGTCCCTGGAGGAACAATGACAAAAGTATGTCTGCAAACACTATAATGAAAGCTTCCAAAATTTTCAGGAAAAATCTCCCTCTCATTCTTCCACTGATATTCTTGGGGAATTAGAGATGTTTCATTAATTTCCCTCTCAATGCAATCATATCAAAGCAACTCTTTTAATAAGATGCTTTCTGAGATATTGGAGTATGAGTGTTTAATTAGGATCCAGATAATATTAGAGCATGTTGAGAAGATGACCCCATGCTTTCTAGGGGAGAAGGGGAAGAACTAAGATTTGGAAAGCCAGAGAACATCAAAGCAGGGTGCAAGAGAATAAAAACTCCACACAGAAAGGGAGACACACAAAAGTGGGGTTCATACCCTTCGAGGGAGGCCCAAGGTTTGAGGACACTCTTGTGCTCAGATCCAGGTTCCATGAAATACCAGTTTGGTGCCTGACACAGTTGCTCCCATTCTTGATTCTCTCTCATCTTTAATGAAGGCAAATAGCACTTTGTTTGCAATGGTGAAATTTTCGGTTCATATAGATAAAGAACTCTACGCAATGTCTGGATTGTGGTTACTGTCTAATTCATGGTAACAAGCAGGGCGTTTGTAAGTTTCCTAGGCTAACCAGATGGCTATGGGGACACAAGTTGACATAGCCAAATGCTGCATAAATGAAATACTACCTTTATTCCAACATCTGACCTCCATAGAACACTTTCACAGGTAAAAGGAGAAGCAGCCTATGAATACGCATGCTTGCCAAAAATGCAATAGTAACTTTCTGTATTCTATTTCCACACCTGTGTGTGATAGTAAACTAATAAATACTGTTGAACTTTCAGAATATTCCCTCATACTATACATTTTTCAGTTACAACTGAAAATATAATCCATCTGTCAGGCCATGACTAAATGCTTACTATGTGCAAGTCATTGTAAGAATCAAAAACAATCTGATTTGTTTAAAAGGGATACAATTGAGTTTCTAGAAGAATCTGGGATAGATGTCACATATTTAGTATTTCCAAAATAAAGGTGGAGAACTGTACGCTATGTGAGGGTGGGGCCACTTCTGTGTTCTTTTACTACTCTTCGGGTTAGTACCTGGAGCATAATAGATTTTAATGACTATTTGTTGAATGAATGAATGAATGCAAATGAAAACAAGAATCTTATCAAACTCTTTAGTAATTTGTAATGCTGATAACTGACCTGTGTAGTATTTATCAGATGTCATAAATTTAACTGCTGATCATCTACAATGGCTTTTATTTTTAGGAAAAATAATCTTCCCGGGTTTTACATTAAAATAATATTATTACAAAGCTATTTGTAACACTTCAATAATTAGCCATGTACTATGGATTATTTGGGGCCTTCAGTCTATTTCACTTTCAAAGCATGTATGGGGCTGGGTAATCTTGGTTTCTTAACAACAGATGGGTTTTTCAAAAGTCCTGGTGCAACCCATGAAGTCCTGACATAACACAGACAAGGGATCCTAAAGGTGAAAACCATCAACTGCTGCAACTGTGACATTTAAAATTATAATGTGTATAAACTCATTACATTTATTGCATGGTATGGTTCAAGTTAAATGCACATACTTAGAATCTATTTTGGAAACTAGAACAGATGTCTTCCATATTTATTGAAAATTAGATGGCCACCTTTTTAATATAGAAAGGCAGATGAATCTTTGTTCAACAGATTTATGCAGCTGTGTCATTTATACTTACACTAGAGGCCCAGTGTACAAAATTCATGCACTCAGGGAGGGGTCCCTCAGCCCAGCCTGTGCCCTCTCACAGTCCAGGAGCCCTTGGGGGATGTCTGACTGAGGGCTTAGGCCCGCTTCCCTAAGCCGGCAGTCGGACATCCTTAGCACTGCCACGGAGGCAGAAGAGGCTCCAGCCACTGCCACTGCACTTGCCAGCCGGGAGCCCAGCTTCTGGCTGAGTGACACTCCCTGTGGGAGCACACTGACCACTGGGCACAGCTCCTGTGTTGAGCATCTACTCCCTGGTGCTCAGTGCATGTCATAGCAACCAGTCATTCCACTCTTGGGTCGGTTTACATATTAGCCTTTTATTATATAGGATAGAAGCTCTGTGTACGAGTGGGGACTGACCGGCTTGCCCTGATGAGGGCCACCAATTAGGGTGGAGGTCCCCGCTAGGAGGTGGGACCTGGTCATAAAGGTCATTCTGCTGTTTTGGTTTCTGCATTTTTTATTATATAGAACTAGAGGCCTAGTTCATGGAATTTATAGCAATTAGCCATGTACTATGGACTATTTTGGGGCCTTCAGTCTATTTCACTTTCAAAGAAAGTGGGTAATCTTGGTTTCTTAACAACAGATGTATGGAGGGGGGGACTGTCCCTCAGCCTAGCCTGCACCGTCTCCAATCTGGGACCCCTCAAGGGATGTCCGACTGCCCGTTTAGGCTCGATCCCAGTAGAATCTATCTTAAATGGGCAGTCGGACATCCCTCTCACAATCCAGGACTGCTGCTGGCTCCTATCTGCTCACCTGCCTGCCTTCCTGATTGCCCCTAATCACTTCTGCCTGCCAGCCTGATCACCCCCTAACCACTCCCCTGCCAGCCTGTTTGCCCCTAACTGCCTTCCCCTGTAGGCCTGCTCACCCCTAACTGCCCTCCCCTGTGGGTCTGGTCCCCCCCAACTGCTTTCCCTGTAAGCCTGGGTCTCTCTCAACTACCCTTCCCTGCAGGCCTGGTCCCCTGCAACTGCCCTCCCCTGCTGTCCTGATCATCCACAACTGCCCTCCCTTTCAGGCCTGTTTCCTCCCAACTGCCCTCCCCTGCTGGCCATCTTGTGTCCACATTGGGGCAGCCATCTTGTGTGTTGGAGTGATAGTCAATTTGCATATCACTTTTTTTTTATTAGATAAGATGCTGATGATGAGTACTTTTGCATTTTAGAGGTGAAGGCATAAAGCAAACATGTCAAACTCGCCACCCTCAGACTGCATGCTTTGTTTATTTGTCCCATGTTCACCTTTGAGTTTGACATGCTTGGCATAAAGGGCCAGCACTTTGTTTATTTGGCAATATCCATGTTGTGAAATACCCTCCTCTGAATGCCTCTTTACTCTGTAATAGGGTACAAAAAGCCCAACGGGTATTTTGACTTTTAAATTACCCAGTGATTAATGTAGATCATATTTATCAAATAGTTTAATAAGTCCTCTCACAGTGTTGCAAGGTTCAGGATTTACCCACTCATTGCTTCTAGGCTACCACTGGCATGGGAGAATCTAAAACAAGAAATGTTTCGACCTTCTGTTATACATCAATATTATTAACTTGGAAGATGAAAAGCAGTATTTTACATGGTTGGCTTTGTTTTGGCTAATATTTACAGAGAAATTGGAACTGTGTCTTGGTTTCTGTTGTTTTCAAAACTGAATGCTGTAAAGTTATTCCATTCATGCCCCTCACCCAAACTCCCCCCCCCCCCCGGCCCCTGGTCCCTCAGGCTCACTGTCTCATCTGGACAGACCATGAGTGAAGTGCTCTGATCTCCATGGCCAAAGGGCAGGGGCCTGGCTACTCGTTCTGACTGCCAAGAAAGTGTTTAACTAGTGCTATCAAATGTCATCATGTTTATTGTGCACACTGACACATTTCCATGGGGATCTTGCCTAGAAAGCAATAGTCATTGTGTTGCTTGGATTCTGAAATGGTCTCAGATGACAAAAACTATGGAGCTACAGTGAAAAAAAACAAACAAACCAAAACCCTAATTTTTCTCTACCTATAATTCTCTAGTTATATTAATATTGAAGTGGTAATACATTGTTTTGAGATATTTTCAATGTTAAGAATAAAATTATGCCCTAGCTGGTTTGCTCAATGGATAGAGCATCAGGATCCCAGGTTCAATTCTGGTCAAGGGGACATGCCTGGATTGCAGGCTGGATCCCTAGTAGGGGGTGTGCAGGAGGCAGCTGATCAATGATTCTCTCTCATCGTGGATGTTTCTATTTCCCTCTTCCTCTCCCTTCCTCTCTCAAATCAATAAAATATATTTAAGAAAAAGAATATAATTATTATGGTGGCTTATGTCCCAATAATGAAATATATTTATAAAAGAAATTATGTCAATTTCCATAACAAGAGAAACTGAAGCTCATAGTGCTTCATGTCCCCTTATTATTAAAAGTCCTTAATTACCACCTTGGAGGCATGTTCTTGTTTGCCTGCACCTTGAGGACAAAGAATCCTAGGAACAGGTACTTTGTTCCTTTTGGCAAAACCTCTCATAGAGTTGGGTAGCAGAGAAGGGTTGAAGGGGTTCACTGCTTTCTTTAATGAGCATTACTTCAATACAGTATTTTAATATCTGCCTGAGTATTTTTTATAATTAGCTTGGTAATTTAACCTCCCAAATAAAAATTTTGATATAAATTAGCTCTCTGTTATGAAAGTCATAATAGCTTTCTGGTTTTAGATAGTACTATCTAATTAAATGACTATTAAGATCAAAAGTGATAATTTATATAATATCTTTTTGTAGTAAACTATGCGGCAATAGATATACTTATGTTACTGTATTATGATATATTTTCTCATTTAGAAAAGCGTGAGTTATTAAAATCATAATGAGTTGTGAGAAGTGAACAATTAAATATTAACAATTAAATTTGATGAAATAATTTTAATAAACTCACAATGACCCAGGATATTCAAACAGACCACATTAGAATTTAGAAACCCAAGTTTTACTTTTAATGACTTGAATTAAATCTGTTCCAATTATTTATGGCTTATTATGATGCCACTTCCATTCAGGGAAATTTTCTGCACAAGGGAATAAAATTCATAATACGTATAGCAATATACTAATTTCTATAGCATTCTAAGAAGGAGTCTGAGAAATGGACCATAGCGAGAGAGGACCATTTCAATTATGTCATAAACTTGATGAAAATTATGCTATGGAAAAAGGAAGCAAAACATTTGGAAAATTAGCTTTCCTATAATTGTCATATTATATGTTGCTCAACATTATGTGTATGTGAAATGTATGTATGCGTGTTCCTTTTCACATATATATTGGTACAAATACATAGTCACATAATTCACCTTCTTTTGTTTCATTGATGAGCTATTCTAAAATATTTCTACATTGATACACAATATCATTAAAATAGTGTATTAATCATAAAGAAATGTCATTGTTGCTTTATAAAAGTTGAATGACTATATTTCTTAGATTTGGAATTCTTTACATTCTTTCATTTAATTCAGCTATTTATATGTGAGCTTTCATTCCGGTAGACAGGCCCTCATGGATGCCTTCATAACATTGTTCTTATTGCGTGTTTATCACCAATACTCTCATTCCCTCCAACTTCTGTGTTATTCCTGCTGGGCTAATTGCTGACATCTCTTTCCAAGTAAAACCTTTCATTACCAGCATCCTTGTCTGAAAGTGTTCTGCCCAATGATTTTGAAATACTATTTACTGCATTAGTCTGTATTTTAACAGATATGTGCATAAAAAATATGTTCACATATTTTTTTCCAACTTAGAAAAAGAAAATCTAGAATGGACTTAATATATTGGTAGAACATATTGATACATGTTATACATAGATATTTTAATGATTTTTGGATGATCCAAATCTTACTTAGAATTTAAATATCAACAGATGCTTTCCACACACTGATCCAAAAAAAACAATGTGCTCACATATTGAAATAATTAGTATAAATATGTATGCAATTCTCTTAGTAGGTAAACACCTCAGTGTTTGTCTTGGACACCTAACTACATTAGATGAGGGAAACATTGGTGCTTGATGGAAAAGTGGAACTTGTGTTTTAATTATGTGTCATTTATGCTCAGTTTATATCTCTGATTCAGAATTGGATAACAAACATTTATGGTTGCAATATTTGGGATTTCCTGAAAGTAGGTACACTGATGCATTTTTGAGTCACTTCTTAATTTTGGTATTCCTTAGCATGTAACTCAAGTATCAATTTGGTGGCAATAGAATGTCATCAGAATATCAGAAAAAACTTGTACCTTTGAGGTTCCCATGTTACTCAAATTGGATAGTTATTTCCATGTGCCAGATCTTATGAAAATAATAACTATGTGGCCTATGAACCCCAATGGGATGTCTAACTTATATTTCATTAATCTCTTTCTGTTGTTTCCTTCTATTACTGACCTGTACTCTCAGGCAAAAAAGATCATTTTTGATCCACATTGACCTTATAGAAGAGCAGATTTTCCAAATCTTTTAGATTTTCGGAACCAGCCATAGATACCACATTTGGGGAAAATACCATATTTGGTAAAAACTTCTGGCAAGTTCCAAAATTTCAAATTGGGTTATGGGAGAAACCAAGATGGCTGCATAGGTAAACACCTGAACTTGCTGCCTCACAACCACTTCAAAACTACAACTGAAAGACAAAACGGGTATCATCCAGAACCATGTGAAGGGTGGCTGAGTGGAAATTCTACAGCTAAGGAAAGACAAAAGCTCACTGAGACTCAGAGAAGGTGCAGAGGTGCACAAGTGAAGTGCTGAGGTACAGAGGCGCAGAGAGGGCTTGCAACTGAGGATGCTGTTGTCTTTTTCAATCAGGAGGGAGACACAAGCTCCCCACTGCTCTGAACTCCAGCTCTGGGTGAGATTCTGGGGACCCAGACTCATACGGGGAGAAAATGGACTGTCTGGCATCGGGTGGAACTCGAGGGCAGCTTTCTCTCTTTTATCTCCAAGGTGAAATCGCATGGCCCTGCAAGGAATCAGGGTCCCTCCTCTGGTTTCGGGGTGCATCACCCAAAAACTGCCACTAACAAATCACTGCAGCTTGGCAGCTGCTGCGTTGAGCGTCTGCCCCCTGATGGTCAGTGCATGTCATAGTGACTGGTCAGATGGGCGGAGGGACACTTTGCACATTAGCCTTTTATATAGATAGATAGATAGATAGATTAATTGGTTTGGACTTGTGAAGTCTTGCTCCCTATGCTGTACCACACACATTCAACCCCAACATGGGACAAAGAACCAACTCAGAGACTGTCCTGAGGCATTGAAGAAGAGATGGAACAAATACACTAGGATTCCTAAAAGATTGCTGACCAAATGTTTTAATACTGCTTTCAGTTGAAAAAAAAATGTTAACAAACATAAAAGCATCAGGAGAGCTGTAGAGAGTTACAGGAATGCCAGCCTATGGATCCCGACCTTCTGTAATCCTTCTTACATGACACTGTACAGCGGCCACCATCCTTTATAACTTCCTGAGACACAAGTTAGATTTTGAAAGTAAAAGGACAATGTTCCAGAGGAAATGTAAGAAACTGTAATACTACCCAAGGAGAACTTATCCTACAGGGAATCCTTATACCAACAAAGCTATGTAGTTACGATTGGACATAAGGAAATGTCTCACATTTTTAAGAATATACTCCATGTTTGTTTCACATGCCCCCCTGTGATTTCTTTGAACCTTAGTATTTTTTTTGAAGAATATTTTTAAAGTATTCTCTTTGGCTAGTGGTTTAGCCAAACACGTTGTGGGAAGGACTTAAAATGCTTACTCATGTGCGCTTTCTTATTGGTATTCCTTAGGTGTCTCAGCCCAGGGCAATGACATAATACCTAAGTCCTGCCAAAGAAACAGGGCCCCCTCTGTTTTGACAGAGTATTATTCATGATCACCACTTTACATAAATGTTAAAGAATATCAAATAAAGACATGAGCTAATTATGCAAAAAAATGAAACAAATGCTTCTCTTAATACTCTGAGATTAAGATGCAATATTCTTAGTAGTCAGATAAAATGAGTTATGCCTTACAAGACAGTGCCTTCGTTATGGGATTGAGATATGGAAAAGGGTAAAATATGATAGACACTTTCCATATGAGATCTGCCATAAGGAAACCCTCCTTTCTAAGTTGAAATTTGCATTCTGCCAAGGCATTTGAAAGAGAAAGGGCGAGAGAATGTGTGTGTGTGTGTGTGTGTGTGTGTGTGTGAGAGAGAGAGAGAGAGAGAGAGAGAGAGAGAGAGAGAGAGAGAGGCAAAGAAAGAGAAAGAGAAGAGAAAGAGAGAGTACTTCAGAAATGTGTATCTGCATTTGTTATTGTTAATATTATTTGGAAAGTGCATTCATAGTAAAACTGGTGCCTTATGGCATTTTATGGGTACTCCATAGAGCATATGTGTTTCAACCTCTGATTAATGCATTTTACGAATCCTGTCCTCTATTCATTTTCTTGTAACAATTGCCATCATGTAATTGGTAACTGGGGATTCCTGCCTTCTAGCTTTGTTTATGCCAAAGATACACATTCAGATAATTGTTCATTTATACGGTCAGAAAGCCAAGGAGTTTGCGGAACTGTTGCTGCACCAGAACCTACGTATCCTATTTGAGAAACCAAGAGTGCTCTTCGAACACAGTGAAATCAATTTCATGCCAGGTTAGAGCACTGCCCCTGAAATCCTCCTGTCTTCCTAATCTGCCCTGGCATCAGCTTCACTTTAAGGGATAGAGTGAGTGACAGTGAGCAACTTGTCTGGTGTAAGGCTCCCGTCTAAGAGGTTTATGCCCAGATAGGGCAAGTGAAAACAAAACTGTATTTCATTAATGGGATTTAGTAGAGCCTACCCTCCTAGGTACGGGGTTCAAACTTACGCTGATTCAGGAGTGAGTGCTAATGGGTGATGTCACGTATTCCTCCTCCTCCCCCCTCTGAGTACCAAACGTCCTATTTCTGAGTGGATGCGACACCAGGTCATGTTTAGCAGCAGCAGGCAGCACAGGGGGTTTGGTGTTATGCGAGAAGCTGTCACGACCAGGCCCCCAGGCAAACGTCCAGCATTGTTTGTGTGACTTCCTTCCTCCAGCTTTTCTCCGCTCCTTTCCTCTCCCACGGCCCGCCATCCATTCCCACCATGGACAGCAGAGATAACTTCGGACTACAAATGCAAAGCTGAGCCGGCCCTAGAAATATTACTCCTTCCAGCTATTTAATTGCAAAAGAACCTTTGCACGGGAGCTCCACTGTGCCCCTTGGAAGACAGGCTCCATAATTTGACTGTCAATCATTTGTAATTTTATACCTTCGAGTCTGGAGGGGTCATACATAGTATTAGAGAGTTTTTGCAGGGGCATGGGGATTCTTGGAAAATGAAAAGCCCAAACTTTTGCAGAGTCAAGCCTTTAAAAAATAGTTTGTAAAGATAATGTTTTATTAAAATAGTGAAACCAAACTCTTCACATTAAACTTATTTGGAAACCTTTCTATAGTTGGTCACTCATTTATAACTAGAGGCCGGGTGCATGAAATTCATGCACGGGGTGGGTGGGGTGGGGAAGGAGTTGAGGTAGTGGCCCTCAGCCTGACGTGCGCCCTCTCATAGCTCAGGAGCCCTCAGGATCAGGCCGAAGCCGGCAGGCAGACATCCCTCTTGCAATCCGGGATTCCTTGCTCATTATCGTCCACCATATCGCTACTCCTTACCCCTTGCTTGTTACTCCTTAGCACTGCAGCAGGAGAGGCTCTGGCTGCTGCCTCTGTGCTCCCCAGCTGTGAGCCAGGCTTCTGGCTGAGTCGCGCTCTCCCTGTGGGAGCGCACTGATCGTTCTGGTTGTTCCGCCATAATGGCTGCTTAGGCTTTCATTATATAGACTAGAGGCCTGGTGCACGAAATTCATGCACGGAGGAGGGGGGGGGGGTTGCCTTCAGCCCAGTCTGCTCCCTCTCCAATCTGGGACCCTTTGAGGGATGTCCGACGGTTGGTTTAGGCCCTATCCTACTCGGACATCCCTCTCACAGTCCAGGACGGCTGGCTCCCAACTGCTCACCTGCCGGCCTTCCTGATTGCCCCTAACCACTTCTGCCTGCCAGCTTGATCATCTCCTAACCACTTCCCTGCCAGCCTGATTGATGCCTAACTGCTCCCCTGCCAGCCTGTTTGCTCCTAACTGCCCTCCCCTGTGGGCCTGGTCACCCCTGACTGCCCTCCCCTGCAGGCCTGGTCACCCCTGACTGCCCTCCCCTGCAGGCTTGATCACCCCCAACTGCCCTCCCTTGCAGGCCTGGTCCCTTCCAACTGCCCTCCCCTGTTGGCCATCTTGTGGTGGCCACCTTGTGTCCACATGGGAGCAGGATTTTTTGACCACATGGGGGCAGTCATCTTGTGTGTTGGAGTAATGGTCAATCTGCATATCACTCTTTTATTAGGATGAAGGCTTGCTGATTTGCCCTGAAGAGTGTCCTGGATCAGGGTGGGTGTTCACTTATGATGTTGGGTGACCTGGGCGAGATGCCTGTGGTGGTTTGTAGGCTGGCCACACACCTCCGGTGACCCAAGTGGAATCCCTGGTATCTGGGATTTATTTACCTTCTACAATTGAAACTTTGTAGCCTGGAGTGGAGTCAAACCTTCTGTTGGTACAGCCATTGAAACTTTGTAGCCTTAAGTAGAGACCTTAGCTGGCCAGGCTTTGGGGAAAATTTGGCTCTTCCATCGCTAGGGGCAACCCAAGCCTCTCTCCTGCTCTCTCTGTGGCTGTAGCCATCTTGGTTGGGTTAATTTGCATACTTTCTCTGATTGGCTGGGGGCGTGGCTGGTGGGCGTGGTTGTTGGTTGTAGCAGAGGCATAGTCAATTTGCATATTACTCTTATTAGATATGATGTTGGTGCTTTCCTATATTAGTGCTACTTATTCTTTTACCTTATTGTCACTGTTAGTAGATAAAAGTGGCCAGTACATTAAAATGCGTTTTTCAAATTTCTTTTTAAAACTTTTTTCTCAGCAATTGGATTATTGTTCAAAAGGACCACATCATAGTAATTATTTTAGAATTGATGATGCTATAACAAATAGTGATTTCTTAATCCTCCAGTTCTACTTTTATTTTGTAAAAACTTAAAGTCCTTTATTTTCTTTTAAAACAAAAATGGTAAAGATATTGCTCAACACCTCTGAGGTTAAAATGGTACATATTTATTTTTAAATCACAAACATTAATAGGTAATTAATATTCCTATTTTTATGTATGTCTACTATAATTTCCAAAAATCTACGATTGTAAATAATTTAAAGTTTGTTTTTTAAGTATAACACACATAAGGAAAAGGGCATATATCAAGTATACAGCTTACTCAAGATTATGTGTATAAAGACGGCTATAATTGTGCATTTGATTATTAATTTATTTTCTTTGCAGAATAGGATTTCATTTTGCACATGTATCATACTACCTGTCATCCCTGGGCATTTCTGTAGTGTCCAGTTGGGGATGATATGAAAATTGCTGGTAAGAGCATCACAGTAGATACCTTCAGGTGTACTTAAGTCCACATTTCTCTGGAGTGTATGTCTAGGAGCAGAATTGCCGAGACAAAGCATGCATATCAATAGTTTTAAAAAGAGATTGACAAACATAAAATTTCTTTTACCATCGTACATTCCCGCTCAAAAGGCAGAGAAGGTATAACCACAGAAAAATAAAACAGCCCCCAAGTAACAAAGAAGTTGTTCTAGGTAGTGAGTCACATACTTTGTTTTCATAGCCTAAAGACATTTAAAACAAAGAAAATGGCATGGGAGCA
This sequence comes from Lasiurus cinereus, assembly GCA_011751065.1. Taxonomy (NCBI): domain Eukaryota; kingdom Metazoa; phylum Chordata; class Mammalia; order Chiroptera; family Vespertilionidae; genus Lasiurus; species Lasiurus cinereus. The sequence goes on from JAAGEH010002531.1 coordinate 69,770,889, forward strand.
AAGAGAGACAAAGGAGGCATCAAAGGAATAACAATGAGCTGGCAATGCTCATGAGGAAGTGGAAACAGATAGAGCCATTGCTGAAATAAAATCACTTCAGAAGCATCAAGAAGAAGAGATAATGCAGAAATACAGGGGACTGCTGAGAGGAAGTAAAACAGAAGAGAAGGAAAGAAGACAAAAACAACAAAAAAGAAGGCAGTAGATATAGAAGAGAGAAAGGGATCTAATGTTTGGGTGGTGGCTGTTCTCACCTGGGAGAGTAATTCTCCCTAAAGAAGAATATACGCCAGGCTTTTTAATACTCTCTTTCAATGTTCAGTGTCAAAAGGCATATGATTTATTCGTAGGTATTGTATAATCATCTAAGTAGGGGCATGAGTTCTCCAACTCCAGGATTGTCCTCACATAAAATGGGGGTGGGCTGTATTTTTGGAGGCAACATTCTAGCAGGGATATTTTCTTATCTTGCAGGCAACAGAAAATCTTATCAAAAATGCGTCCACAGGAAATACAGGCATCCATGAGCCTTTCTTACCTAATTGTCTTAGAAAGGAGAGGCTCAATTAGGACCTAGATCAAAGTACATGATTTAAATTTAGTCATGCAAATGTATTAAAAGGGAGTGGGACAGGCGTGGGGAGATATGTACTGTCTGAAGTTGTTATAAAAGCTTATATTGTTTTAAATATAATCAAACCTAATTTTAAAAGTCTCTTTGTTCTTATTTTAGTTAACACCAAGTAGGATCCTTTTCAAATGAGAACTGGTAATTTTTCTTTTCACCATCATCAAATATTATGAAGAAAACCTTTCTTCAATAATATGTCATATTCATAGTTATGATAGCCTAATTACTTTGGGGGGGGGCATTTTAAATAACTTGTCCTAGGTCATCTAATTATAAATGTGGATCTGGGGAGCACTTGGTACACAGTTCAATAAAAAGTGTCTAAGTACTTTACTCAATTTATATTTTTTTAGAAGTCATGGTTAAAAGAGAGAATCAGGTAAAAGACTCAGAAGTTATTCAAGATACTATCATAGTTGGGGTGGCTATCAGTGCATAAAGTTTATCTTCAAAGTCGGCATCTAGACAATTTCCATTTTCTGTGTGTCTTTTGGGTTGTTCAGATTTTGCCACATTTTATGCTCTTTTTGAATTACAATGTCATTTTAAAATTTGAGATGATTTCAGGAAACTGGTGTTTGTCACACTGTCTGTCTTTGAGATAAAAACTAGATTGGTTTTGAATCTGAACTTCAAAACAAATTTGAATCTAGCTCTTGCCTTTGAGTTCACCCAGGGGAAAAAGTCCATATTCAGTTTGAGAGAATTTTATAATTCTGTGGGATTTCTTCTTTTTTTTTTTTTAATTTTCTTGTTGAGAGACAGAAAGCTAAGGATTCAGATGTACCAATTCAGGGCAGAGGAAGGGAAGATTAGAAAACTAGAATTTGCTAGGCAGGGTAGTGGGAGGGTCCTTTTGTGATGAAATGTTGCATAAATAATGCCAATGGGGGTCTAAATTCACTGTTGCCATGGAGACCTTTGTGCCTGGCTGAACTCAATGCTTTTCTCTTTTAAGAAGGCAACCACTAGGCTTGTGGTATCTCGGATGCATCTCGCTTTTGCTTTCTCTTAAACGGCTCGCAGGAGAAAGCAGGAATTAAACTGTGATCATTTGGCGTCCCGACTTTTTGGAGGCTGTTCTTCCAGTCCTGTGGTGATTTGGTGATTTTTTGAGCTCATCTGGGGTCCTTTGGCGGCCCTGGAGCCGGGAGGGAGGAGCAGGTGGGAGAAGCCTGGAACCGCCGGCATCCTGGGCTGCGGGGAGAAAGTCGCCCCTCATCTTGGTGACTAGGCGACTTGTTTGCCTAGACCGCAGTTCTGAAGTGTTTAAGGATCCTTTGTTTCCAAAGGTAAAAGAGGAAAAGTGAAAACTCAACATCTCTTCCTTTCTTCTTCAGTTCTTGCATTATTGATGTTGCTCTTGTGATGTTTTTGGCTAAAGTTTTAAAACTGCAGGTGGAGGGTTGCGTGTAGAGAACACGGGTGGGATTGATTTCTGGCTCCCGGTTGTCAGTTTATGCGGTGCCTTGATGTTGAGATTGTAAATGGCAAGTAACTGAATTAAAGGAAAGCGATTGCAGGGATCGATGTGCCGTTTTTCTACCAGCTAACGGTTATAACCGCTTAATAATTGTTCTAGTAAGACTTAGTTTGTCATAGAGATGGCCTTTAGATTTTGTGAAAGTTATGAATGTCCATGTAAAGAGTCATTTATATTTTAAGTATTAGGTGATTAAAAGTTGATTCGGAAACTATGAGCCTTTTTTTCTCATTGGGCATACAATTATACTAATAACCTTATCTAGAAAGACATTATTCATTGACAGTAAAGGCGTAAAAATTCCCTGATTAGTGTCCCTGTGTAAAGCCACTGCAAAAATTCAGTCTTGGACAGCTAACTTGTTGCATTACCTTCCCTTTCTCACAGAGAGATTAGTCGGTTCTCCATGATGAGCTTTACATTGGAAATATAATACAATAATGGCATGTTTTGGTAATTCTAAAAGGTGTAAATGGGATGCACACATCCAGTAATTATGGGAAAGCTTTACCATCCAAAGTTTTCTGGATTGCTTTTACGCAGATAACTCATTGAGAGAATCATTGACCTAAATTTATGACTTCATAGATATCAACTGTATTGCCTTTAGAGTTAACAATTTTTGTAATGCTCAACAGATTAAAAAATAATTTGACTTCAGAATTTCAGACATCTGGTGATTATAAACATGAAAATCTATGGGAGTTGAATATTTTATTGTTAATTTGTTTGTAAAACAGGTGTACATTGGAGAGTTGTAGGTAACACGAATGCCTGGAAAGTCTTGAAGTTTTTATCTTTTGAGTATTTCCAAATGAGTGACAAATGACAGAGAATAATTTTCAAGTTAATTATGTCAATCACAAGATAAAATTTCCACTTGATTGAAATTATTTGAAATTTGATTGACTTTGTAGCTCATGTACTAACTACAAATAATGACCATGCTGACACAAATAATTTATTTTTATCAGAAACCTAGCACATGTTTTAGAATTTTAATTGCCTAAGGTGGATATGATTTATTTTGAAGATACTAACAATGGATCGCTCACTTATTTTCTAGGGCACCTCTTAGTAAATATTTCATTTAAATGAATTAGAAGTCACAAGTTTATATTAATCCTATCAGGGCTCAGAGACCTTTTCATTTTTAGTGAATGAAAGTAAACCTTAATGATATAGATTGAAAATAGTGAGTTAAGAAAACTTTAACCTCAGAAAGTGTTTTTCATGCATTGACTGTTATTATTAATAATTATTATTAATACTGTCAAAATGTAAGGTAAATGATTGTGAAGCTCTACTTTAGAAATATAGGGTAGGCATTCATACTTTGTGTAACATTAATGTAATGTAATGTTATCCAAATAAATATATATATTTTTTAAGATTAACTATCTAGATAGCCCATTACCCCCACATTGTCAGATAGAAATATCTTATATGGGAAGGAAATTTAAACTATTTGCAAGGTGGGTTCTTTTTTGTTGTTTGTTTGTTTGTTTTAATTCAGATATTTATATCATGTGGGTACATCCAAAGATTCTTCAGGTTGTAGTCTAGCACATAGCAGAAAGACAAACAAAATTTGACTTAAAAGAAATATGCATTCTAAGGATTTCTAAATGCCTCATTGCAAATCTTTTCTGGGTTATTAAGTTTTATGCACACAATTAAGAAAAATAGTTTCAATTGTTTAAAAAATATATTTACCCAGACATTCTCAGATTGGATCCAATTCAGCAGATTACATTGTCAAGTGGTGGGCTTATGGCTAGAACATCTAACCAAACATTCTAGTGGGCATGACCTAGGTACACAGATTTGTGTTTGTATTTTTACAAGTAGCTTACCAACTTTGAAATTCTTATTTAGAGTTCTGTTTTATATAGCTTTATGATTCTTATGTTTGCAATACTTTATATTCAGCAACCTTTGTTGAGTCCCTCCTGTGTACTAAAATAAACATTGTATGAGGTGCAGTGTACAAAAATAGAAAGAAGTATTCCCTAGGGTCCAAGGACTGAAAAATAGGTAGGGATGCAGATGTGAGAACTAGTGACTGTAATGCGGTAAAATAATTGCTGTAATAGAGGCATGGCCAAGGTGAACATGAAACAGTGCTCTATGCAGTTTATGAAAATACACTAATATGCTTCTCCCAGCTTCGCTGAGATAGAGAGAGGTTAAGTGACTTCCGTGAAAGAACTGGTAATGGATGACTATGAAGATTATTTCCCAGTGGCAGCTAGAGAAATCCTATAAAAATGTAAATCCTATCATGTTACTACTTTAGGCAGAGTAAATGCAAAGGATATACAAGCCCCTTTGTGGTTTGCTGCCCTGTCTATCCCACATTTCCTAAGTCTTCCTTCCCTCTTCTCTCTGCACCAGCATACAAAACTCCTTGCTTCTACCCTAGCACATAATCCCAGCACATGGCCTTTGCATTTGCTACTTATCTATACTTAAAACACTACCTCCCTCTTAACCAGTCACCCCAGTAAATCTAATAAAATAAACACACACACACACACACACTCCTCAAAGCCCACCCCAGATAGATATATGCCACGCTCCCTCATTTCTGTCTGACCTTGACTCACATGCCACCTCGTCAGTGAATTCATTCTTGGCAGTTCCACTTAAATTGCCTCCCCCATCTTCTTTTCCTGCATCATTTTCCTCGATGGCCTTTATCTCCAGTGGATCTCTCCCTCATCATTGGCCCGCTTGGCTTAACATCTGCTTTCTCCACTAGAAGGTAAACTCCATGAGGGCAGGGACTTTTGACTGATATATTTTTTTTTTGGTCAAATACAAATAGGCATCCAGAATTTCCTGTCTATGGCAAGATCTGTGACCACTGATGGACTCTTAGGGAGAAGTCCCAGCGTCTTCTCCCCTTTTATCATTCTCTAGGTCTATTATTTTAGGCCTTTTCACTCTCTAGCTGTAGGAAATTGACCAATGTACTCAACCTCTGTTGACGAGGTCTGCCTGTTACTGTAACAGTGTATGCAATCTCTAACATAATAAATCATGTATTTTGTAATTTTTAAGTATATATTGATGTGAAAAAAGTATGCAATATCCTGGATTATTTATGTGGTCATATTCAATAAGCATTTCTGTTAAATTTCTACAGAAAAAAAAAACGCACACAGAATACATTCTTAGGATCCTAAAAATCACCAATAAATTTTAATCATGTCCATCGTGGTAAAAATAGATTTTGGCCATATCTCCTGCTGGCTTACCTCAAAATCTGTGGATCAGATCACTGGCCTCTGTCCCATTAAATTCATCCTACATTTGACAAATTTAATTAAACTCGGCACAAGTAGTTTTAAAAATAAACTCTGCCAGCTCTAGGAATAAACACTATAATATACCTAATTATATCATGACCTCTGGTGTGTGAATATTTTTCAAAGCCATGAGGACCATTCCTTCTAGAAACCAAAGTATGGCGTTAGTCTGCAGCTCCCAGTGGCACTGGATTGTTTTTAAAGAAGAAAAGCTAGTGTTCGCGGTTGACGAACTGTCTGTTCAGTAGGAAGCAAAGAGATTTTTAGAGCTTTTCTGCATCCCATAAGCCTCAACTGCCATTTCACTGGGAGGGTAACATTTGAGTCCGCACTCCTCAGAGAGGAACTCTGAATACCATCCTCTATGGCAGCGGTTCTCAACCTTCCTAATGCCGCCACCCTTTAAGACAGCTCCTCATGTGGTGGTGACCCCCAACCATAAAATTATTTCCGTTGCTACTGTAATTTTGCTACTGTTATGAACTGTAATGTAAATATCTGATATGCAGGATGTATTTTCATTGTTACAAATTGAACATAATTAAAGCATAGTGATTAATCACAAAAAACAATATATGATTATATATTGTGAAATATTTATTTCTAATTACAAACAAATAAAATTTTGTCTTGAATCATGGTGTAGCATGGGTAACAGTCTTCATGTGACAACAGTAAACTACATGGCTACACTTTGCTACACCGAGGAGCGGTGTGTTGGTTCCTAAGACCATGGCAAATAGGTGTTTTCCAATAGTCTTAGGCGACCCCTGTGAAAGGGTCGTTCGACCCTCAAATGGGTCTCGACCCACAGGTTGAGAACCGCTGCTCTGTGGCGTAGCCTCCACATCAATTGCGTGTCCCTTTTTCACGAATTTCAACCGCTTTCGCTCATCTCAAGCCCTCACGCCCTTCTGAACCAATTTCTGACCATTTGCATGAGCATTAATAGAGTATATGTGAGACATCCTGTACTCAGCATTATAAGGGTGAAGGTAATTACATTTAGGAAGGACCAAGGTTGGGGATCTCCTGCAAGTACATTATTCATGGAGTACTTCTGCCAGAAATTAGAAACTATAAACACAGCAGTGAAGATGAAAAAGCCTTAGAGTGGGGACCTCTGACTCAGCTGTGGGCCTGGGCTGTATTCGCAGGCCCATGGTGGATGGGCCTTTTTGCTGCTCCTGGTTCCCTTTCAGCACAGGACCTGACACTAGTCTGCACACGCTGGCACTTACCAGCATGTATTTGCCAAATTCAGTTCACCATACTGGCCACATGGCATCCAGTTTTCATGTAGGTTATATGGAATTAAATAGGAACTTTGTGTTTTTCATTTAAAATCTTACAAATCTGACCCTATTTCTGTTATCGCTTCGAAATAATAACTGGCACACTTATTGGGCAGATCCAGTTTATTTGATTACTGGATCCTGATTATTTGATTACAACATCTCACAAAATCCCTGTGTGTCAGATGGTATCTCTGTACAATAGCTAAAAAACAATAAGCTGAGTAATTATTTTGTTAGGCAGTGTGTCTAAGATTACAGAAATTAGTGCAAGAGTTAGGACCCACGTGTGCTTAACTCTGAAGCTCACACACCTTCTGCCTTCTAACCACAAGCACTGATGAGTTTAAGCACATCATTTCAGTTTGGGAAAACTTACTTAGAGTTTTTTCCTGTTTACAGACACCCTTTTTACATCTCCCAGCCCCCTCTCTGCTCCCCCACCTCCATCTCTCCCTCTGTTTTTCTTTACTCTTCACCTCTTCGCCAGACGCTCCAGGCTGTTCTCCTAAACTGACCCACTAATCAGCGTGTTTCTCTTTGGAGGGCCTGGAGCGCAGGGGTTGGTAATGGGGTGCAACTGAATACCCATGTTAGACTCACTTGAGCAGCTGTTAGAAATGCAGCTTCCTTCTCACTGTCTCAAAGGCTGGAGTTGGACATCTACATTTTTAATGGGTTCCCTGGAGGATTGCTCTGGACCGCTGAGCCTTTGGAAACCAGCTCTATCTGATTTTACAGATTCAGAAACTGGCTGTGAGGGAGGAGGAGAGGGACAAGTTCAAGGGTGATCTGAGAAATCTTTGCAGAGAATTGGCAGCTGGATAGATTAGAGGAGTTCTGTCTGCCACGTTGGAGACTCAGGCAGGTGTCAGGTTCAAGGTGGTAAGAGATTAAAGGGCTCACCTTTGGCATGTAATTGATCTCAACCTTGTATTATTCTAGGGCTACTTCCTTCCGTACTGTATCTGTCGGTGCATGCACTCATAAGACAGAGAGAGGGAGACATGTGGTCTGAGGGAAGCTACAGTAAGCATGGCTGAGACATTTAGTGCTAAGAAAGTGGATGGCACACATGTAGGTGATGGCCTGATCTTACCATGTCCTCCCCATTCCTGAGGCCACTTCTTCATTCTCTCCTCACTGCTTTCATCGGCAGCCATTGTGTTATTGGTTTTATTGAGCAGCTTTGTGTATCATTTCCATCCTGTCCAATAAGCGTATGGATGCTAATATTTCCAAATCAACTCATAAGGATGATTTAAGTTCGATGGCATAACATAGTTATGACTACATTACAGTTTACTGAACTTGTACCCAGTCCCCGTTCTAAAGCCAGAAATAAAGAGATCTAAACCACTGCCTTCACGGCACTATCAGTGCAGAAGATGAATCAATGACCATCATGACTATCATTCCTTCGAACAACAATGATCTAGGGATTGAGTGTGTTATGGTGACATGGAAGCTACATGCATCAAATTCATCACTGTCAGTGTTCTGTAAGCTAGACAACTTTCTTATCACCCTTGTTTGAAAACAAAAACAAAAACACACACACATTGAGATGGGGGGAGGGAACTTCAAGAGTATGTGAGTTTTTATTGGAGACAAAATTCTGACAGTATTTACCCAGGTATGAAATAAGCCCCTTAGCTGTGGTGTAGTGGGAAAGAAATAGGGGCTGCAGGTCACAGGCTTGGGTTTATATGCTCCCAGGACAGTCCAATTGTAGGATTAAAGACAATGTGGACACTCTTTGTGCATGACTTTCTCTCCATAAGAACAGTGACATTCTTAACATTGTGGTTCAGGTATAGAGTGAGAGATTTATACAGTGTATGGTAACTTCCCTTTTTATCTATAGAATGACATTTTACTGGATCAAGATTAGGGGTGGAAGTTCCTGTATTGTATGAATAGACCTTTGTTTTTGGTACCATGTTGTTCACCTTAGAAAAATGAGGATGTTCACTGATTTTGAAGGCAGAATTATAAAGGAGCTTAACATTAGAAGATGAAGGTGCTGCCCTAACTGGTTTGGCTCAGTGGCTAGATGTCGGTCTGCCGACTGAAGGGTCCCAGGTTCGATTCCAGTCAAGGGCATGTACCTTGGTTGCTGGCACATCCCTAGTGGGGAGGTGTGCAGGAGGCAGCTGATCGATATTTCTCTCTCATTGATGTTTCTAACTCTACATCCCTCTCCCTTCCTCTCTGTAAAAAAATCAATAAAATATATATTTTTTAAACAAAGAAGATGATGAAGATGCTGCCCTGTGGAATGCAGTCCATGTTCAGAAAGTTCACCACTGATATTAGGCCCCTGTGCATCCGGCTGTCAGCAGAAAATTGGTTAATGTAAGGGAGGTTCCAGTGGTTCCAGTTGGGTGACTCCTGCCTTCTAATTCCTTCCTTTTCTTTCTTTGTCATTGTTTTTGGCTTTTGGGATTCCTATTTCCTTGCTCCTTTGTTTCTTTATTGGGGTAATATGTTGGCAGGAAGAGCAATGCAGTGTATTCAGGTCCAGCTCTGGTATTAACTCTACTTCATTTTGCTGTATTTCCCCTCGGATGTCCCCGAAGAGCTTTGAGGCAGCTCAGCCTAGTCACTTAATCCCTCTGCACCTCAGTTTCTGGCCCTGCAAAATTAAAGGCTTCCACACTGTGATCCCTTCCAAATGAAGTGAATAGGATCTTATTATTTCTTCTGGAGGGCATCCCGGCGCCAGTCAGGGCCACACTGTTTAGCTTTGGAGCAGAGCAGGATGGCTAAGGTGGAATCTCACCTGGGTCCCTGGCTCAGTCTGTGTGGGTTCTCACCCAGGGATCTTCAGCCTTCCTTAATGTCACTCCTCAATCAGGAAAAGTCTTTTGAGTCAGAATATCCATTACCGCTCATTGATTTGTATACAATAGAAATACACCAAAAATTTATATTTTAGAAAATACAGGGTGTCCCCCCAAAATATGCACATCACACTTTGAATAATTATAAAGGCAATGTTTTATAAAATACATTTCATTGTCAAAATTGAGCTGTCAGCTGTTAAAGTGTATATACATTTTATGGGGACACTCTATAACAAAAAATCTCACTTTAATAGTGAGAACAGTAAGTGTAAACATAAGGGAAACTTTACTTTCTCTACCCCAGTGGATCATTTCCTGTACCCCACTTCAGGGATGAGTGCTGGCCTGATTGAGTTGCACAGCTCAGCACAGTATGGGGAGTTAACAAATGCAAATTGAAAACCTGTGATGTGAGAAATGGGTACACTTGTTAATCTGGGTTATCTGTCTTTGTGAGACTCTCAGTCCTGATTTAGGGGGTCACTGATAAAGATGATCACATCATGGTGAATGATTGTTCATCGTTTGGAAAATGAGTGCGTAATAAGTACCAGCCATTCCAATCTGATTGGCCCAGAAAGGGGGTCAGTAAGACAAATTAGTTATTAGAAGACAAACCAAGGCTTAAGCTGATCTTTGCACGCTGATGACATGTATTAGGCTCGTGTTTATACATCTCTTTGGATCCACTGTTTAAGATTATTATAAACATGAAAATGCGTCTGTGGTGGAAAAACATTGAGCTAGGTACTTTCTATTTAAAACTATAAATATCTTTTTATTAAGTTGTATAAGTTGGCTGTAGATGTTAGAGATTAAACCTTTATCAGTGATAACATTTGCAAATATGTCCTCCCATACAGTGGGCTTTCTTACTGTTTTGTTGATGGTTTCTTTTCCTGTGCAAAAGCTTTTTATTTTGATGTAGTCCCATTTGTTTATTTTCCTTTTAGCTTCCATTGCCCTAGGAGCTGTATCGGTGAAGAAATTGCTTTAGCATAGGTCTGAGATTTCTCTGCCTGTGGATTCCTCTAGTATTTTTATGGTTTCCTGTCTTATGTTTAAGTCCTTTATCCATTTTGAGTTTATTTTTTGTATATGGTGTCAATTGGCGGTCTAGTTTCATTTTTTTTTTTGCAATTTTCCCCACACCATTTATTGAAGAGACTGTCTTGACTCCATTGTATGTTCATGCCTCCTTTGTCAAATATTAATTGAGCATAGTGGTTTGGGTCAATATCTGGATTCTCTATTCTATTACATTGGTCTATATGTCTATTCTTGTGCCAGTACAAGGCTGTTTTGAGAACAGTGGCTTTATAATACAGCTTGAAATCTGGAATTGAGATTCTACGTATTTTGTTCTTCTTAGGATTACTGTGGCTATTTGTGTGTGTGTGTGTGTGTGTGTGTGTGTGTGTGTGTGTGTGTGTTTATTCTAGATGAGTTTTTGGAGAGTTCTTTCTAGGTCTGTGAAATATGCTGTTGGTATTTTAATGGGGAATGCATTGAATTTATAGATTGCTTTGGGTAGTTTGGACATTTTAATGATGTTGATTCTCCCAATCCATGAGCATGGTATGTTCTTTCATCTTTTTATGTCTTCCTCTATCTCTTTTTTCAGTGTCCTCTAGTTTTCTGTGTCTAGGTCTTTTACTCCTTAGTTAAGTTTATTCCTAGGTGTCTTAATTTTTTTTTTTTTGGTGTGATGGTAAATGGGATTGCTTTTTTAGTCTCTCCTTCTGAAAGTTCACTATTGGTATATAGAAATGCCATAGACTTCTTGGTGTTAATTTTGTATCCTGCTACATGGCTGAAATCATTTATTAAGTCTATTAGTTTTTTGATGGAGTCTAATGGGTTTTTTATGTACAGTATCATGCCATCTGCAAATAAAGACAACTTTACTTCTTCTTTTCCAATTTGGATGCCTTTTATTTCCTCATCTTGTCTGATAACAGTGGCTAATACTTCTAGTACTATGTTGAACAGGAGTGGTGAGAGTGGGCATCCCTGTCTTGTTCCTGTTCTTTGGGGAAATGGTTTTAGTTTTTGCCCATTGAGTATGATGTTAGCTGTGGGTTTACCATATATGGCTTTTATTATGTTGAGGTATGATCCTTCTACTACCACTTTGTTGAGAATTTTTATCAAGAAAAAATGTTGGATTTTGTCAAATGCTTTTTCTGCATCATTTGATATGACTATTTGAAGATAAATGATCCAATAAAAAAATGAGCAATGGACCTAAATAGAATCTTTTTGAAAGAAGACAGAAGGAAGGCCAAGAGACATATGAAAACATGCTCAAAGTCACTAATTATCTGAGAGATGCAAATCAAAATGACAAGGCAGTACCATCTCACATTTGTCAGAATGGCAACCATCAACAAATCAACAAAGGACAAGTGCTTGTGAGAATGCGGAGAAAAAATGAACCCTTCTATGTTGCTGGTGGAAATGCAGACTGGTGTAGCCACTGTGGAGAACAGTATGGAGTTTCTTCAAAAAACTAAAAATGTAACTCCCATTTGACCCAGGAATCCTACTTCTAGGAATATTTCTCAAGAATCTAAAACACCAATCAGAAAGGATATATGCACCCCTATGTTCATAGTAGCACAATTCACCATAGCTAAGATTTGGAAACAGCCTAAGTGCCCATCAGCAGATGACTAGATCAGAAAACTATGGTCCATCTACACAATGGAATACTGTGCTGCTGCTATAAAAAAAAAAAAAGGAATTCTTACCATTTGCAACAGCATGGATGGACCTGGAGAACATTATGTTAAGTGAAATAAGCCAGGCAATGAAAGAAAAATACACATTTATGGAAAATAAAGAACATTATAACCTGATGCACAAAAAGATAGATACAGAGGCAGTAAAGCATCAAACAGATAGTCAATTTACAGCGGGAAAGCAGGGGAGTGTTGGGGATGGGGGAAAGAGGTCAACCGAAGGACTTGTATGCATGGATATAAGCACAGCAAATGGACACAAGACACTGGGAGTGGGGGTGCATGGAACGAGGGCATGCAACACGAGTAGAGGAGGCTGGGGGAAGGTCAATGAGGGAAAAAGAAGATACATGTACTACTACATGTAATACTTTTAACAGTGAAAAAACTGTAATCAATCCTGGCCAGTGCGGCTCAGTTGTTGGAGCATTGTCCCATGCACCAAAAGGTTACTGACTCAATGCCCAATAAGAGATGTGCAGGAGGTAGAGCCAAGTGATGTTTCTTCCTCACCCCCTCTCTAGGATAAATAAAAACATATTTAAAAAGAAGCAATAACCAAAGAATTTGGCTAATGTCTTTAGTTATTTTTATTTTTTTGAATATATTGTATCGATTTTTTACAGCGAGGAAGGGAGAGAGAAAGTCAGAAACATCGATGAGAGAGAGACATCGATCAGCCGCCTCCTGCACGCCCCACAGTGGAGATGTGCCCGCAAGCAAGGCACATGCCCCCAACCGGAATCGAACCTGGGACCTTTCAGTCTGCAAGCCGACACTCTATCCACTGAGCCAAACCAGTCTCGGCTGGTTAATGTCTTTAAAGCAGTCTTATAGAATTTTCAGATTATCCAAAACTAAGAAAATTACATGTGTGTGATAAAGATTTAGGTTCCAATTAAAACCTAAAATTCTGAAAAAAAAAACAACCCAAAAATATGAGGTTATAAACAAAAAGTTAAATTTTGATATCTAGGTCCAGCCTTGTCTATACTTTGAAAGGTATCAATTGAAGATGTATATTATGTGTGTATGTATAGTTTGGCAGTAATTTGGGAAGGAGGTGCTAGAGGTTTACTTAAATTCAAGTTTCATATAAGGTAACTGTTGGGCAAGGTTAAGAAATCTAGTCCAATCCCAGGTTACATTGATGTTTCAATGCAACAAGTCATGCTTAAGTGCTTGACACTTTTCAGACTGAGTTTGGAATAATGTATGAAATGTTGGGTATTTTGAACTAAGATTCAGGGGGCATCAACAAATTAGAGATAATGCAGAAATGTGGCCAGAATGTGGAGACCCCTAAAAACAATGCTGAGATCTCTGAACTGCTCCTGTTGAAATCACAGAAAAGAACATGTGGTTGCTCAGCCAGCTTGGCTCAGTGGTTGAGTGTTAACCTATGAACCAGGTTCAATTACTGGTCAGGGCGCATGCCCAGGTTGCTGGATTAATCCCCAGTGTGGAGCTTGCAGGAGGCAGCCAATCAATGGTTTTCTCTCATCCTTAATGTTTCTATCTCTCTTTCCCTTCCTCTCTCTGAAGTCAATTATATATGTAGATTGATGAGAATAAGATGCAGTTTGGATGTGTAAAAAATCTAAACCCACGGGCAACACCCATTTTCCTGCATGCTAAGATTTCTGGAGATAAGAGGAGAGGTTTCAATTTTGAAAGCACTGCCCAAATGGTTCATGTATCCCTATTGTTTAAGGTAAAACAAAAATGGAAAAGTTAAATTATGCACATATTTATTCAGCATAACCTAAAATTCCATGCGAAAACTTTAAATTACATATTGAATGCCGTTCCTCTAATTTAGCAAGCAGTTATCCATGGGTAATTTATTCCATTGTTTCCTGATATATAAAATATAAATAATAACTATTATTAAATAGTGATTATTAGTAGTATTATTTTAAGAATCTCTACCACAAGAAGAGAAGGAGGACATTGCTTTTTTGGGGGAAAATGGCCTATGTTTATCCAAAGAGAAAGGTTCTCCGTGCTGAGTTTTATTTAGTAGGATACAATTTAAGTCATTTGGCTTAACTAAATACGAGTTCTCCAATATTTATTAGATATGCATGTCTTGTTGACTACTTAATCTCTGATTGGATTATTGATTTTCCCACTTGTTTAGCATGGGGACATGGTTTGGGGGCAAACTGGCCTAATGTGTACAAAACAGCTCCTGGAACCCCAAGCAGCCTGCTGCCCAGCTCTGCAGCCAGGGACGTCTGCCTCCCCCAGCAGGTGAAACTATAGGTGGTGGAAATGACTGTCCCTCCTTTCCGGGGACAGGAGGATCCTTTGGTTATTCTGAAGAAGGCATACACAGAATAGTGGCTGAGCACAGACAGATGTTAAGGTTACACTCTGCACATGAATTCATGTACTAGAATTCACTTTAATGGCGATGAGCTTATGGTGTAAGATCTTGGAGCTCATTATAACTAAGTTGTTATGGGCTGCTAATTTTCTAGAAGCTGCTGTATCATGAGCTAGCCCAACTGCCTTGATGGGTCTCCTGGTAATTAATCTGGATTAAATGTGAGTCTTTTATTTTTTCCCCTGTGGTCTCACATAATGATGTTAGCTTGTCTACAGTGTGACGAATTCAGTGTACCAGGAACATCTGGTACACTATTCTTTATGAGTGAAAATAAGCCTGCAAACTTTGATAATGCACATCCGTTACAACACTTCCATGTATTGGGGAGATGTAGAAGGATGGCGACGAGAGAAGCGATTTATTGGTCACAGTTCATTTTGTTTCCACATACACAGACTCGTTCCACAGCGGCATATTCATCAGTGCTACATTGCAGCAAGTTCTTGTGCGTTTGTAGGATGTGAATATGGATGTATGCCTTGTTAGGCTGTATGTAATGCATTCCCAGCAGAGAGATTTCAAAAGGGAAAAATAAAAATAAAAGGGAAAGAAAACGAAAACCTTCACAGCGTGGGGATGGGTTTAAATTCAGTCTTTTGAGGTTGATCTGAGCGCGGAAACACTGAAGTATTTCATGAAGCTACTCTAGTGAAGAGGGTATTTTTTAATGGGATGTGTGATGTTATAAGAAATGAAAAGTGGAATCAAATCCTGTCATCCCATTTTGATTTACACAAGTGGATATAATAATGTTTTTAATATGTTACTACGTAAGCAATGGGGAAATATATTTCACAGGTGAAAAAAGGAGTTGACGTAAGTGTGTGCATTCATATATCTTACCAAGAATACGAAAGGTCACTGGGATGGCTGTCACTGTGGAATTGTCTCCATTGTGCCACCAGCTGGGTAATCTTGAATTATTCACTTAACTCCTCTAATTTTCAGTTTCCTCCTCTTTCCACAAATGGATTGTATTTCTTAATCTTCTACTGGGTCATTTGAAGAGAAAATAGACAAACAATACAGCTGTTACTATACAAGTAGGAAAACCATTCTATTCTTATTATAGGGTACAGTTATAACAATTCCCTCTTACTTGATGCCAGCCCTGTAGGTTCCCTGAACAGGAGATGTGACAGTAGCAATTAAAAACCACTCTGGAGGCAGTGAGGAAGGGGGGCCCTGAAAGATACACACTCAAAACAATCACAGGAAAGACTGTCAACAATGTAAATGAAGCAGAAGAGACATAAGACTGTTTCCTTGGCTGCAGGGGCTGATAGCTGTGTGTAGCCACAGTGCCAGGGGACTTTACTCCGTCCACCTAATTATGGAAAGCACTGCGGTTGACAAGGACATTTAGGGAGAGGCGAACAAATGTCCTTGAGCACTATATTCTTGTAATGTAGTGCAAGGTCCATGTTAACACTGTTGACCTTCACATGTCAGAAAAACAGTAAAGACCCTGGCCAGTGTGACTCCGTTGGGTGTCAGTCCATGCACCAAAAGGTTGCTGGTTTGATTCCCAGTCAGGGCACATGCCTGGGTTATGAGCTTGATCCCCGGTAGATGGTGTATAAGGGGCAGCTGATAGATGTTTTGCTCGCACATCCATGCTCCTCTCTCTCTCTCCCTCCTTCCTCTCTCTCTGAAAATCAATAGAAAAGAAACCAGTTAAGTTTTATTAACTATCGTCAATAAAACATATGACTTCAATACATTTTCAAAGGTTTTCTTACATGGAGTACAGAAATAGGTGAGATGGTCCATCACATTCCGTGACTGTGGAAATCAGTTCATTGTTGAATAGTTACCTCTTAACTCAAAACTTTCAATCTACTTTGTCTAATATTCAGTTGGGCTCTACACTCCCATCAAACTGCACTCATATTTCTATATGAAACAACACATGGATACTTTCTGCATTTGCCTAATTCAGTGCCGTCACTCATGCTTTTTCTGCCATCGGTAATGCTTTTCCTCCACCCTTTCACATGATCAGAGAGAAACGCTCATTGTACATCTCAGATGTTTCCTTCTGCATGCACTTCATTTTTCCTTTCTCCTCATCCCCTTCCAGCATCCCTAACTTCTTGCCGTCTTTTAAATCCATGTATGTCTCTCATCACAGTTTAGCATGTTACTTTGTATTCTAGTTAATGGTGCACAGATTCCCACCTATTTACTACACTTAAATACTACCAATGTGGTCTGTATTAGCCAAGGTTCTCCAGAGAAAAACAATTGATAAGATATATAGAGATACAGCGAAAAAGATTTATTATGAGGGATTGGATCCGGCAATTATGGAGCGTCCCACAATCTGCCATCTGTAAACTAGGGGCCCAGAAAAGCTGTTGGTGTAGTCCCAGGCCAAACACAAAGACCTGAGAACCAGGGGAGCCAATTTCGAAGGCACAGAGAACCATGAGTGCTGATGCCTGGAGGCAGGAGGAGATGGATGTCTGCGCTCAAGCAGAGAGAGCAATTGCCTTTCCTCTGCCTTTTCCTCTATCCAGACCTTTAAGGAATTGGATGATGCCCACCAGCATTGCTGAGGGTGATCTTTACTCAGACTACTGATTCAAATATTCATCTAGCCGTAACCGGTTTGGCTCAGTGGATAGAGTATCAGCCTTTGGACTGAAAGGTCCCCAGTTCAATTCTGGTCAAGGGCATGTACCTTGGTTTAGGGCACATCCCTAGTAGGGGGCGTGCAGGAGGGAGCTCATCAATGTTTCTCTCTCATCAATGTTTCTAACTCTCTATCCCTCTCCCTTCTTCTCTGTAAAAAATCAATAAAAAATATATTTAAAAAAACAAAACAAAAATTCATCTCTTCCTGAAACATTCTCATAGGCACACTGAGAAATAATGTTTTATCAGCTATCTGAGCATCTCTTAGCTCAGTCAAGTTGACAAATCAAATTGACCATCCGGCCCTACCTGGTTTGGCCCGGTGGAGAGAACCTTGACCCGAGGATTGAAGGGTTCCGGATTTGATTCTTGGTTGCAAGCTCCCTCCTCAGCCCTGGTCAGGGGAGTGTGGGAGGCAGCTAATCAAGGTGTCTCTCTCACACTAGTGTTTCTCTGTCTCTCCCCTCCCTTCCACTCTTTCTAAAAACCAATGGGAAAATACCCTCTGGTGGCTCTGGTGGGGATTAACAACAATAAAAATATCCATCACAAGATTCATACCTGTCATAATTTTGTACCATGTCTTTTCTACCTGTCATTCAGTACCTTGTAGAATGTTTCACACACAATATCTGTTGCCTTACTGTTATTTTATTCATTCATTCCCTAACTGTTTATTTGGCACCTACTGTGTAGTGTGCACTACTGATGTGGATAAAAAAGGTAGCATTGTCCTTGCCTTGGAATCAAATATATAAACTCCAAAAAGAATTGTGACTTGTTGTTTGCTGTCAGACAAACAAGCATGGATGGCTCAATCCCCACTTATAGTTTCTGTTTTTCGAAGGTGCTATTCATTTATGTACCAGATAAATTTGGTAATTATGCAGAAATTATGCAGAAATGTCACCATTCTGTTGGAGAATAATTTCAATTTCCAAGGATCTATTGAGAATTTAGAAGCCCCCTGAAGAGATTTGAGACATCTTCTTATCCTGAAATACTGATAGATGCTCAGCAATTAAAGAACTACCAGTAAAATAAATTAGAAAATTTTATATTAGGAAGGTGGTTTATCATAGGAAAATTGATTATTCTGCCATGCAAATGATATAGCATGAATGTATAGAAAAATGTCACAATTGAGTTTTTTTTAAAAATATGGATTTCTTGAGTATAATTTTTCATATAGTTAGACATAATAATTCCAATATTTTATTTATAGGAAGACCAGAAAAACTAAAATAAATGAGTGTGTGAAATGGTAAACTGTACTCATTCCTCATTAAGGACATTTGTGTTTTTATTTTGACTGTAAATTTACAGGTTGTGTAAAACAATAAGAGTAAATAGCCCTAGAGTTTTGAGTCAGTGGGGTTCTGAAGAGTTAGTTTGAGTTAGACTTCCTAGTTCTAGTCTCAGCTAATCTTTTGGGGAAGCTACTTAAACTCTTTAGATTTGATATATCTCAGACAATGAAATGCCTACCTTATTAGTCAGTGAGAGGAATGAATAAGTTAAAGCACTCAGAAGAGTATATGATACATTCCAAGTAAATACTTAAAATATTAATTTACTATTGTCATAAATAGTCATTCCCAAGCAGATGTAGGCATAAACATTACAAGCAGAAATGTTTCAAAAAGTGTACATATCAGGTCCCCATTACCTATGAAATTTCATTTTGTAGTTCAGGCATTAAAATGAGTGTGTGAGATTATCATGATATAGTTGAGAGTCACTAATATCATAGCATCACCAAATTATTTATGGGTTTTTACATCATCTCAAGCTACCAGGACTGCTGCCTACTTTATTTCATTGAGTCCTTATTTTATTTAGATTAATTAGATAAACTATTGTGAACCTGTTTTATTTGGGTAACAAGGCACTTGGCAAGATAAAGCGCAGAACAAAGCAGACCCAGCTTGAAGAATTGGGTCAGAAAGATGTGTTTTGTTGTATTTTCATTTTTTTTGAAACTCGTCTGGAAAGGGTCCCATGATTCCACTTCAGGGCGCTGATTCCTGTCATCTTCTGTCTTGCTAGGTGACCCAGGATGACATTGCGGTTGTTTAAAACATTTCTCTGTCAGTTTTGTGAACTTTTGTAGACAGCTCTTTGCCTCTGTTTTTGACTCTGCAGCGAGGTCTCCGTTGTTGTACAGCTGACACTGATTTGTTCTGTTCCATCTTGACACCATGGCTTGTTCTTTCCAGATTTGTCGGACACTTTGCTGTAGGGTTCCTATTATTACCCCGTCATTTGTGTCACCTTCCCTTCACATTTGGCTTCACAGCGTGTCTCAGCGGTAGGAAATTAGCATTGCCAGGAGTTTGTGGTTATGAAGTCAACTCATTCATATTAAATGGAAGTGAAAAGTCTTGTGGAGGAAAAAAGGCCACCCAGGATCAAAGCCTTGATGAATACAGGCATGAGAGATACCAGGAACAAAGCCCATCTACACTGGTCTTTCATCTGCTCTGTAAGAGCTATGAGCCAGAGGACAGAACCACAGCCCTAGCCTCTGATCATCTCCCAGGTAGAAGAATATCTGAGGCGACCACGTTTAAACAATGATACATACCATCGTTCGCTTTGTAATAAAATATATCAGAACTCTTGCAGTCATTTAGCTCTCATATTGGAAGCACAGTCATGGAGTCAGAGTCCTGACAATCATTGACTCTTAGAGCTGGAAGAGTAATAGCAGAAATGGGCCTCCATTCTCTCATTCTACATAGAACTGGCATGATTGTGCTGCTATCGTGTTTCTAAGAACAAGGTCTTAGAACCTGATGTGGGAAATAGTTTTGCTTGGAGGGAAAGTAGGAGGACCAACCTGTGTAACTTAGAATATTCTAGTTTAGGGCATTCGGCAGATGGTACAAAGGCCAAGGGCATTGTAGGTTCACTCTTAATCAGGTATGCACACCTTTCTCTGAGAATTCAAAGTTCCTTTCGAAAAATGACCTGACCTACAAATAAAGAAGGTAATTGGACTCTTAGATTAACTCCTACTCTCTCTCGGAAATGGCAATGTGGTAATGAGACTGTTTAAAAGGGAAACCCCCATAAACCTAGAAAGTGGATGAATAATGAACTGTCTTTTACTGGGTGGAAGCGGCTGTGGCATCAGGCACAGTGGGGCCAGGATGAGCGGAGCTCTGTCCAGCCCAGGTTTGCGCTCTTCCCTAGCCTCCTGCCACTTTGTGCACCATTACATGCCTTGGGGAATGTTGGACCTCCGGTGGGGTGTGCAGGAGGCAGCCAATCAGTGATTCTCTCTCATCACTGAAACTGGCACTCCGACATCCCCTGAGGAGTCCTGGATTGTGAGAGGGTGCAGGCCAGGCTGAGGGACTCTACTGGTGCATGAATCCATGCATTGGGCCTCTAGACACATTGTAAAATACTAGAGGCCCTGTGCACGAAATTCGTGCAAGGGGCTTGGCCCTCGCAGCCCCAGCTTTGTCTGGAAGGTCATCTGGACGGTCATTCTGCTGTTTGGTCTAATTAGCATATTAGCTCTTTATTATATAGGATAAGTCATCACAATTGAAGAGATGGTAAACCCTGTGATGTTAAATAGAAAAACAAAAATCTTAGAACAGATCAATCTTAGAACTGATAAAATTCCCTATATATTAAAAGTATATTATGCAAATTATCCCCTCAATTGGGAGTTTGACCAGGGGGTGGGGCCAGCCAGGACAAGCGAGGGAGGCCCTGGTTGGCCGCCACCAGCTACTAGTGCACAAATTTGGTGCACTGGGCCTCTAGTGGAATATAACGTGCTAAATAACTTATGGAGTTCCACACAGTAGAAGTAAACATATAGGCCAATTTATAAGGAACATCTTCCAAGGTTTGTGGGAGTGGATATGTAAGCCAGGAAGTTACAGCTACAAGCAGGAGATTAGCTGAAAATCTGTTTATAATTTGTTTGACTGCCAAGTCGCCAACCCCATCATGCACAGCTGGTTGACTGTTCTCTACATTTGCAAAGACCAGAGTTTTATTCACTGGATGGGATAAAATTAGTCTCAACTCCAGCATCACTGAGAAGAGTGTTTAAAGCAGTGCGTTGCAAGTGGAGAGTGGGAGAAAGTGAAATTTTATTTATTAAATTCTGAGCCCCTCCATGCCCCTGGCCTTTACTCCACCCAGTTTTCAATATAGGGGCAGCCACATGTTTACATGTAAATCTGGAGCCTAGGAGAATCTTCTCTGAGAGTTTTGTGTCCCCACTTATGTTAAGAGTCTGACAGCTCGCTAACCCTTATCCTGCCTCTCCAAATAAAAGTAGGGAACTTACATGTCTCAAAATGCCTATTATATGAGAGATAATTATTTCTAAAACAAACAAAACCATTTTAAATAGTAACTATGTTGAGAGAAGGACATATAATAGTAACATCATTGAAAGAGAAAAGAGATGGCTTCACATCTATAAAATGAATCCTGGATGAAAAAAGAAATATTCAGAGGAAAAAAAACATTTCTTAGAAATTAAAAATATGTAATCCAGCTGGTGTGGCACAGTGGTTGAGCATTGGGCTATGCACCAGAAGGCCATGGTTTGATTCCCAGTCAGGGCACATGCCCAAGTTGTGGACTTGATCCCCAGTGTGGGGTGTGCAGGAAGCAGCCAATCAGTGATTATCTTTCATCATTGATGTTTCTATCTGTCTTTCCCTCTCCCTTCCTCTCTGAAATCAATAATATATGTTTAAAAAGTTTAACAACAGCAATGAACCATTTGTTAGTGACCTAAGCGATTAAACAGAGGAAACTTTCCAGAAAGTAAAGCAAAAGGTAAAGAGATTGAAAACTAGAAGAGAAAAAATATTAAAAGAAGAATCTTAGAGAACTGAGGCAGATTTTAATATCTGAATGTTGAGTTAAAGAAAAAAACAATAGAGAGATGTTTAAAACAAAGGGGAGAAAAACATAAATTTTCATTTCAATAGAATAGATTAGGATAGAACAGCATAACTTTCTAAAATGTCCAGAAAATGATAAAAAATAGATTGATATCAAGACACATCACAATTAAATTTTAGAACGGTAGGGACCAATAGAAGACACAAGTTTTATAGGAGGAAGTAAAGGCATACAAAAACAATAAAAGCTCAGAGTGTTTTGCAGTTCTCAACAGTGACACTGGGACTCAGAGGATGAGAAAGGGGTATCTCAAAACACCGAGGAAATAATCTGTCCAATTTAGAATCCTCTATTTCTGTACCCAGCCATAGAATTACATGAGAGTAGAATAAAAACATAGACATAAAGTCTCAAAAAACCGCCTCCCACTTAGTCTCTCTCTGAAAAGACCTGTTTCGCTAGAAAAAGAAAGTGATGCAGGAAAATGAAGACAACAGGTCCAGGAAAGAAGGAAACCACAGAAGAGGGACAAAGGAAATCCCCAGCCTGGAGGTGAAGGGCGGTCTCCTGGTGACAGGTGTGAGGAAAGACCAAGTGAGAGCAAATTGGAAGGCACAGAAGAGATTTCCTCCGTGAGTGGAATTGACATATTTGATTATGTTGAGAGAAGTTTATACAAATTGAGGAAATGTTGTGGTTGGATTCATGATAGGTACAGAGGCAGTGGAACAAATGGACAATAGTAACAAAAAAAAAAAAGCATGCTGCTCACATAGGGAAGACAAAATATTGTGCATTGATGTTAAAGAAATCATGTAATAAAGCATTTCCATCATGATATTGTTCTACCTAAAATTGCAGGTTATCTCTATGGGGAACCGGTGGGGAGATGAGAGATGTGTGTAGGCGAGATGACAGATGGGGAAATGGAGCTAAATTCTCATCTTCCATTGTGAGAATTCAATTGATGAGGCCTATAGCTAAAAATTTAAGGAATAATGATATAATTCAGATATGAAAATAAAAGTCAGAAAGTGGAATTGAAAGCACTTGGCCTCTGAAGAAAGTAGGGGTTACTACTGTTTTTCTAATAAACGTGAGACATATTTGGCCCATTTCAATTTATGTATGTACAATGGTACTTAAAAATAATTACAGCCTGGCTGGTGTGGCTCAGTGGTTGGGAGATAACCTGGAAACCAAGAGGTCACTGGTTTGATTCCAATCAGGGCATATTCCCTGGTTATGGACTCAATCCTAAGTAATGTGTGTGCAGGAAGTAGCCGATCAGTGATTTTCTCTCATCATTGATGTTTCTACCTCTCTATTCCTTTCCCTTATTCTCCCTATAAAAATCAATTAGAATATATTTTAAAACAATTATAATTTTTCTTTATAGAGTGAAAATATGAGTGACTGTGATTATATATAATTTTATGTAGGTATTTATACTTATATATTTTATATGTATATATGTGATCAAGTATTCACTGACTCAAGAGAAAAAAATCTAAGAAGAGGAAATTCCAATAAAAGAGACACCCCCGGAAAAATCTTTAACAGTTCTTTCACACCCTTTTATTCTTACAATTGATTAGAGTGATGAATTGAGAGAATAACATGATGATGAAGACTTTCATAGAACTAGTGATTTTCTTAAATTCTTGAGCAGAGCTCTTGAAATACTTTCTTTGAAAAAAATTATTGCATAATCAACCACTTGGCCATTCCATTCCAGGAAGCTGCCACACCATTCATAAATAATCACTTACCTAGCCCCGTTATATAGCAGTCACTTTTGCTTTCAGATAAAATGATGATGTTGGGCCTAATCCCCTCCCTAATAAATTAACGATCCAGGAAGACTACAAATGCTTGAACAGAAAGTCATGATTAAACACCTAAAGTGCAAGGATAAAGGTATAAACTGGTTATCATTGGATCACAAATAATAGTATTGTACACACTTGAGAAATCACTAGAATGGTGGTCCTCTATTGCTCATTGATAGAATTCCCTTTCTCATTTGACTGAACTCAGCAGGAGGAATATCCAGAAGAAGCCTGGAGCCTTCACGACAGAGGTTAGACCTAGGAAGTCCCATGCCCTCTTCTGCTCTTGTCCTTGTACCTTTCACCTTTGCACAGGACCACTATCTTGTGTCTGAGTGGATGCTGGCCATTCATATTCCTTTTTTTTCTCTTTTTTTCATATGGAAGGAAAGTTTGGCAAAGAAGGATGGATGCGGAGCAGGCAGAGTCCACACAGTCTCAGGAAATGCTATGGGTCCACTTTCCCTCTTGGTCTAGCTGGCATGAGCAGTTCGAATCCTTTCATGGGATTCTAGCAGCCAGATCCACATTGGATTCTAGCAACCAGATCCCCATTGGATTCTAGCAATCAGAGCCACAACTGTGGAATCATTGAAAGAATTAATGAAATCAGGAGTATGTGTTTTCTGATTTCATTTTCATACTGAGTTAGCTAAGCCTCCGTAAGAGATTTACATGCTTTTATCCATTTAAAAATATTTAATAAACACCATTTAATTAAGCCAAATTAATGATTCATTTAGTCTATTTAGGGCAAAGTTAGACAACTATAACTTTTTTTTTTTTTAAATCCTAATGTATTATGTGACTCAGTGTGATATTCTAGGAGAGGCGATCATTTAAATCTGGCTCCTCATAAATTTTAATGAACTTTGGCTACTTTTATACATTTTTATGATCTCTTAAATGAGACATTTTTCTACATAATGGGGAGATTTAGGTCTAACACTACTTTCTGTTTTCTTAAAACTTCCTTTACAGTAAGCTGTCCTCTCTCATCCAACCACTGTTTTTCATTCCCATGAATTCCCAAGTTCTCTGGACAGTTTCTGAATCATATTTTGGAATAGTTTTACAGCAATTTTATTTAAGTATACCTGATATACCAAAAAAAAAAAAAAACTACATATGTTTAATGTGTACAATTTGGTAAGTTTATATATACTAGAGGCCCGGCACACAAAATTTGTGCACAGTTGTGCTCCCCAGGCCTGGCTTGTGTTCAGGGCCATCTTCCCTGGCGTCCCGCAGCCAACCCCGCATCACCCCCCCACCCCCACCGCCGGAGTGGGGGAGGGACCAAGTTGTTGGCCCTTC
The DNA here is from genome assembly GCA_011751065.1 of Lasiurus cinereus. Classification (NCBI taxonomy): domain Eukaryota; kingdom Metazoa; phylum Chordata; class Mammalia; order Chiroptera; family Vespertilionidae; genus Lasiurus; species Lasiurus cinereus. The sequence continues at coordinate 69,796,276 of JAAGEH010002531.1, forward strand.
TACCTACTCTCCAGTCCCATCCCCCACTGCCACACACCCCAATTGCCCGTTTGCTATTGAGCAATCAGAGCCTGACAGCCAAGGAGAGGGACTAAGAGGTCGGCCATTCCCGCCTGCTTGCTGCCCCCTCCCCCCCACTGCAGGTCACCCTCTATGTGTGTGGTGACTGCTGGGGCGGGGGTCTTTGCCTGGTGCCACCTGCATCCCTGCCACCCACCCCCGGTTCCTCATTCACCATTGGGCAATCGGAACCTGCCGGCTGGGGAAAGGTGCCAAAAGGTGGTCAGCATGCCTCATAGTGACTGGTTGTTCCACCATTAGGGTTAATTTGCATATTATGCTTTTATTATATAGGATATGTATATATGTACACCCACAATAATCATCACTACAAACAAGGTAAGAAACACACCCATCACCTTCACACATTTCCTTGTGTCCTGTTTACTTTTCTTGTCTTTGTTATATAGATGCTTAGTATGAAACACACCTTAGACAAAATGTTAAGTCCACAACACTGTCTTTTTAACCATAGGTACTATGTTGTATAACAGATTCCCTAGAATTTCTTCATCTGCTATAACTGAAACTTTATACCCACTGAACATCAGTTCTATATTTCCTCCTGTCCCGAGCCTCACAGAGCACCATTCCACTTTCTGCTTCTATACATTTCACTCTTTGAGATTTCTAATATACATGGAATCATGGAATTTTTGCCCTTCTGGAACTGACCAACATTACTTAGCATAATGGCTTCCAGTTCCGTCTATCTTGTCACAAGTGGCATGATTTTCTCTTTTGGAAGGCAGAATAATATTGCATTGTATGTATGTATGAATGTAGTATGTGCTTGTACGTAAATATATTTTTCTTTAATTATTTTGGGGGCATTTAAGTTCCTATTGTGAAGAACGTTGCAATGAACATGGTAGTGTAGATACCTAGATTCTAATTTCAGTTCTTTTAGATGTATACCCAGAAGTCAGATTACTAAGTCATGTAGTTCTACTTTTAATATATACATATATATATAATATATATATATATTCTATATAATAAAAGGCTAATATGCAATTGACCCTAGTGGCAGAATTATCACTGGACCTGTCACGATGAGGCACACTGATCACCTCTTGGTCCCTTCCCCCAGCCTTCAAGCACAGATTACCCGATGGTGAATGGGGAACCGGGGGGGTGGGTGGCAGTGGGGGGTGGGGCTGGCTGTGGGCAGCTGAGGAAGATGGCCCTGATTGCAGGCCAGGCCTAGGAACCATACCCACGCATGAATTTCATGTGCCAGGCCTCTAGTATATATATACAGTTTTATTAATGGCTACATTATTTTACATTTCCACCAACATTGCACAAGGCTTCCAATTTCTTTACATCCTTGCCAAAGTTATTATCTTTTATGTTTGTATTATAACCATTAGAAGCCTGGTGCATGAAATTCCTGAACAGGAGTGGATGTTTCTCAGCCCAGCCTGCACCCTCTCCAATCTGGAAACCCTCAAGGGATGCCCCACTGCCCGCTCACAATCCAGGATTGCTGGCTCCAAACTGCTCGCCTGCTTGCCTTTCTGATTGCCCTCACCTGCTTCTGCCTGCCAGCCTGATCACCCCCTAGCTATTTCCCTGCCAACCTGATTGATGCCTAACTGTTCCCCTGCCAACTTGCTCACCCCTAACTGCCCTCCCTGGAGGGATGATACCCCTAACTGCTCTCCCCTGCAGGCCTGCCCCCCCAACTGCTCTCCTTTGCAGGCCTGGGTCCCTTCCAACTGCTCTCCTCTGCTGGCCTGGTTACCCCTAACTTCCCTCCGCTGCAGGCTTGATTGCCCCCAGCTTGCAGGTCTGGTTCCTTCTAACTGCCCTCCCCTGCTATCCATGTTGTGGCAGCCATCTTGTGTCCATATGAGAGCAGACATCTTTGACCACATGGAGACAGCCATCTTGTGTGTTGGAATGACCATCAATTTGCATAATATTTTATTAGATAGGATAGCTGCCTGGTGCACAAGTGGGAGCCAGCTTGTTTGCCCTGAAGGGTGTCCCAGATCAGGATGAGGGTTCCCTTGGGGTGGCTGGGACGGGAGAGAGGTCTGTGATGGTTTACAGGATGGTCACACCCCCTGGCTACCCAAGTGGAGGCCCTGGTGTCTGGGATGTATTTATCTCCTATAATTGAAACTTCGTAGCCTTGTACAGAGGCCTGGGCCTGCCAAGGAGTGCCGATGGTTTGACTTCCTCCAATGCTGGGGAAACCCAAGCCTCCTGCTCTCTCTGGCCGCAGCCATCTTGGTTGGGTTAATTTGCATTCTCACTCTTGATTGTCTGGTGGGTGTGCTTTGTGGTTATAGTGGATGTATGGTCAATTTGCATATTACTCTTTTATTAGATAGGAGAATAACAGGTATGAGGTGAAAGCTCATTGTAGTTTCGATTTGCATTTCCTTGATGATTAGTGATGTTGAGCATATTTTTTATACTTGTTGCCTATTGTATGTCTTTTTTTGAGAAATGTATATACAAGTACTTTGCCCTTTTTTATGGTTGTTGTTTACTATTGAGTTGAATGAGTTTCTTAGGTATTTTAGAAATTGAGCACTTAAAATATCTTCACCCATTCCATAGATTGCCTTTTCATTCTGTTGAAAGAAATGGAACTTAGAAAATAGCTGTTTTAAGATCTTCACACAAAATAATACATGTAAAGCACTTAGCTCAGTGCACATACATTTATTTAACCCTTTGTACACCATAATTTTTTAAATGAATTAAAAATAATTGGATGCATGGCAGTTTATCTGAATAACATATATTTATTAAGCATGCAACATGTGCCAGGACCACCCTAGACCTTATATACATTAGCAACCTAGCAGGAAAAATTTCTGCCATGTATACTGTCCTAGTAATTAAGCACTCAGTAAACATGTTAACTCCGATTTTGTTGGGTATGGTATTATTATATTAATAAAATGTAGTATTTTGGATGAAGAAGAAAAAAGTACTTGTACCTATGGGCCTTGACATTTACTGTGTACCCCTTCGCAAAGCATAGAGGGATAATGCACTTAATTACTTGCTTGTTTCATATGCCCAATGACAAAGTAAGCATTTAATGAACGGACAGTTTTAAAAGGCAGCGCATTGATTCAGTTCCCTTAATAACGAAAATGTCAATTCAATTAAGACATCCAGCAAATAAAAGAAACGACCAAAAGTCAGCCTCAAATTTTAATACTACAATAATGAACAACAATCTTTAAGTATAAAAACTTAGGTACTGAGCTGGTTATTTGTTCATTTTGTGTGAATTTTTTAATAATATGGAAAATATTTATTTAAAAATCAAGCATAGAGAAAACCCGCTAGTTCTTTAAAAATTATCCAGCTTTCAGCAAAGACATAGTAACAGGATCGAGAAATACTTTCCACAGCAACAAAAACATACAGACCTGAAAAATGAAACACCAGTTTTCAAGGCCCTGACTTTTACACAATGAAGGCTGGTGATTCCTTAGAGACATGAAACAGGAATGGTGAACCTTGCAGTGGTCCCAGCTTACTGCAGTGAGGAGGTTTCTTCCAGAAAGTATAGAAGGAGTAACCCGGACAGAGCCAGAGAACTTGCTGAGTTGGGGAGACAGCACTGAGAGTGCAGGGAGCTAAAGGAAGCTAGAATTTGCAGGGGAAAGAGAATAAAGGATATTGCTGGTCAAACAGAGAACCCCTGAGACCTGCAAAGGTTCACCTTCTCCTGTTCAGCAGAGAACTGCACGGTCCATGTGTGTAAGGAAGCCAAGGCGCCGGGAGAGAACCATCTGGAACAGTGGTTCTCAACCTTCCTAATGCCAATGCCCTTTAAGACAGCTCCTCATGTGGTGGTGACCCCCAACCATAACATTATTTCCGTTGCTACTTCATCACTGTCATTTTGCTCCTGTTAGGAACTGTAATGTAAATATCTGATAGGCAGGATGTATTTTCATTGTTACAAACTGAACATAACTAAAGCATAGTGATTAATCACAAAAACAATATGTAATTATATATTGTGAAATATTTATTTCTAATGACAAATAAATGAAATTTTGTCTTGAGTCGTGGTGTAGCATGGGCAACAGTCTTCATATGACAACAGTAAACTACATTGCTACATTTTGCTACACCGAGGAGCGGTCTGTTGGTTCCTAAGACCATGGGAAATAGGTGTTTTCCGCTGGTCTTAGGCGACCCCTGTGAAAGGGTCGTTAGACCACCAAAGGGGTCGCGACCCACAGGTTGAGAACTGCTGATACAAGACTCCAATATAACAGATTCCTTCCATATAACTGTGCCCCTGATCTTAAGATATCTGTAGGAATATGAAGACAACCAGGACAAAACAAGACAGCATGCAAATGTCTTATGTTCAAAGATCACCACGTGTGAAGAGGAGTGGAAGTGGAGCTCATACTAAGGAGGAAAATCTATCAGTTGAAACTGACACAGATGCTAGAATCAGGACATTTAAACAGTTTTTGTATGTGTTCCATATGTTCAAACGTTAAATAGAGCCATGGACGATATAAAAATCTCTCCAATGAAACTTCTGGAGATGTTTGATTTTTCTGAGATAAAAAAATACACTCAATAGGATTGATGGTAGATTTGACATTACACAAGAAAAGACTGGTTCACTCAAAGACACCAATAGAAATTATTAAAAGTGAAACACAAAGGAGAGAAAAAAAAATTTATATGGGAAATGAATTTCTGAGCGGTGGGACAATTCCCGGTGACCTGGTATACATTTAACTGTACTCACTGACAAAGAGGAGACAATAGGGAAGATAAAGCATTCCTTGAAGAAACAATGGCTGAAAATTTTTGAAATGTGAAGGAAACCCTAAATCCACACATTGAAAAATTCCAGTGTACCCCAAGCATAAGAAACATGAAGGAAACAATTCCAAGGAACATGAAAATCTAGTTAGTCAGCACCAGTGAAAAAGAGAAAATCTTAAAAGGAGTCAGAGGAAAAAGACATTATATAAAAAAGCAAACAAAGATAAGTAATACCATTGGTTTTTTTTCTTTGTCTAAAACAACGCAAATGAAGGGACAGTGGAACAAAAAATGTCTTAAGAAATGAGGGGAAATAAAGACCCCTGTGAGCCATGTAAGGCTGGAAAAACTGATCACCTAAGGAACCACATACCAGAAATATTGAGGGAAGTCCTTTCAACCGAAAGATAGTGATGCCAGATGGAAATACAGATCCAGAAAAAGTGATGAGAGGCCCTGGAAGTGCTGGCTATATTTGAAAGGCAGCTTGCTAATGAAAAAGTGTCGCCTGTCACCTCCCATTGATAAGAATGAAATGGAGGAAGCATGCAGTGATGTCACAGCCTTGGAGCAAGCACGGGCAAGACAGCGTCTGTCCTAGGACTTGGAATGCTGAGCTGTCTCACCCTATCGGACTCTCTGTAACATACGCAAACATGCAGCCAATTGAAGTCCTTTAAATTGCACAAATAATGAATTTCCATCTACCTATTAGGAGTTCGCTATAGCCCTCAGGTCTTGTGTTTTTAAGGTGTTATCAATTCAAAGGTATGAGTTGGTTTCCTGTCAAACAGAGAAATTTAAGGTACTACATTATACAGCCTGGGCATGAAGAATCTTCTAGAACTTTCATCTTTTTATGGAAAGAAACTGACAAAAAAGGGCAGAACCTAAAGGGAGAAGAAGGGAAACTTAGCTGCACAAAATACGCTCAGCACAAGCCTTGGTAATCACTCTTTACAAAGAATCTTTGCTGTCCTTCTGGAAATATAAGAATAAAAGTTTGATCTCAAACAACAACATGTCTCCTAAGTTTTAGCATCACAAAGGGAAAAGTTGAGCTGTCATATGTAAAGTGTCTGAAACTTAGATCCCCTAAATAATGTCAACAACAAAAAAATCTGCTCTTATGGAAAAGAGCAAGGATATTTTTAATTGGTGTAGAGGACACAATAGTAGATCCCACTTTTTAAAGGTCTCACCCCAGAATGTTCCAGGGTAGTCAGTAGAAATAACTCTTCTTCTCTGGGAAGACAAATCCTTGCAACGTTGGGAGTTTTAGTTTTTCCAAACTGCCCTCAACCCTATATTTCAATATTTTTCAGCATTCTTCTTTCTTAATCACATAAATATAACTGTGCAGATATTTGTAAAAGAAGTTAAATGTGACATGGTAAAAACATTTCTTTCGTTAAAACATGTAATTTGCTTTCATTATACTTATTTAAGAACTTAAGTATATGGGAAAGTAACATATAATGACTAAACTATGGAACAAAGTCCAATATTTGGAACAGCCAAGATTCTTGGTGTACTCACTGAATCATTTTTCATTCAAGTTAATCCTTTAATAGTGGATTTTGGGCAGCTATGTAGAATTATTCTTCATTGGTTTAACTGGCTATTTTAAAATAATATAGCAAAATGTCAAAAGTTATTTCTTCAGTAACTAGCCTGTGCAGAATAGGTTAGTAATATGAGAATCAAGTTAGGATATCGAGGCAGCTGAAAAGCCAATGAGGAATAAACACTATACTCCAGATGACAGAAGAATCAAATGTTCCACTTTGGGTATCTGAGGTTGCTGGTCATCTGCCAAACATAGCAAGGGCTAATTTTTCTCATTTCGCCCTCACCCAAACCCATTTTATAGATGATACATTGATAGTTAGATTACATATAAACTTGGGTCTGTCTGAACTGCAAATCCTTCTTCAATTCCTCATCAACATTCTCTACTTCTCGCATTTGACATCTCGGTAAACCAGATAGTTCCCCTCAACTGTCCTGTCATTTGGGTCTGAATTCCACCTTTTACACAGATGACAGAATTAATCTTTGTGGTGGTTTTCTTTCAGGAATTACAGTTTGAAAGACTGACCCGAGAGCTGGAGGCAGAACGCCAGATCGTAGCCAGCCAGCTGGAGCGATGCAAGCTGGGGTCGGAGACGGGCAGCATGAGCAGCATCAGGTACTGGGCACCCCGTCCCCGTGGTTCGGTGCTTCGAGTCGCCAGGGGAAGTAAATGGCGGGGTTTATCTCCTCCTTACAAACCTAGCCGTGGAATGGGAGCCTTCAGTCCGAGGTTGGAAAGGAATTGTAACTGACCCGATTTCAGATGTTCAAAAGAAGTCTGAAATGGCCTGCTTCGTACTTGAAACTCTTTTAACAAAATTCATCCCTGCCCTGAATGCAGATGATGCATCGTTTTGTACAAAAGAAGGCTTTTAGTTCAGGCAGGTTGCTGGAAAGCAGGAGATGCCATATCACAGTCTGCCAGTTTGCTGTTCTTTTCTGAATGACCTCGAGTTGCAGGTTCTGGAGATGAGAGAGAGAACATGTCGATGCAACCGGTATCGTCTGCTAATCTATGAGGCTAAATTATCAAATTGCTCCTCCTGTATGCACCACACATTTAATTGCCATGTGTGAAAAAAATATTTCAAATCCATAGGTAGGATGATTGATAATTAAATTAGGGGTTGGGGTTGGTTGGAGGTTATGAAATATTTAAGAACAAAACAAAATAGAGTCATTTGACCACAGTCAAATGCTCCACCTAGGACCTTGTTTTTATATTTAAAAATAACAAGGAATTACTCATTTTTAGTACTTGTGTGTTTTTAGTTTGTCAGTGTCTATGCTATAGAGAGATAAAATTGGGGCATAATCAAGAACTATAGGCAATTATTTTGTGGGGCTACCTAGCATATAGGTATCGGATTCTTTAAAAAACAGGTTGTATGCTTCATTTCTCATTCTCTAAAAAAAATGACAAAACACTACATGTTTCTGGCCATGAAAGTGGAATAAAACATAGATGGAATGCTTTGTCTTTCAGGTATTTCTATATATCATTTCAAATAGGAAACATGTTTTATAATAGAAATAATAAACAATAGCTTAGCAAAAAAATAATAATAATAAAAAATAAAAATGGGTTTTGTGTGAAATTGAAATAAACATACATAAAATCCTCTAAGTCAACTTGAATTACTGAGAAGTGCATTGTACTTGTCTGTCATCTTCTTCTGTGTTGTGTTCGATACTACAGTTTTTAGAGACATGTCTTGGTTAAGGAAATAATAGTTACTGTGGCAAGTAAACTTCTACATTATCGTAACTTAACAATATAGCAGGTTGCTTTTCATTCATGCAACAGAGAGAGGCAGGGGATGCTAGTCAGGGAGTTAATTCTTTGCTTCTCCTCGATGCCAGGAGAAGAGGCCTAACTCTCAATGGCCTCATTGTCAAACCATCACTGCACCCGCAGCCCATTGGTGAGAATCAGTCACACGGCCTCTCATAGAAGAGTGGGGCAGGGATTCCTAGTCCTGGGGTTCACACCCACTCTACTCAGGAGGCAGGAGCTTGAGTGTGGTGAGCTCCTCGCTTTAATTCTGCCACAAAAGAATTAAAGCATCACTGTACCCATTGCTCTAAAGCATTTATCATTGCAGGAGTGAATCTGGGGTTGCAAGGTTTCATTTTGGAAGCACCTGCCATTAGTCTTTTAACATTGTTCTTGTGTTCGTGGAGCAGTGGATACACTTTAAATAGAAGTTACTGCGACTCTTATTGTTAGACTAGGTTACTTCGTTTTCAATTGGAAAGCCGTATTTGGAGTATGTGGAAGCAAATTCACTTCTGTAATACCTCGGTAGTAAGAAGCAGCAGTAGATAAATTGTGGTCTCTTAAAGTCATCACCTACTTGTCTGAACACCCAAATTAACAGAAAACAGGGGAGACAAGAAGAAGGAAAAGTGATTTGTGTCCACCTGGAATTGTGTTCAGAAGGTTGACTGGTGTAAGGTGGTGAGGAAAATATTTATAGTGTAGATTTTTATTACTGTATGTATTGAAGAGCTGGTTGTTATTGCCGAACACCTCCTCAGAAGCTAAGCCTGTTTTGAGGGTTCATAAGCACCACTGAACTGACATCTATTTGGCTTTGAAACCAGTTGTTTCCCGATTGGCCAGATTGCCTGTTGAATGCATATTCTTAATCTTTCTGTGTGACATTTTTGCATACTATACATCTTTTATTTTGTTTCATCCACCCCCAGTCTGGGGGACCATGTTGTACCCTGTGCCTCAGTTTCCAATGTCTGATTGGATCAGAGGTAGACATGTAACCCAAGGGCAATCCATCCAGTGAACAGCCTGAAAGAAACTGGGCTCTTACTCTTGAGAATATGAAATAGGTGACCCCAGATCTGTAACCTCCAGTGGTGAATGACAGGGGAGGAGCCTGAGGTGACAGGGATCATGTTTCCGCATGTTACAGAGACCAGTTCAGTTATCACTAAGACTGCTGCATCTCTGATATTTCATTTATATTCTTAAAAACTTTTCTCCCCCCTCATTTTATTGGATTGAGTTGATTTCTTTTCTCAGGTCCAAAGTGTCTTAGATAGAACACATCATTGAGCTACCAAACTAGACAGAAAATTTACCCATGAAAGTGTTCGGTTCTTCACCTAAAATTGTATCTTTAGCTCACAGCTTATAGTATATTAATCAGTAATTCTGTATTAAATGTGTATTAAGTAATAGTGTTAGGAGCAGTGGACACTGCCTAATTATTTTCCCTGCTATATATCTCTATAATATTCATTTTTCATCAAGTTTAATTATTTTGTACTTTAGAAACCTCTAATATATGAGTCTGCATTGAATAGTACAAGCAACTTACTGATATTTCACTGGAGAAAATCTAATACATAGCTTCCATTTTTATTTTTATTTATTTTATTTTATTTTATTTTTTGGTCATAACCTAGTGGTTTGCCCAGCTTCAGAAATGCACCTTTGGAAATTCAAGTCTTTATAATTGGTAGTAGACTAATCTAGTTTAGCACATCAAAAGGGATATTTAAAAATAAAAAAAAAATAGAATATAAACAATTTTTGAAAAAAGAGAATAGTTAAAGAAGTCTGTTAATTTAGATGTTTCATATTCTGGAGGAATAAGAGAGTTTTATAACAAAAATAAAACAAAATTAAATATTTTTCAGACTTGTTATATAAATGATAAAAATGATAATTCTAGTTTGGTTTTCCTCTGCCTTTATTGGTGATAGGAAATTACTTCATCTGATTTCTCAGACCTCATTTCTGGTAGTCACAATGACAGCTTGAACTTTTTAAAAAATGTTATTAGTATTCATTTATAGCAGTCAACTTTATAATAGTCAATCAAATGAAAAATGAGAGCACTGAGGATTTGGGGAAGGGATAATCTGGATCCAGTGTTGTGGCATATCAGCTTCTTCATACAAGTGTCTACAGTAGGAGAAACTACAAATAGGTCCATTGCGATTTCTTAAACTCTTCATAGACTTTTCTTAACATTAAAATGTACATTGTAGCTTCCAGAATCCAGATCATTTAGTGGTTGTCTGAGTGTTATCATTCTCCTACAAGAAATTATTAGTGATTCTCACAGCAGCTATACTTTCACCATTTCTTCCTATGGTTTTCCTCACTCTGCTTCCAGGTCAAACCTCTCCAATCTATTGGATTCTTCTCCCATCCTACCATTAGTTTGGTCCATACCTTCTCCCTAATTCCTAAGAACCATCTAGACCTGAAGCTGGAACTTTATTTTTTTAAATATATATATTTTATTGATTTTTTACAGAGAGGAAGGGAGAGAGATAGTTAGAAATATCAATGAGAGAGAAACATCAATCAGCTGCCTCCTGCACACCCCCTACTGGGGATGTGCCCGCAACCAAGGTACGTGCCCTTGACCAGAATCGAACCTGGAACCTTCCAGTCCGCAGGCTGACACTCTATCCACTGAGCCAAACCAGTTTCGGTGGAACGTTATTTGTTGTGCTGGTGCCCTTTATTCAGGGTCAGGATAACATCCCTCTTGCCAGTAGCCCACTCCCACCCTCTGGCCAGTTGAGATTACTTGGCTCACACCTGACCCTCAGGCAAAGGTTTGCCCAGGAGGTCTTGTCTAGCGGCCCCATGGGCCATGTATTCCCTCCCAGCCTGGGACCCCTGTTTTGGTTTTAGAAGTCCAGTGGTCCGAGAACCTTCCTGTGTCCATGCCCTTGTCATGCTCTACACCCCTGTACCAGCATTCTAACTCACCTCTTTGGTTGCAGTCTGCGCAGATCTACCCTCCCTGTGGTGTGAGTTAGATCTGCATATGCATAAATCGGAATCATGTCTGTATCAGGACCCCTCCCCCCACTTCTGCTAGTTCATAAATATACCAGTATTTCCCAGTCGATGCCTGTGACCAAGGAATCCCTTCGACCTAAAATAACCTCCTTTTTTGCTTTGTCCCTTTCTCCGGTGGATCTATATTCTCAGCTAAGGGCTCACACCCTTCTGAATGCCCTCTTGACCTGTCCACACTTGGGAGTTATTAAAACTTAACAAAGCATTGAGGATGAGCCTCTATTGACCCTTCTGGAAGTCCCCTGACACACAATATTTTAACCCTCATTCAAAGGATGTGTAGGGACTTCTTATGTGCTGCTGAAAGTTTAAGGACAACAAAATTGATACTTAAACTCCTTGATTCTCCTGGCACTAAAATCATAACGGGAGAGAAATAAATTAAAATCATAGTTGGACGTATCTTATAAACTCCTGCTAAGGAAGACCTGACTCTTGAAAGGCATGGTGATTATGATGACGACAAACAACAATGATGATAAGATGATGAACATAATGATGGTCTACAGCTCAGAGATGAAGGAAATCAAGAAACTCAATGGTAGAGAAATTTGACACATGATAAAGTCTTCCTTGCTAGTGTGGGTAGCACTGCACATGGCTCCTAAAGGCAGAGGACGACCCCTGATTTACAGAGAAGAGAACATCAGTCCTATAACCAAAAGGAATTCATTTCACAGCTTGAATGAATTTGGAAGTAAATTATTTCCCAGAATCTCCAGAAAGGAAAGTAGCCCAGGAGAAACTCTGGTGATAGACCTTGCAAAACCCTGAACAGAGAACTCAGTTATGCCATGCCCAAACTACAAAACTTGCAAAACTGTACCTTAAAAAAAAAAAATAGACATTGTTTTAAGTTGATAGTAATTGGTTACAAAACTCCTTAATAGGTTGTGTTAGATATTCAGGGTGAGGCAAAAGTAGGTTTATGGTTGGTATGGAAAATAATATAGTGATTAATAACTAATAATACCAGAATAAACTGTTTTTGCATACTCACAACTGTAAACCTACTGTTGCCTCATTTGTATATTATAGCAAGTTGAATTATGCAAGTTTTTTTTATTAGAGAAAATACATTTTATCCTGTGACTATCTGTATTTCATTCAAAAGTTTAATTTGTATATCCAATTTTAATTTTCCTACATAAACACAGGCATTTGAATTTACATATTAAAACAACATGATGTTTTGATTCTAAGAAGTGGAAGTATTTGTGGAATGGAGTTGTTATTTAATGTAGAATAAGGACAACTAAATAAAGCATTCTGTTTAGCTTCACCATTTTTTAATGTAGATGCCCAAGACGCTGATTGGAGATTTTATATATATATATATTTTTTTTTTTTAAATGACAAATGTAATATATACATGAAAATATCTTGCTCTCTTTCCTGCAAATGAACTACTGAATTTCTGGCAAACACATTTTCACAAATATCTGCCATATTTTGGAAAGTGGAATACAACAGAAATTAATGTTACAAGTGTTATTAAAGGTTGTCCTCTCTATTAACTAACTCCTGTGAGCCCAAATGCCAGCAACTCTATAAATAGTGTACGGATCTTTTTTCATTCCGACAAAGAAGTCAGGCTTATTTTAGGAAAAGGCTGAGTTCTGGTTTAATTAGTTACTGGTGTTGTGAAGAAACACATGTCAAGTAGTTCCATATATTTATTTCACAATGAGATGTTTATATCAGACATTTTGTGCATTTTAAAAATTTTGTATAGGATATAATATCCTTAAACAAGTAGATACTGACATTTATTTTTTTATATGCAGAAGGAATAAGTCAATCAAAATATTTTATTTTGAAAACCAGACATTTTAGATAATTTAATAATTTTAGTTTTTTTAGTTTTTAAACATTTTATGTTGTTATTTATACATATACATACATTTCCAAAAATAGTTATGTAGCCAAAGATTAAAAATTACTCATAGTCAGAATTCTAGATTCTTACCATGCTTGCCAGTAAAAATATAAAAAAAAAATAATTGTAATCACTTTCAAATAAATTATTTTTAATTTACTTTTTTGTTAAACACATTTATTTATTTATTTATTCATTCATTTTAAAAAATATTTTTATTGATTTTAGAGAGGAAGGAAAAGGGAGAGAGAAATAGAAACATGAATGATGAGAGAGAATCTTCGATCGGCTGCCTTCTGCATGCCCCTCACTGGGGATCGAGCCCACAACTCAGGCATGTGCCCTTGACCGGAATCGAACGTGGGACCCTTCTGTCCATAGGCCGATGCTCTATTCACTGAGCCAAATAGGCTGAGGCCACATTATTTTATTTTAAAATTGGAAAATAGCTATTGACTCCCATAATAATTTCTCATGTGGTTAAAATATTACTCTTCCAACAAAGTCATACAGATTTATTTAAATGAGACATTTAATTTATTGAATTGGTAATCAGAAATAACATTGCAGTGGCATTTGTGAAGTCATTTAGAATGTCTGCTTCATTATAAAAACAGAAGAAAAGAACAAAATAGAAGGACTATATTTTGATGGTGTTTTCTGCATTGCCAATTTTATTTTAAAACATGTATTTTTCTCTTGTTTCCTTGCAATCTAAATTCCAGACCAGAAATCTCCCTCAAGAATATTCCCCATTTTCTTCATTCTCTTCATGAACCCCTGGTTCTTCTTGTCTTAACCCTTGTACCATCATCTCTTCCTGTTATCTCTATTTATATATTTTTTCAACTGCTTGCTTTTAGTGATGAGATGATTCTTTTAGGATTTCCTATTACATTTTTTACCTTTTCCTACATCAGTTAGGAGGATTATTGTAGAAAACTTTCTGGACCACAGGGTTCATGTACATGATTCCAAGCACCATCCCACGTTGGTCCAGGCCTCCACTCAGAATTCTTTCTCCTTCAGAGAGAGCTTTTACAACTATTGCTTGTTTAACCGGGAAGCATTTATTTCTCTAATTTTTAATTTTTATTTTTTATCTCCCAGTTGTCAGGCCTCTGAGCCTTACCCACCTGCCTAAAGTCCAAGGTCCCAATGCTGAGCCATCACAGAGTACCCTAGGGCCTTTGAACTCCTAATTCTGAAGCAAAATCTACAACTTGGATTAAAGCTGCTGCCTTCTCCTTTCCTGCAGGGAGTCTTTGTTTAGCCTTCTCGGCAACTAGAAGTAGGCGCTGTACCCCTTCTGTTTTCTCCCCTACTCTCTAATTCCCCAAGCACAGGGCCTGGGAATATATGCCCAAGAATGGCCAGCACATGATAACTGTTCAGTCAATACTGAATGAATAAACGAATGAATGAGTATACCGTACTTTTATTACTATTTTTTTATTCCATTGCTATTGTTGCATAAAATTCACCAGTTTTATTAATCTGTAAATACTACCATCTCTCTATATTCCAGAATATATTTTATATGTGACACTTATATAACAAATTATAATTCATATAAAATATCATACATTTTTCTGACCACGCTAGACCAGAATATTATGTTTCGTTCTTCATTCTAATCAGTTTTCTTGTTGAAATGATACCTGGATACCAGAGCCTGTTGGGTTGATGTACTCTGTGTGTGAATCTGTGGTTAACTTAGTTACATTCTTTCACTCTGATCTTAAGAAGAAGATAAGAATAGTGATAACAATATCAATAATAGTGCCAATTTTAATAATTGTAATGGTAGTATTTATTGAGATTCCCATAGGCCAGGCACAACATTAACTGGCTTATCTACATCATGCCATTTCCTCCTAGTGAGCCCGTGAGTTAAGTCTTATTGTTAAATATTGTAGAATGGAGAACATTCCAATTCAGAGAAGAAAATTCAGTTTCATAACATCCAACAGCTAGTGACCAAACATTGATGTTTGATCCCAAGTATCTTTATTTCTCAAGTACACATGCTAAAAATGCCTCACCACAATGCTTATTCTTGAATTAGGTTGTAAATGACCATCTAAATAACCCCAGTTAATTCTACCCATTTTATTTTGGGACTTATTTTCTGTTTCTTTTTCCTCCTTCCTTCCCCATCCCAATGATTATGGTTATTTTGAAATTCTTATCAAAATATGTTTTTTAGATTCAATCTTATTCAAATGAAGTAAAGGGTGTTAATATATGTTTTTATTGCTTTTATTTTATTAATATATTTTTTATTGTTTAAAGTATTACATATATTAGTACATATTTTCTTTTTATTTTCCCCATTGACCTTCCCCCAGCCTCCCCTACCTTGTTGCATGCCCTCATCCCTACCATCTTATGTCCATTGGTGTGCTTACATGTATGCATACAAGTCCTTTGGTTAATCTATTTCCTTCCGTCCCCAACACTCCCCAGCCTTCCCCCTGTAATTAGACAGTCTGTTTGATGATTTACTGCCTCTGTGTCTATCTTTTTATTAATCAAGTTATAATGTTATTTATTTTCCATAAATGAGTGAGATCATTTGGTATTTTTCTTTCATTGCTGGGCTTATTTCACTTAACATAATGATCTCCAGGCCCATCCATGCTGCTGCAAATGGTAAGAATTCCTTCTTTTTTATGTCAGCGTAGTATTCCATTGTGTAGATATACTATAGTTTTCTAATCCACTCATCTGCTAATGGGGATTTAGGTTGTTTCCAAATCTTAGCTATGGTGAATTGTGCTGCTATGAACATAGGGGTGCATATATCCTTTCTAATTCATGTTTCTAGTTTCTAGGGATATATTCCTAGAAGTGGGATTATTGGGTTAAATGGGAGCTCCCTTTTTAGATTTTTGAAGAAAGTCCATACTGTTCTCCACAGTGGCTGCACCAGTCTGCATTCCCACCAGCGGTGCACAGGGGTTCCTTTTTCTCCGCATCCTCACCAACACTTATCGTTTGTGGATTTGTTGATGTTGCCATTCTGGTAGGTGTGAGATGGTACCCCATTGTAGTTTTGATTTGCATCTCTTGGATAATTAGTGACTTTGAGCATGTTTTCATATGTCTCTTGGCCTTCCTTCTGTTTTCTTTCGAAAATATTCTATTTAGGTTCGTTGCCCATTTGTTTTGTTTTGTTTTGTTTTCAATTTCTTATTGTGTTACATGTATACATATCTTCCCATTGTCCTCCCTCCCAGGCATACCACAACACCCCAATGTCTTGTGTTCATTGGTTATGCTTATATGCATGCATACAAGTCCTTTGGTTGATCTCTTATCTACCCCGCCTCTCCTTAATCTTCCTGCTGTAATTTGACAGTCTGTTTGATGCTTTACTGCCTCTGTATCTATCCTTTTGTTCATCAGTTTATAATTTTCTTTATTTGTTATTGGATTGTTTATCTTCCTTTTATTAAATTGTATAAGTTGGCTGCAGATGTTGGAGATTAAACCTTTATCAATGATAACATTTGCAAATACGTTCTCCCATACAGTAGACTTTCTTGTTGTTTTGTTGATGGTTTCTTTTGCTGTGCAAAAGCTTTTTATTTTGATGTAGTCTCATTTCTTTTTTTATTTTCAGCTTCCATTGCCCTAGGAGCTGAATCGGTGAAGAAATTGCTTTAACAAATGTCTGAGATTTCTCTTCCTGTGGATTTCGCTAGTATTTTTATGGTATCCCATCTTATGTTTAAGTCCTGTATCCCTTTTGAATTAATTTTTGTGTATGGCGTAATTGCTGGTCTAGTTTCCTTTTTTTGCATATATCTGTCCAATTTCCCCAACACCATTTATTGAAGAGGCTGTCTTGACTCCATTGTATGTTCATGCCTCCTTTGTCAAATATTAATTGAGCATAGTGGTTTGGTTCAATATCTGGATTCTCTATTCTATTCCATTGGTCTATAAGTTTGTTCTTGTGCCAGTACCAGGCTGTTTTGAGAACAGTGGCTTTGTAATACAGCTTGAAATCTGGTATTGAGATCCACCTACTTTGTTCTTCTTTCTTGGGGTTGCTGTGGTTATTTGGAGTCTTTTATTCCAGATGAATTATTGGAGAGTACTTTCTAGGTCTGTGAAATATGCCGTTGGAACTTTAATGGGGAATGCACTGAATCTATAGATTGCTTTGGGTAGCATGGACATTTTAATGATGTTGATTATCCCAATCCATGAGCATGATATGCTCTTCCATCTGTTTATGTTTTCATCAGTCTCTTTTTTCAGTGTCCTGTAGTTTTCTCTGTATAGGTTTTTTACCTCCTTAGTTAATTTTATTTCTAGGTATCTTAATTTTTTTTGGTGCGATGGTAAATGGGATTGCTTTTTTAGTTTATTTTTCTATAAGTTCACTATTAGTGTATAAAAATGCCATAGATTTCTTGACGTTAATTTTGTATCCTGCTACATTGCCAAATTCATTTATTAAGTCTAGTAGTTTTTTTATGGAGTCTTTCAGGTTTTTATCATGTCATCTGCAAATAAGGACAGCTTTACTTCTTCTTTTCCAATTTGGATGCCTTTATTTCTTCTTCTTGTCTGATAGCAATGGCTAATACTTCCAGTACTATGTCGAACAAGAGTGGTGAGAGTGGGTATCCCTGTCTTGTTCCTCTTCTTAGGGGAAATGGTTTTAGTTCTTGCTCATTGAGTATGATGTGAGCTGTGGATTTGTCATATATGGCTTTTATTATGTTGAGGTATGATCCTTCTATTCCCACCTTGTTGAGAGTTTTATCAAGAAAGGATGTTGGATTTTGTCAAATGCTTTTTCTGCATCTATTGATATGACTATGTGATTGTTATCTCTCAATCTGTTTATGTGATATATCACATTTATTGATTTGCGGATAGTGTACCATTCTTGCATTACTGGGTGGGATAAATCCCACTTGGTCGCTGTGTATGATCTTTCTGATGTACTGCTGTATCAGATTTGCTAGAATCTTGTTGAGGATTTTGGCATCTGTGGTCATGAGGGATATTGGCATGTAATTCTCTTTTATTGTGTTGTCTTTATCTGGTTTTGATATTAGGGTGTTGCTGGCTTCATAGAATGAGCTTGGAAGTGTTCCTTCCTCTTGAATTTTTTTGGAATAGTCTGAGGAGGATAGGTTTTAATTCTTCCTTGAATGTTCGGTAAAACTCCCCTGTGTAGCTGTCTAGCCCCAGGCTTTTGTTCGCTGGAAGTCTTTTCATGATGGCTTCAATTTCCTCTATAGTTATTGGACTATTGAGATGTTTAGATTCTTCCTGATTGAGATTTGGAAGGTTATATTTTTCTAGGAATATATCCATTTCTTCCAGGATGTCCAGTTTGTTGGAATAAAGTTTTTTATAGTTGTTTTTTATAACAATTCTTTCATTTTGGTGGGGTCTGTTGTTATTTCACTCTTTCATTTTTGATTTTGTTTATTTGGATCCTCTTTCTTTGCTTCTTGGTGAGCCTGGCTAGACGTTCATCAATCTTGTTAATCCTTTCAAAGAACCAGCTCTTAGTTTTGTTGATCTTTTGAATTGTTTCTTTCGTCTCAATGTCGTTTTTCTCCACTCTGATCTTTATTATTTCCTTCCTTCTGCTTACACTGGGCTTTTCTTGTTGCTCTCTTTCTAACTCTTTGAGTTGTAGGGTTAGGTAATTTATTACCATTGTTTATTGTTTTTTTGCAGTAGGCTTGTAGAGCTATGAATTTCCCTCTCAAGACTGCTTTTGCTGTGTCCTATAAATTTTGGATTGTTGTGTTTTCATTGTCATTTGTTTCCATGATGTTTTTGATTTCTTCTTTGATCTCTCTGTTAATCTAGTCATTGTTTAATAGCATGCTGTTTAGTCTCCATGTGTTTGATTTTTTTGGATTGTTTTTATTGTAGTTTATTTTCAGTTTTATGCCACTGTGATCTGAGAAGATGCTTGATATGATCTCTATCTTCTTGAATTTGAAGAAACTTTGCCTATCACCCAACATATGGTCTATCTTTGAAAATGACCAGTGTGCACTTGAGAAGAATGTATATTCTGAGGCTTTGGGGTGAAATGTTCTGAAGATGTCAATTAATTCCATCTGGTCTAGTGAGTCATTTAGGATTGATGTTTCTTTACTGATTTTTTGTTTAGAAGATTAGCAATCAATCTCCTACCATGATTGATTGCTGCCAATCTCTCCCTTGATATCCTCCAGGAGTTGTTTTATGTATTTGGATGCTCCTGTATCGGGTACATACATGTTTACTAGAGTTATTTCTTCTTGTTGGGATGCTCCCTTTAGTATTATGAAGTGACCTTCCTTATCTCTTGTTATGTCCTTCACTTTGAGATCTAATTTGTCAGATATAAGTATTGCTACCCCCACTATTTTTTATTTCGATTCACCTGAAAAACCGTTTCCATTCCTTTATTCTTAGTCTGTGTGCATGTCTTTTTAGGAGGTGGATTTCTTGTAGAGAGCAGATATAGAGTCATGTTTTCTTATTTAATCTGATACTTTATGTCTTTTGATTGGGGCATTTAATCCATTTACATTTAAAGTTATATTGATAGGTGCTTATTTGTTGCCATTTTTATTCTTTACACCTGTGATCCTTCTTCAATTCCTATTTATTTTTTTTATAGCAGACCCTTTAGCATTTCTTGCATTGCTGGTTTGGTGGTAATAAATTCCCTTAGTCCTTTTTGCCTGTGAAGGTCCTGATTTCACCTTCTATTTTGATTGATAGCCTTGCTGGGTACAGTATTCTTGGATTCAGATCCTTCCTTTGTATAACTTTGTATATTTCATTCCATTTCCTTCTGGCCTGATGAGTTTCTTTGAGAAATCAGTCACTAGTCTGATGGGGATTGCTTCGAAGGTAACTTTCTGTTTCTCTCTGGCCACTTTTAACATTCTTACTTTGTCGTTGGTGTTTGCAACTTTAATTATAATGTGCCTTCATGTCGGTCTTTTGGGGTTCATTTTGCTTGGGACTTTCTGAGCTTCTTGGATTTGTATGGGTTTTTTTCTTCTTTATATCAGGGAAGTTTTTTTGTCATTATTTCTTCAAACAGGTTTTTTATTCCTTGCTCAGTTTTCTCTCCTTCTGGAATTCTTATTTTATTTCATGTTGTCCCAAAGTTCCCTTAGGGACTTCGCCTGCTTTTTAATGTTTTTTTTTTTTTTTACTAGAAGCTCCTCTACTTGTGTTTTTTCCTTACCTTTCTCTTCTAGCTCACTGATACAGTCCTTTGCTTCTTCTAGTCTATTGTTGATGCTTTCTATTGAGTTCTTTACAGCAGCAATGCCATTTCTCATTTCTTCTTGGTTCTTCTTCATTTTCTCTAGGTTCTTACACATATTGTTGAATTTGTCTTTTATTATTTTCAGCCGCCTTATGACCATTTCTCTGAATTTTTTGTCTGACAGGTTGCTTGCCTCCATTTTGTTTACTTCCTTTTCTGGTGATGCCTGCTTTTCTTTCAGATGCTGTTTCTTTGTCTCCTGATGGTCTGTCTTCTCTGGGTGTCTGGTTATGTCATTCTCTCTCTCCTGCATTGAGTTAATGGCACAAAATACAACACAACTGGGTACAATGCACAAGGCACTGAGCATAAATGTATTCACGATATTAATAACTCCAAATAAAGATTACCACCGAGAAAGGCAAATTAGAGGATAGGAGAGAAATAAGAAGAGCAAAAAAAAAAAAAGAAATGAGTGCAAAAATGAGATTGAGAAAAGAAAAAAAAAAGTAAGAGAGAAAATCAAGAGAATACAAAAGATGAGGGGAAAAAGTTATATATATAGGGAGGAAGTTCCAATAAAATAGCCACTAATCCTAACAAATGCCAGCAAAAAGTATCTGGAGATGAATACAAACTACAAACAACAACTAATATCCAGCGAGGCGAGGGAAAACAGAACAAAAACAACAAACAAAAACAAAACAAACAAACAAAAAAGAATAAGCAAAACAATTTCACAAACAAGCATAAAAAATCGATATAATCAACAATCAAGCAAACAATACTGATGGAAAATAAAAATGTAATAATTAAAAAGGTAAAATAAAGTGAGGAAAAAAGCAGAAAATTAGGTTCTTAAGTAAAATATGAAAAAAAATAAAAATTAAAAAAAATTTGCAGTAGTGAAAGTCATTAACTTCCTCTACTGTTCTGTTTGCCATGCCTGTTTCCTAGTCAGGACAGTATTGCAGTTCCTTGCATTCCACTGTTCTTCAGTGTTATAAACCAATCCTGCTTTTTAAGCAGGCAGTATGTCTGAATTTCTAGTATTCCTTTATTTGTGTTTACACAATGGTCAATTTGTGATTCAATCCCTGAATGGCAGTAGATTGACTTCCGTGTCTATAGGTCCTCTCTCATTGTGGTATTCAATACTGGTTTGTGGGAGTGTGTTGCTCCAGAGCTGGTTCTCTGATGGTTATTCCCACTCTGATCCCAGTCTCTTAGGGGGTGTCCCCAATTGAGTGATCCTATGTATTGGGCAAGATTTAAAGAGGAGAAAGAGAAAACAAAAACAAACATAAAAAACGAGCCAGCATAAGTGTGTGAACTCCATGGCTGCGTGCAGGTCTGTGCAGTCTTTTTTTTCTCCTTTAGGTCTAAGCATCCGGCACACTTAAAATTTTTAGGCTGTCCTTCTGAGTCATATAAAAATGGGGTGCTTTTTAGAGTTCCATTTTTTAGCAATTTCGAGGACCCCCCCTTCCACATTCATGGATCACGCCAGCCCCAACAGCCAGGGTTTTTTCTAGGCGCAGACTTCCCCCAGTCCTCCAACTCCCGCAGTGTACGCATTTCTCTCTCCTGCTGGGACCAGAGACCTCACCTTATCCCAGGCAAAATCTGATCTTTCCATGGTGGAGTGTAGAGCTCCTCTGAATCCGGGTGTTTGCACCAATTGGGGACCAGTGTTCTGGGGTTCACAGCTGTTTGGTGGGTACTGGAGTTGTAGATTTTCAGGCTTCTAGTAACATCCACTTTCCTCTTCAAGATGGTGCAGTCTCTGTGTCTGAGCCAGTAGGGGCTGGTTGGTCAGGAGAGCCCTGTCCAGCAGTCCCCCACTGTCTCTTGGAGTATAGCTGTCCTTCAACTCACCAATGAACACTCTCTGTGCAACCCTCAGTTGTTCTTTCTCTTTGCTCCTGGACAAGATTGGGGACACGTCTGTCTATTCTGCCACCAGTTTTTCCTCCCATTTGTTATTACTGCTTTTAAATACATTCATTATTCTCTTGCACATTTCCAATGAACAAATTATACTAATACTTATGTCTATAAAATGCTCATTATCCGATTATCTTAGTGTCTTCAGGCTACTATAAAAGAATACTATAGATTGGGTGACTTATAAACAACATAAATTTATGTCTCACATTTCTGGGGGCAAGGAAGTCCAAGATCATGGCATAGCCAAATTTGGTGTCCTCTGTGAGCTTGCTTCCTGGTTCATAGATTTTGTGATAGTTTGGCTAAATCCTGGGATAAAGATAGGGAACTGGATCATACAGTTTCACACTGAGAAGTGACATGGAGTGGGCCTTCTAAGAAATAATCACTGGTTCCATTTAAACAAACGTTATGCCTACTTCTGAGAGTCCAGCATGTTAGTCAACACTTCTTGTGCTCCAGGCAGGAATATGATGCAGCTCCTGGCCTCCAGGTGTTCACAGAGAGAAACATCGAAGCCTGCAAAGCATGAGACGATTCCTTGGTGACATGAAGAGAACAGGAAGTCCTGAGATGTTTTCACAGACAGATATCTGTGTGTTAATCATGTAAAACATTAGCAGGGAATGAATTGGGATAAAGGCATTGCTCAGAGCGAGAGTGCAAAGCCAGAAAGACAAGAGTCAATTTCGAATCAGTGTGGTTGGAATAGCAAGTCCAAGGGACAGAATGGTGTTGGATAAAGGTATAGACAGACATATGCATTCTTGTGAGCAGCCGTAGAGGTCAGGCCAGAGACCTAGAGACTTTGGGTTTTGTTGACTGGGCAATAAATAGAACATGAAAGTGGTTTTACCCAAGGACATGATGAGGCCAGCTGTGGAGAATGAAGGTCCTGAGCGCTTAATTGGTTCCATGGTTAGAGTTGGCAGGGTCTGTGGATTCATCTGTATCAAAAGCGACAGTGTAGGATTGCAAAATTATTTATTTCAAAAAAATATAAACATTTGGTAGGTGAGGCCAACACTGTGAGCTTAGTTTCTACCACAACCGTTGCCCATTTTCAAGAAGGAAACTTGGATTTTTTTTTATTTTATTGCATGTATGTGAATGTATCCTAATTCCCCTTTATCCAGGAGAAGCTATCATAGAATTGTAAATTTAAGAGATTGCTGTGTTAGCAGCAGGCAGCAAAGATGTTACCTAATTTGTTGACAGTAAAGCTGAATTCATAAGCCCCAGCCTTCTCAAACATCTGTTTATTTAGTACCTCAAGAGCTGAGGAAGTTTAAAAAATCTTCACACATTGTTGCTTAGTCTTACGCATTTGTTTGAGAATTTAACTCTCAGCAAGATGTTATTGGAAAGCTCTTTCCAAAGGAATGACTGCCAACTTTACCCAAAACTTAGCAATTAACCTCTCTCTAATGTGTAAATGATGGTCTCCACCTGTGGAGAGCTCACTGCCTTGCCTTAACATTTCTCATTTAAGGCAATGAGTTTCATCCTGTCTTTTGGGATGTAGGCATTGCCTGCCATATCATAATTGCTCAACAAATATGGAAACTCTAATTTTAGGAGGTGGCACAGGGTGCTATTGATGACAATGGAGTTTGGAAACTGTAAGTTTTGGATTAAAATCTTATCTCTGCTTATTGTTACCTTGTGTGACTTGGGAAATATACTGGTCCTCCAAAAACTCTACTCATCTGCCTGTAAATTGGGAAGAATAATACTTGGTTGTAGGAACCTTCCCTTTTTTATTTTATTTAATGAGTGATTATGATGACATCAAATTAACTGAAGACAGTGTATTCTAACTATTGCTCTCCTCTGCCAGGGAATACCATAATAAAGAGGTGTTCTTAAATTAATTGGTGAACAATACGTATGTCATAATATAGACATGATTCACTGAAGCATCATACTGTTTAGGATACTTTCTCATTATCACAAAAATTGTATTTGCCCTCAAGTGGATAGTTGCTCAGAATCACTGTGATTTTGAGTGTCTACGTCCTACTATGACTAAGTTTCATTTAATGCCTTTGTAACCTGGTACTAGAATAGAATTTTACCAAAGAGATGAAGGTAGGGATAGAGAATCCTCAACATCACTTAAACGTTGGAATGGTTAGCAGTTTTTAAGGCACTGGGGACCTTGATGAGCTTGGGGGCTTCTCCTTGGACCTTGTAACTAAAAGCTGAAGTCTGCCTGTCAGGTCCCTAATTCAGAGAAGCATTGCCCGTGGTCATATGGTAGGTTACTGGGTCAACAAAACAAGGAAAAACTATAGGAATGTGGGTTTGCAAAGTCCTCCCTTAGGACAGAAAGGAGTGTGAGATTTCATTAATCCACTTTTCATTCATTCATTCACTTATTCAAAATACAGAGATCATGGACCTATTATGTATGTGTAATAGACACTAGGAGTACAGCTCTGAATGAGGAAAGCAAATTCCCTGACCTCATGTAGCCTGCAATCTTAATTCTGCCTTTAGAATGTGACTTGACTTAATAGGGATGTGAACAAGATCTTTCCCTTCTTAAAACTGCTCTCTTTACAAGTATCAAATGATCTCACTCATAAGTGGAATCTAATACACAAAATGATGAACCAGAGACATAGAATGATAGATCCAGAGACATAGAAGCAGAGGGCAGGCTGTGGAATTTCACAGGGAAGATGGAGGTGGTGGTGGGTGGGAAGAGATCCACCAAAGAACTTAGATGCATATATGTATAACCCATGGACACAGACAATAGTGTGGAAGGCTGGGGCAGGCGGTAAAAGGGGTCAAAGGGAGGAAAAAGGGGACATTATGTAATACTTCCAACAATAAAGATTTAATTTAAAGTTTTTAAAAAATAAATAACAAGACTAAAACTGCTCTTTTTAGTGTCTATAACAAAATGTTTTAATCAAGTTAACCTTCATGTACATGATCAACCACCTAATACTAAGAGAACACAGCAATTGCAGAATCAAATTTCCAAAGAGAAAATTAAATGAGCTCAATTCTATCTGATCTACCCTTTGGGGTAGGGACACAGACATGTATTTTAAGCTTAAATCTGGCCATTTCAAGTACTGATTATATTTGGCTAATGGCCTAGCATTCCAGAGGGAAAAAATTAATCAGAACTCAGTTCCTTGTGCAACTCATGGAGTCAGGACAAAGGAATCAAAATCTAATGAAGAAATGAAGCTCCATACAATATTTGAAAGTTTTATATAAATAGTAAAAAACTACAAAATAAGGGAATTTTAGGAAGTAAGTTATAGAGGAGATGGCAGTGTTTCTACCAGGGGATTGAATTCACCATTTTTCACAGATGATTTAACTTGCATTACCATTCCCAGGGAGAATTCTTTCATTTTCAGTTAGAAAAGTACAAAATCAAGTAAAATTCTGAGATGCTATTTGAATACAGTGATGGAATAAGATCCTTCCAAATGAAAGTATTCTATTAAAATGGACTGGTTGCCTATTTTAAAAATGCTATCATTTATTAATACAGTTTAAGTAATAAAGAAAACATTTTAAGCTTATGCTTTACAAACATAATTTTTGGAAACTAATCTTTTATTGTAAGATAGCTGTATGTAGACTATTACAGATACTCCATCTATGATATATACAGTGGAGAATATGTGGTATTTTTATGTGTGTGGTTTAAAAATGCGATAGCCCTACTGAGGAATAGAATTTGACCAGCAGTTGGAGAATATTCCTTGCCATTCTCTCCTGGTATCTCTAACTCAGATGTCAACACTCCACTGAATCTTGTGTTTATTCTTTCCCTTGGATTTATTTATTTTTTCCTACATATTATGCATCCATATACACAAGATATTATTTGGTTTGCCTGTTTTTTGAATCTTGCTTGATTATGGTCCATATTCTTTGCAACATGCTTTTTTAAAACTCAACTGTAATGTTCTTCAGATTTTTTTGTTCATGTTGATATGGGTACTTGAGGATTATGCCATGTTTTTTATACTGATGCCTTCTAATTTATCATGTGAATATGCCAAATGCATTTATCTTTTCTCCTGAGAAGAACATTTGCAGACTTTGCAGGTTTTGCCTTTGGAAACATATGGCTCGGGACATAATTATGCAGGACTACTCCTGAGAGTGTGTAAGCGTCTCTCCTGGGTGTGCATGGAAAAGCGCTGGCTGTCTTGTAGGATATGAAAATCTGCAAGTCCTCTCTAATGCCAAGGAGCTTTCCAAAGTAGCTGTTCAAACTTACATTCCCATCAGCAGTGAATAATCGATTGCTCCATGTACTCAGTGTAACGTACTCTTTCCAAAGTATTTGTCGGTGCTGTTGTCCAAATATGGTAGGTTCGAAGTTTGCATTTCTCTGACTTCTTCACTAAGAGCATTTGAAATAAATTCATTAAATATTCATGATTAGTCTTCCATTAAATGCCTGTTTACGTCTTTTGTACATCTCTTGATGGGTGGTTTTCCTTTTTATTATTTTAATTCTCAATATATTTGGATACTAATCTTTTGTTAGTTGAATGTCACTACCATCTATTGCAGCTTGTTGTTTCATTTTTCTGATGTCTATTTCCTTCAGGATTTATGTTTTCTTTTGATGTTTTAAAAGAAATCTTATCTAGGAGTACAGCTGCCTCCTGCATGGCCTGCATTGGGAATCAAGACTGCAATCCAGTCATGTGCTTTCAAGGGGAATCAAACAGTGACCTCCTGGTTCATAGGTCAATGCTCAACCACTTAGCCAAGCCGGCCAGGCTACAGCTTTATTATTTTGACTCTTCCTATTTATGAACCTGATGTCAGTCTATGTTATTTAATGTCTTTCGATTAAATTTATAAATTTATTCTTAAAAGCCTTGCTCTATTCTTTGTTTCATTCATTCTTAAGCTCTATGGAGGTTTTGTTGTTGTTGTTGTTTTTTAATCTTAGAAATGTTACCTTTTTTTTAAGGTGCAACTGCTAAGAGTTTATTTTTTATATAAAGTGCAATTGATTTTTATGTATTGATCTGATATCAAGCAAGCTTGCTAAACTCTTTCATTACTTTTGTAATTTGTTTCTAGAATCTGACAAGGTATTTGTGTGAGTAATCTCTGAAAATTATGGAATTATGTCTTCTTTTAAAATCTTTTTAACTTTGCTCTCGCTGGTTTTGCTCAGTGGAAAGAGCATTGGCCTGCGGACTGAAGGATCCTGGTTCCATTGCTTCAAAGGCACATGCCCTGGTTGCTTGGGGGCTCAATCCCCAGTAGGGGGCCTGCAGGAGGCAGCTGATCAGTGATTCTCATCATTGATGTTTCTATATCTCTCTTCTTCTCCCTTCCTCTTGGAAATCAATAAAAATAAATAAATAAATAAATAAATAAATAAATACAAACAAACAAAATATTTTAAACTTTCACTTTGTTTTGTTTTCTTTTTGTACTGGTAAGAAATGGGGTAGAAGATTAGGCAGCCTTTCTTTTTTAATATAATTCCTTTAATCTTTAACATTAATTATAAGAACTGTTTCAGGGTTATTATTATTTTATGCTTTATTTATTAATTTATTTTAAATTTATCTTTATTATTGAAAGTATTGCAGATGTCTCCTTTGTTTTATTTCCACCACCTTGCACCCTGCCCTTACAGGCCATTACCACACTATTGTCTGTGTCCATGGGCTATGCATATATGCATGTAAGTTCCCTAATTACTCTTTCCCCACGTACTTCCTCCACCCCTGCCTGCCCTCTGAAATTTGTCAGTCTGTTATTTTTAATACTTTTAATGAGATATATTTCATATATCATTCAAGTCACTCACTTAAAGTGTAAAAGTTAATGATATATAAAATGGTTTTATATATACAGTTTTGCAACCATTGCCACAATCAAATTTAGAACATTTTCATCACCCCAGAAAGAATTCATATACTCTTCCCAGCCCTTTCTGGACATTTCATACAAATGGAATCATGTAATATGAGGTCTTTTCTGATTGGCTCTGTTTACTTATCATATTCACAGTTCATCATGTTGAACCATGTATCAATGCTTCCTTTCTTTTTATTGCCTAATAATATCCCTTTGTGTGGCTATACCATGTTTTATTTATTCATTAATTTGTTTTGGATACTAGGTTGTTTCCTCTCTTGGACTATTATAAGCAGTGCTGCTCTTAACATGCATATGCAAGTCTTTATGTGCATATGTTTTCATTTATGTTGGGTATATAGCTACCAGTGGGATTACTGGATCACTTGCTTAATGTAGTTTTTTTATAGGTTCATTTACCAAGTTACAGTCATTCCTTTTAATTATAACTTTGTGTTTTATCACAAAGAATTATTAAATTTTAGTTGTTATAGGTTTCAATAACTCATTGCTTTGTGTGGTTTAGTATTCCATTGTATGGATATACCACCACTTGTGTTGGTATTCAATTCAATGAGTGAGTAAAACATTAACAAAATAGAGTGAAACCAGCCCATAAAAAACCTTCAAACTATCTAGTTGTTACAAACAAGTAATATTAAGCTTTTTTTAATTATTCTAATGCCCTAAACTCCATTGTCTTGCTATAGCTTCTATAGATCATGGAATGACTGTATATTTATAGAATAATTACTTGGAGTGGACAGCACAGTTCATCACTTTTCTGATCAATTCCTCTTATACTTCAACATATGTAAACATTTTCCTGCCTCAGATGTTTATAGATTTAATCTGCATAGAAGATGACAAAAGGACCTGCTTATGTCATCTATCTCTGAATAGTTTTCAAAGTTAGACCTGAGAAGAATTCAGTGCTTTTAGCAGTAGTCGCTTGAGTGGACTCACAGGCAAATGTTCATTCCATTTACTTCCAGTACCTACTTGTGACCCCAGAGTGCGGTTAGAGGACATATGCATGTGTTTATTGAGTTCTACATATGCCAAAAAATCATATATATTGCTTCCTCTGAGATTTTTATGTGAAGACCCAGTGTTAATAAATGAGAGTACTGGAATTCAGAAATGAAGTTTACCCCAAATGTTTAGCCTCTGTTTCCCTTCTGTAGGTGTTGCAGGGCCCACATAAATGAGAGGTAAGATGATGCATTATTATTAAGACTTTGTGATATTCCAGAAGAGGCTTGATTTATACACACAATTAAAAGTAAAAATGGAAGCCATTCTCTTTCATATGTTTACTGAGAAGTTGATTGAGTTGAGTTGTATAGCAAGCTTTTCATTTCTTTCAAAAGTATAATTTTAATAACTTGAATGGATTATATGCTTTCTTGAGTTTATTATTAAATATGTCTTTTACCACCCCGTCATTATTTAAATAATATAATACATGGAAAAAATAAATAGTGCAGTACAATGTAAATGGAATTTGTAGATAGTAATAAAATATTTGCAATACTAGCTGTTATATATTACCAACTTATGTCAGCAGCTGTAGCCATCAAATTGTTTATTTTAACACTAAAGGAAGTTAACAGACTTATCATTCTGAGAGTTTACTCAAATAATCAGCAGAAAAATCCGCAGTGTTAAAAGGATATTTGAAATCATGAATGGAGTCATTTTAAAATTTTACGTTTTCTATTTATTTTTATTTTTCCACAAAGGAAGGTTGCTTTTACCAGACATTAGGTCTCTGCAGGATGATACAGGGCAAAAGGTGAGAATTTGACACAGTTTGTTACTGACTATGAGTCTACTGAATCTAAGCTTTGAGAAGTATCTCCTTAATTTTCCTCTATAGCAACCCCTCCCTCACAGCTCAGGCTCTGAACAGATAGAGCCTTTGAAGTTGCAACAAACATTCTCAACTGGGAGCAGTGATGGCTCCAAAGGGGCAGAACTTCTTTTCTGTTGGGAAGGGCGAAATCACCTGAGACATTCTAGTGCTCTGTGGTCCTCCAAAGGCCACAGTACATGAACAGATATGCAGTGTATCTGTCCTGTTAAAATTGCCTGTGGGAATGGGATTTGAGGTGAGGGGAGTCTAAAACTTCCAAGGAGGCTAATGATGAAGAAAGGTTAAGAAAGTATGGCTCTGTGGATCTGGAGATGTCTCAACTGCTGGGGCTGATTTGCATTTGGATTCCTGTGCCCTGAGAACAGTTTATTGTAGTCAAATAATAGAATCCATTTACTGTAGGTGAAGTATACAAAAAGATAAAACTATTTTCTATCTGTTATCTCTAGACCTTTATAGAAAAATGCAAGCGTGTTTGGAATCCTCTAAGACTAGCAGCTTATTTATGCTTTCTCCCTTATCCCTAAACTCTTGTTTCTAAATGAAATTTGGGAAGTGTATTCCATTTTTTGATGTCCTTTCATGGTGGTGGCCACAGTTTGAGGAAATCAAAGTCAGAAATTGATATTTTCCTAATTGGAGTGTAGGGACTCTTTTTTTTTATGGTTGCTTATCAATCATATGGTTGCTTATTATAGGGTTGCTTATCAAAACTAGAACCAAACTACCATAAATAATTGTTAAATGTGGTCCAAGAGTGGTTTACATTAGGAGTTCTCAAGTCTGGCTGGACTGTTAGGATCACCTGGGAAACATCAAAACACTGATGCCTGGGCCCCAGCCTCAAGGAGTCTGATGTCACTAGTTGGAGAAGGAGGATGGGGACTCATAGCTTTTGAAGTGCCCCTGGTGATTTCCTCAGGCAGCCAGGGGTCATGGCCTTCGCTTTGAGCTCTCAAATAGCCTTTTTTCTTCATGAAAGATGCCCAGGGCTTGCACACCTGGCTTTGGATCAAGCCAACAGCCTCGTCTTCTGTTGTCTAGTCCTCTGTGTCTCTATGGAAGGGCTGGACTCTGAGTCTACAGGAGACTTATTTGTAGCATGTGTCATTTTGAAATAATAATAATAGCAGATATTCATTGAACCCTTGCCTGTATCAAGCACTTTTTGAGGAGTTAAACTCATTTAATTCCCCTCCCAATCTATAAGATAAGAATAAACTATTATCATTTCATTTTCACGTGGGGATAAACTGATAGGAAAGAATTACCTTGGGATTGAAACATGGCCATTATTACCACACATCTGGATAATAACCATTTTCTCTACTTCCTCTGGGATTCTCGATGACTCCTGCTAATGACGTGTAAGCACTTACTCCCATGGAGCAAAGTGATCTACAAATACAAGGTGCAGGGGAACAGGACAGCCCTCAAGAGGACCCATCCTCAGCAGCATGATGGTGAGGAACATGTCATAAAGAGCTATGCTGGCCACATGAAAGTGCCCTAAGGAGGGACTTCAAAGGAGACAGAGATTTCTTGAAGGTGAAGTGAGCAGCAAGACCATAGGTGTGAACACAGTTCATTTTCAACTGGATCCATGTGAAGTAGTATGTAGATTTATAGAAATACTAGGTCAAATATATGAAATTTATAATAACCAGCAATGCAACCTTTATCTCAAGCAATTGCATATGGTTCAACCTAGGAGAGAGGGCAATTCCAGGAGAGAGACACCTGAGAGGGCCATGAATGTCTCTGTGGATACTGATGACATAGCATAGGTTGGAGAAGGGCTGGGAATTCCACTGGTCATTGGAGTCACCCATGACCTGCTAATTGCATCAGGATTACATGGAGTCCACTCTTGCAGCTGAATGACTTGCTCATCTAGAGCATAGACCTAATGATTCCTCAAAGAGTAGCACCACGGTGACTCCAGTCCCTCTAAGCCACTTGGAAACGACAAGGTGACAGGAAGACAGGTGCGGACATGTTTCATTTGGGCGGACACTGCTTAGCTTCAGGGGATGTGGGAAAAACTTGCTAAATGGTAGACCAAGGACTGGGCCCTGGGTCTCAGACACAGTTGAGCTCTCCCAAGATAAGGGATAAGAACTCAAATGTGGATGGCCTTTGTAGTCAGCCAGAGTGCCTTCTAAGTCAAAGAACCACCGTAACAGTCCTCACATGTACACGCTGTTTGAGGAATCCCGTGTCTCGCATCTGCCACGGGGTGTACCTGGAGAGCAGCAACCCTGACATGTCCATCTTCAAATCCCCCACACACTGAACGCAGGGCACCAAGACCCATTTAACACTTAAAAGTTGAGTTGATCTTAAGTTTACACCACACATCTAGGAAGTAACAAATTAATGTTAATAGCAATATTTTTAATTAATCTTAATAACAGTAATTTAGGGATTTAAAAATTCAGTGTACATGCTACACATATTTTTATAAGAATTATTTAGACTTTTGTTGATGCCACTTAACTTTTAGGATAGATAGCCAGGTGAAAAATCTTAACCTGGAAAACTATGGAGAATTGTTTGTAAGAACTTTGTCATTAAGAACAACATCCTGTGAATGGTTTGAGAGCCCTACAAAACAGAAAGCATCGACCTAAGTGTTCCCAGCCAGTCTGATTAGAAAAGAGTTCTTCACAAAAAAATAATAATAATAATAATAACTAACAAGGCACCCAGCCCTGGATTACTTCCTTTTCTTTTTATTAAGAGTCTGTATCTTGAGGAGAATATCATTGAGTCATGATGGAACATACGGAATAAAGTTGTTCAAGTGCCATGTTACTTACTGGGTTTCTTAGCATCCAGAAAGTGTTATGAAATTGGCAGAAGCAGCAGCATTAATGGTGGGGATTAATCTTTGAAATTAAGGAAGAAAATCATTATAATAAATAAATCTCTTGGACCTGTTTATAGAGCATCCCTTACTTTGATGTGGTAAGAATGCTCTTAAGCATAGTGGCCCTTGGTTAAATGAGAAAGCTATTAGGTTGATGAAAGTGTTGAAATGAGTACAAACTACAGCTGTGCTTCCTTTGGATGAGCAGAGTTGTTGGCAGAAAATTATTCCACAATTGGCATAGATTTGGAAGCTTCACTGCGTGTCTGCAGAAATCCATCATTTTTTCTTCCCTTCTCCCACCCTTCTGTTAGGTGAAAATCCTGCCTTCTATACTATTCTTATGGGATTTGAGTCTACGCTCAATCTGCTAGTCCCAAGGAAGGCATTGGTTTATAGACTCCTGCTACTTTGCTATTTGGAATCAACCAGTAGGAGCATGGATATAATCTGCTAAAAAAAAACGTATCATGCAGGAAGAGTTTCTTAAGATTTAGTCCATCGTGAATCCACCAAATGACAGATGGGCTCTTGAATTCCTTTAGGATATTCTAGGAATATTGTGTGTGAATGTAGAGTCTTAAACTAGTGATTAATAAGCTGGAAAGTAGCACTTACTATTCAACACTACATAATATTATTTTACCAGGTAATATAATGAAGAAATATATATAAAAGCTTATGAATATGTATTTTATTCAGTTTTATTTACTTCTCTTTATAAAGGATATTAAAAATATGCTTTTCCTAACCCTATTTCTAAAGCAAATATCACACTTTAAGGCAATATTCCACCTTTCTTCTTGCTCTTAGGAGGAGTACTCCCTTCTGAACCTCATCCTACAAGAGTGCCCATTCCCTCAATATAAGTGTATCTTCATCATTTGTCATTGCTTTTTTTCTCCACCTCAAAACAGAATAAAAAGGAAATAACATTTTTAAGGTAACTGTTCTCTGCCTGTAGGATACTGATGCCTAACTCTAAAGAATCATACAATATCTGAGAATCGATGGACTTTCAAAACTATGAGTTATACAATATATATAAATTCTATTCAGTCCCAAAATTTTTTAAAAAATATATTTTATTGATTTTTTTTTACAGAGAGGAAGGGAGAGGGACAGAGAACTAGAAACATCGATGAGAGAGAAACATCCATCAGCTGCCTCCTGCACACCCCGTACGGGGAATGTGCCCGCAACCAAAGTACATGCCCTTGACCGGAATCGAAACTGTGACCTTTCAGTCCACAGGCTGAGGCTCTATCCACTGAGCCAAACCGGTCTTAGCAATTCAGTCCCATAATGTTTTTAATGAAAGCTTTTAATGCCAATATTTACACTTAAGTTTGTATCGAGTTATACCATAACAAAATGGGTAATTTCTATATATATTTCAGCTATTTAATTTATTAACCTGCGGACAAATTTTGCTTCAGAATGCTGCAGTGTCATAAAGATCATAACTATGTTAAGGTTACCTGGGTCATCCCTAAGTAGTTCTTTATAGATGTTAACCAGCCTTTTCCTCGGCAATTCAAATTAATTCATGCATAAGAACCACTGGGAATGCTTATCTATAAAAAGGGTCAATGGTATATTCTGTCATTATTCCAGTGGTTTTTGAACTTGAGAGTGCATCAGAATGACCTGGAAAGCTTATTAAAGACTAATTGCTGTGCCCGCTCTGTCCACCCCTCCAGTTTCTGGTTCAGTGGTTCTTGGATCAAGACCAGGAAGTTGTATTTCTAAGTTTCCTGGTGATGCTGATCCTATAGGCCCAGGACCACACTGAGAACCACTGCTGAATGCATTTGGAAATCATCAAAGCTGGTATTTATTGAGTACTCACTCTGCATCAAGGACTTCTTTAAGCATTTCACTGTAGAATTGCATTTAAATCTCACAGCAAAGCTCATGAGGGTGGTTCTAGGGTAACCCTGTGTTATAGTTGAGGAAACAGAAGGTGACAGTTAGGGTACTTTGCTAAGTCACCCAACCGGTCAGGGTATAGCCCTGGGATCTGAACTCAGGAGTGGAGGTCCAGAGCTCATACCTGTAACATCAACGGGAACAAAAGCCTTCCCAAGTCAAGCATTTTGTCAGTTTCACTAATTGTATAATTTCCCCATTGCACATTTTCTGTATTTCACCGATTCCGTATTCCTGAGATGTGTTGAACATGGGAATGCCATATCCTATATAAGAAGAGAGGGATATGCTAATTATCTGGGCTTAAGGACCAACCGCATAAAGGCCAGATCATGGATCTGCAGGAGGGTGGGTCAGGGAACTACAAGTGAGCAGTGAAAAGCTAGAGGAGGGGACAGGGCAGCAAGCTATGGGGGGCTGGGGGGAGGAGGTAGGGAGGTAAGGGGAGCCCCAGGAGGGTGGGGCAGTGAGCAATGAGCAGGCGAGAGCTACCAGCAGGGGTGGGCTGGTGGCCAGCTGAGGCAAGCAGCAGCAAGCTATCTGTGCACAGATTCGTGCACAGGGCTACTAGTATTTTTATAATATCTGTGAGATTAACGATGCACTAATGCTTTTAGCTTCCTTCAATCTGTAAGTACCCAAGGAATAAACAAAGAAAAAGGTGCCTCGTACAAGATTACACTTGTCAAAAATGCTCACCTTTTAATGGAGTATAAAGAAAGCAGGGCAAGAAATTTCACACTCAGCATGATACTACTTATGGGAAAAAGTTATGTATAGGAAACAAACAACCTGGAGAACAAAATATTGCTCAGTGCCATCGCACACACCAGAGGATGTTCTACATGGGCATTTCGAAGCACACTTTAGGCCAGAGTGCAGGCTGTTTCTTTGACAAGGCAGTGCAGTTATTAAAGTGAGAAAGTGAATCATTTTATGAGAATTTCTTCTGCATTTTAACTTCATGCAGATTAATGTTTCATAAGAAGTAAATGGGGTTGTTTTTATTTTTTTAAGTGTTAAGTTAGAGCAGAATGACTAACTTAACTCGTCATAAAGTATTAGAAAGCCTATAGAAAGAATTGAAAATGGTAGAAAAAAATATCTCAGACACAGTGTTTTTCTTCCCATTAATTTCAAAGGGTCGTCATAAAGTATTTGAGAAAAAATCTGGCTTATGTGTCTCTCAGAATATTTAGCTCACAATAGTTTCCCTTACTCCAATGCATTTTATTCTGATAAAAACTCTATAAAGAGGAGGCCTCGCTCCCAGTTTTAGACCAGGAGCCTGAAATTCCAATTTGAAATGCATTCGGCAAGTCCCAGGGCAGAGTTTCACCCCTGGAACTACACTGTCCTCAAGTGTCCTTCCAGGAAAGTGGGACTCTAGTGCCTGCAACAACCTGGAGACCCTGGAGTCCACAGTTAGATGCAACAGCCTTTTGGTTTTCAGTGTTACCACAAGATGTTCTTCCATCAAATTTAGAAGGCGACATGCTTTTCCAAATAGAAACCATAGAAAAGTGGAGGGAGAAAGGCTGTGTATTCCTGCCATTTGAGAAGAGAAGGAAGGATGTTGATTTTTGAGGTAGGCTGGGGGTGGGCTCAGGCGGAAACTGTTTGCTTACAATGATCCTGTAAGTCACCGCTGTACAGAAGCCGGCATGCTCTGAATACATTAATTCCCTCAATGCAGGACGCACTCAGTCATGTCCTGCCAGCTTCTCCTCCCTCTGCCGTCTAGATCACCAGACCCTGTCTTCTCAGAGTGAGGTCTCAGGCCCGGGAACATCATCACCTGGCAGCTTTTCTGACGTGCAGGACCTCAGGATGCTGGGGTCATTTGAATACCTGTCAGGGTTTGAGAGAAGCCCCTGAAATTGTAATACTTGAGTCTCCATGTAGCCAAAGAGAGGAGCTGCCTTAGGTGAGGATGTTGATGGGGGAGGGGAGGTCTTTGCAGGAAGTTCATGGGCCTCCAGGGACAGAGGGGCTGCTAGAGATCAGGGCTTAGCTGGGGCCGAGTTCCCCTGTGCTTTCAGGTTCCAGCTGGACCACTGACCGAAGGGTGCTCACTACCCAAGTTCTTAGCAGCTTTTGTTCATGATTCCCGGTGGCTGCTGGGAAAGTCTTTTCTCCCTGGTGTAGCTATGGGCTCCCCAGTTTCACCCCAAGGGGAAGGAGTAATGAGGTCAAGTCCCTATAGGACTTTCAGGAACCCTTCTTGAGGATGATTTATTTAACAGAGCAGTTGAGGGCCATTAACTGATGGCTCGGAAATACAAGCACAACCTATCGCGTTGTTTCCTCCTAAAAAATGCTTCTCTGCTTAGGCATCCAGTCTCATATTTGATGCAAGAATTAATGCACACCCCATGCTTTCAGGGAAGAAGGCTGACCTCTGCCCATGGATGTCAGCTCTTCTGACTCCTCTGGGCTCCAGTATCTCCGTGAACTTGAATTTCCACCTTTCCCCTTCTCAACCCACTGGGGCTGCCACTTATGTCAAAGCCAGTGGCTGGTGTTAACGTTTCCACTAATTGCCTTATCATTTTAAAAGAGGCCTTAATTGCTCGCATAACTTCCTCTTTTCCTCTGAATCTCAGATTCCTTTTATGCAGAGGGACTACTTCAAGTGCTTTCCCATCCCCTCCCCCCTTCCCCTCTTCCCCTGTCAGTGGAGAAATAACAAGCACCCCTTGGGTGAGTTGGGAAATCTTACCTCAGCAATTAATGTGAAAATGTGTGCTATCAAATGCTGCTTCAAGTTTACTTCCTGAGCGAGCAGATGTCTAGTTTTCTCCCAGCCCCCTTTTTGTTTCCTTGAGCCTATAGAAAGAACTGAAAATGGTAGAAAAAATAGTTCAGACACTGTGTTTTTCTTACTTCCCATTAATTTCACTGATTTCATACTGTTTTTTAAATAGTGCTGTTCTTTGTAGGTTTTTCACCCCAACTTGCATATGTATATACAACACACAGTATACCACATATCACCCACAGTAACACACAGGCACACACATGCACACACACAGACACACAGAATTTATACATCAAGGATGATGCATCAAGGACTGTGCTTGTTTTAGTCATGTATTTCAGCCCCTGGCAAGGCCAATGCCCTACAGTAGATGCTCAGTGGCTTGATAAAAATTTGATTTATAGTTTAAAGATCTTTGTATAATCTTGACTAAAAGACTATTTAAAGATTTTGAAATTCCAATTCTCTTATAGGTACTGTCTCAAAAACAATTGGAAATTAAATATCTTTTTTTTTTCTAATAAGTGCTAGTGCTTAGATTGGGTTCCCCGAGAAGCCCACTCTATATGAAGAGCAGCACATAGGAAGATTTTGGGGTGCTCTTGGCGTTGGCGCTATAGAGGGAAGCAGGACTGGGCTGAGGGAGAAGTTGAACTGTAGGGCCCTCACAACAAATGCCCCAGCTGAACTACAGGGCAACTGTAGGTTTCGCTTAGGGCAAGGAGCCTGAGCCTCTGTACCCCAAAGTCAACAGGCGATGGGATGCACGCTTTCCAGGAAGGGGGAGAGAGTCTTCGGCTGAGTCACTGCCCAAGGGGCTGACAGCTGATGTTGTCTGGTGGGTGTAAGTAAGAGCAGCTTGGGGAATTGACATTTCCTTTTTGAGAGGGTCTGAGCAGAGCATCTCAGCACTCACTGCAGTTAGCATGTCTTATAACAATGTTACTGGACTTTAGCAGATAAGCCGAATCAATGATCGAAATAATTGTTAAATGATGCTTATTGTAAAATTTGATGTAAACAGCAGACTATAAATATATTTGTGCAGTATATCAACTGTGTAAAATATTCCTAGACAAGAAGCCTACAAAAACATATCAAAATGATAGGTAGCTTTTATTTTATTCTTTTTTTCTGAGTGGTCCCATTTTAATAATTAATGTTTACTAACTTATGGTAATTATCCCCATGGCATTGACTCACCCTAAGTGTTTGAATTTACCCAGGGGCCATGTACACCTTCTGTTCCCCACTTCCTTATCTGTCACATACATAGGTTTTTTTTTAAATTACTTTTTATTAATGTGTTACATGTATACATATCTTCCCATTGCCCCCCTCCCAGGCGTACCCTAAACCTCCAGTGTCTGTGTTCATTGGTTATGCTTATATGCATGCATACAAGTCCTTTGGTTGATCTCTTATCTACCCCACCTCTCCTTAATCTTCCCGCTGTAATTTGACAGTCTTTTTGATGCATGCATAGTTTTGATTAATTTACTTAGTCCTGTCTTGTTTGCTTCTATTCCAACACTTGCCATGTTGCCATTGCCCTACTCCCATTTTTCTTAGCTACCCTTACTTTTTTGGAGACTTTACACTAGATGAAATCCTTCAGTAAGTTCAGAGTGTTCAATTCTAATAAGGTACTGAAGTTTACTGTCACTCCTCTCCCACCCACTGGTAAGTCACTTATAATGGTTATGTCTATAGCACATTATTCTTACTGATTGCAGGAGAAAAAGCCTTGTGTTATATTGCTCCTGAGTCGTTTATTTTAAAAATACTTCAGTGTTAACAGGGTGCTTCTATGTGTGTGTTTGCAAGTTGACATTCGTTTTTACCCTAAGGATGGATAATTAGCAGTTGAGAGCCTGAATTAGGAATGATCGCTTCAAAAATGAGTACCGAGACCCATCTCAGAGGGTTGACCAATCAAAAGGAGTGATGGAGACATGTAGTCATGGGCAAGGTGTGATGTGAAGACATACATGTGGTTCAAAATGTTGGCAAGGCCCTATCACCCTTGTGTCGTGTCAGATTCTGGAAAGTCTTGCGTTCTAGGACTGTGAAGGCAGTGCCCTGTGGCACATCTCCCAGCTTCAGAAGATTGGCTCTTGGACACTGGCCATTCCTGCCAGGCCAATGCTGCTGTGTCTATTTTAGAGTGAACAGTCTTCTCACCTTTAAAGTTCTGGCCCCAAGTCCTGAAAGCAGGGAGAGGGATTCCCCAAGCAGTACACATAGGCTGTGTGACTTTTGTATCTAGGTGGCCCAGTTGGACCTAAAACTGTATTCTTTTAAACCACATAATGGTTGTAGTGACAGGATTATTCACCAATTTTTCACCATCTTAGGATATTGATATTCACCAAAAGAAGCTTCCTGTTGTTTATTCATTATGGATTTAGATAGTATGAGCCACTCTGGAATCTTCATCTCACACTTGCTTACCAGATGGAATTGTACTGACGGCTTTGATGATGCATACTTGGAGGTGGGCACTTAGAGAGTTAAAACCAAAGGAACTGTTACGCTCAGAGGCAATCTATGATGCCCATTTGATAGAAACATTTTGGTATTCTGAACCTAGCAAACAACAGGACACAGTATAGCTTAAAGCTCAAGAAAAAGTACAGCTTAAAAAAGTAATCTTATGGCATACAGTATGTAATTTTCAAGATAAATTGCTATTTCTAAGTAATACAGGAATGATGGAGTTATCAGTGCAAAAGGATTTTGATAATTCTCATCTAGATACCTAAGTGCATATTGTTCTGAGTAATTTTAAAGATGATAAACCAAAGAAAGATCTTTCAAATCCATGATTTTAGATTGTTTGAAAATACCATTAATCTCTTTCTAGCCCCTTTTTTATGAAAATATTTCTAAATTTATTTGAAATTTTGTTCTGAATAAAGCTTAAACTAGCTGCATAATCTCGGGTTAACTCTGAAGTCCTCATTCATATTCATGGTTTTGCTAGAGATATAGCAAATCCATTGCATGCTTTGTGTTTAGGAGACTACAGAACCAGTTTCCAAACTAAGCTTTATTTGATTATGCTCCTGTGAGAATATTGCTGTTTTTGTTTGTTTGCTTTTTTCTTTTCAAAATTTACTTTAATTTATTTATTTGTTTTTTTTTTATATTGCTTTTTATTGAATCCTTTTTTTTCCCCTACTGTGAGTTTCTTGTGAGCATCACAGGAGAGTTAAAAATAGATCAGAGCTGGCTTGTGTGATGTAGAACCATAATGTGTATTTCTTATTTATGAGCTTTAGAAGAATTTCCTTTCCTTTTCTCTCCTTTTCTGAATATCTCAAAGAACAGATACTTCATGGAAACAGGCCACTGGCTTTACAGAGCATTTGAGTTTTTTAAACGAATTAAATAAATTTGTTCTCAAACATAATATCTTCATTAAAAAAAAAATCTATGCTTTTCACAAATGGATAGGACATTAGAGCTGAGCTCTGTCCCAGCATCAGGTAGGGTGTTCATAATTAACATTCATGGGTTCACTTAGGACAGTGGTTCTCAACCTTTCTAATGCCGCAACCCTTTAATACAGTTCCTCATGTGGGGGTGACCCCCAACCATAAAATTATTTTTGTTGCTACTTCATAACTGTCATTTTGCAACTGTTATGAATCATATCTGTGTTTTCCAATGGTCTTAGGTGACCTCTGTGAAAGTGTTGTTCGACCCCCAAAGGGGTCGCGGCCCACAGGTTGAGAACCGCTGACTTAGGAAGACATAGGATGGAAACAGTGCTGCCTTGGGGTCAAGCTCTGCTCCCCATCTCCCTTTGGTCAGGGGTCAGCAACACCTACTTCCGCCGATTTCTCAGCCGTGAAAACAAACGTGGCCAGGCTGCCTTGGCTTAAGCATCGCCACTTACTGCCAGTACCCATCTGCCCAGGTTGGCACAGCGGGATCCTGGGGTTTCTCTTCCCAAATATTGTGATAGCACCGCAGATGTCCACACAAGTCTTCTGACACCTGTCAGAGGATCAGAAACTTGGGTGTGTCCCCTGAAGACAAAGACATGGTAACAGCCAACCCCAGAAAGCTCTGGTTGGTCCTACAGCAGTGGGAGCCACTTGCTTCTGATGATGACACAGCCTTCTGTCCCCCACTGAAATCAGGGCAAACGGAGATTCATTCAAAGTAATGCCAGTTACACCTGTCTGCTTGCTTCTGTTCCGCAGGTGGCAGTGCTGATTTCTGGTGCGGTCCTGGTCCAGACTGGCCCAGCTGGGAATGGCCAGCAGGTTCAGTTCTCAGCGGCCATCTCTCCTCAGGAAGGCTCAGGCTGGTTTGGGCAGGGGTTGGCATCTGTGTGTAGTGGACATTTGGTATGGAGGTCCCCAAGGACTCATAAGTCCCTGCCACCAGCCCTAGGTCCTGCATCTGCCTTCTGCTGGATTCAGGGCTTGGCTTGAATTTACAGGGATGCCCTCTTGATGTATGATATTGTCATTTGGCCCCAAGTACATTTGCAAGAGTAACACTATGTTCATTCTTTCTGAACCCTGTATGAGATGTCTCAGCTTAGAGACTGATTATGAAAATGACATTGATTGATAAGTTCTCTAGGGGATTTTAAATGTGCCTCTCTTTGTATGTGCCTATACTGAATGAGGTTTTTTATTTTTAATTGAACCTGTTAATGTTGTATTACTCCAGTTTAATTTTCTAGAAAAATCTGTGTATATCTGTTTAGAAAACCACTCTAGAATCACAATGCATCTCTGTCCAAATCATAGACTTTGCCATTACCTATAACACCGTAGGGTCCCATTAGGATGATATTTATTTCCCAAATGTTTATTGTATGTTTCTCTGTCCATTGTTATCTGTTAAGTGCCAAGGGATAAATAAATCATAAGATCACCCTCTCTTCTTTAAGAGTATAAAGTTTAGAAGACAGGTGTATGTGAAATATTAAATACAGTGACATAGTAGGTTCAAAGAGTGTCATGGGTGACACAGTTATTGGTGAGAAACTATCATTAGAGGAGCAAATAATAAATTCCCAGACATACATTCTAGAATGTCTTGGAAGGGGATGTGCGTGGGACAGCCATTGACTCCATCTGTGCTTCTGTTGATCCAAAGCGAAACATGTACGAAATAGGAAGGGTGATCTGTGGAACATGGAGATGCAGGGAAGAGGCAGAGGGGCGGAGCTGAGGCAGGGCGAGTGCCAGAGACTCAGAGTCTGGTCCAAGTTGGAGGTGCCTTGGAGGGAAGGTGAGAGTCATGGGCAGCCTTGCAGATGGCCTTGTGGGGGTCCGGTGGCGGTTTTGTGGCTGTGCCAGTGTAAATGGGAACCAGTCATGGGTATCTAGGTTCATTCACACAACGAGCCCTGATGGCAGACCGGGTGCAGGTGTTTGGATGCCTTCAGGTGCCAGACCGCCTGCCATTTACAAGCTCAATGATGTGGAACATGGCATTCTACTTTTTTTTTTTTTTGCAGCTTAGATTTCTCTTTATAATTGTTTTTTTTTACTGTGGTAAAATATAGCTAATAAAATTTATCTTTTTAAGTGTAATTCAGTGCCATTATATACAGTCACCATATTTTGTATCCATCACTACTGTTCTAGAACTTTTTTCATCTTCCAAAATGGAAACTCGGCACCTTTAAGCAATAACTCCCAACTTCCTCCTCCTAGTCTCTACTTTATCTCTATGAATTTGACTCTTCTGGGTACCCCCTGTAAATACAATTATATAACGACATTTCTTTTGTGTCTGACTTATTTCACTTAGCATATTGTCTTTATCATGTTGTAGCATACACCACAATTTCATTCCTTTTTAATAAGCCACTGGATGGATATATCCCATCTTATTTATCCATTCATCCACCAATGGGCACTTCGTGTGCAGTGATCAGTTTGAGTCCCTGCTTTCAGTTCTTCTGGGAATATATCCAGAACAGTGGTTCTCAACCTTCCTAAGGCCGCGACCCTTGCATACAGTTCCTCATGTGGTGGTGACCCCCAACCATGAAATTTTGCTACTGTTATGCATCGTGATGTAAATATCTGCATTTTCCGATGGTCTTAGGCCACCCCTGTGAAAAGGTCATTCAACCCCCAAAGAGGTCGTGACCCACAGGTTGAGAACCGCTGATCTAGAAGAGGAGATTGTTGGTTCCAATTGTATTTCTGTGTTTAACTTTGGACCTTAGTTTCCTTATATATGGAAGGGGGATAATGATGGTACCTAATGAGCAGAGTTGTGAAGATTCAAGAT
The DNA here is from genome assembly GCA_011751065.1 of Lasiurus cinereus. Taxonomy (NCBI): domain Eukaryota; kingdom Metazoa; phylum Chordata; class Mammalia; order Chiroptera; family Vespertilionidae; genus Lasiurus; species Lasiurus cinereus. The sequence goes on from JAAGEH010002531.1 coordinate 69,840,211, forward strand.
TGGTACATATGAAGCGTTTAGCATGTTTAGAGGGGAATCGGGGTATGAGAGCTGGTGGATTTTACCTGGAGACACTTTCTTATAGAGCCTGCCTGACAAGCACCCGGCGATGGGGTCTGAGCATTAGCACTTTTACCCAACAAAGCAGCTTGCCTTCCTAAATTCTTTGGAAAATCAAATATGATTTATGTTTTATAATGTGAAAATTCTATTTGTAGTATAAAACGACAGTGTATCTGTTTGTGCAGTCTATAATGTTAACTTGGAAACACCCTGTGTATTGGCTAAAACCTCCTGGTAAAGGGGGTTATTCAGAGATACATTTCCTGTTGACATTTCAACAATTATTGATAACTGATCATCTAATAACCAGTTTTTATGGTTAATTGTTTTCTGAGTGCTGTGAGTTGGGCTAAGAATGAAAACTCTCCTTAGATGCCGAAACTGGTTTGGCTCAGTGGATAGAGCATCAGCCTGCGGACTGAAGGGTCCCAGGTTTGATTATGGTCAAGGGCACATATCTTGGTTGCAGGCACATCCCCGGTGGGGGCATGAAGGAGGCAGCTGATTGATGTCTCTCTCTTGTTGATGTTTATAACTCTCTATCCCTCTCCCTTCCTCTCTGTACAAAGTCAATAAAGTATATTTTAAAAAAAAGAAAACTCTCCTTAGAGATGTACCTCCAGTGTGGACACTTGGCTATGGCTAAAGAGCACTAAAGCTCTGGACAGTGTATTCCCCATGCAGGTGTTAGTACCATAGATGTGTTTGCTCATGGTCATTGGGAAAAGGTCATCCTATGTAATAAAAGAGTAATATGCCAAATGACCATCACTCCAACACACAAGATGACTGCCCCATGTGGTCAAAGATCCTGCCCCCATGAGGACACAAGATGGCCACCACAAGATGGCCAGCAGGGGAGGGCAGTTAGGAGGAACCAGACCTGAAACGGAGGGCAGTTGGGAGCAATCAAGCCTGCAGGGGAGGGCAGTTAGGGGTGACCAGGCCATCAGAGAAGGGACGTTGGTGGTGACCAGGCCTGCAAGGAAGGGCAGTTGGAGGCGACCCAGGCCTGCAGGGGAGAGCAGTTAGGGTGTCAGTCCTGCAGGCAAGGTCAGGTATGGGTGACCAGGCATGCAAGGGAGGGCAATTAGGAGCAATCTGACTGGCAGGAGAGTAGTTAGGCATCAATTAGACTAGTAGGGGAGTGGTTAAAGGATGGTCAGGCTGGCAGGCAGAAACAGTTAGGGGCAATCAGGAAGGCAGGCAGTTGAGCAGTTAGGAGCTAGCAGCCCTGGATTGTGAAAGGGAAGCCTAAACGGGCAGTCCGACATCCCTTAAGGGGTCCCAGATTGGAGAGAACGCGAGAACGCGGGCTGGGCTGAGAGACACCCCCCCCCACCCATGCACAAATATTATGCACCGGGTCTCTAGTATTATAATAAACACCCAAACTGCTTTCAGCTTCTTTAGTCAACCTGCTTTCCTAAACCCGTTGAAATTATTCTGTTGAAAGTCCTGTGTCAAATAATATACAAAGCCTTTTGAGAATGTGAATGAACTATGGATCAATGAAGGTAGCATCTAAAGGACTCGGGTAAAAGGACAACAAGATAGTCTTTTTATAAAGAAATCTGAAGGGAAGTGAAGGGTCATTTTGCAGAATGAATTGATTATACTGTATGATACCAGTTCCAGTGTATATTGCCACTGGAGCATGCTCATACTTCATTTATTTTGTTACGGACAATACTTTTATTGAAGTGTGTTGGTGCTTTGCTGAAAAGGGAGAAAGTGGACGTTTTTAGAGAGAGATACTTGCGAAGGAACAGATAGAAGCTCTCCACCCCTCTTGTGCTCTCTCACCAATCTTCCAGTTGCCGAAAATCCTTTGAGAGAGAGAGGGCTTTGCTGGGGACAGTGTGTGAACAGAGTTCTCCAGGCATGGCCTGTCGCTCTCTGTACCCTTTCTGGGCCCACCGCTAAAGCAACAAGGACTTGAGTGCCCCTTCACTGGTCCTTCTAGACCCCGAACAACAATAAACGTCCTGTTTACTGATGCTTGAAGTTCTGTTAGCCAAAGAACAAAAAAAGTCTTTTCACTCTGCAGCTTACCACAAGAATACTTTGGGTTGAATGTCTTAATGTGTTTGTGTTGAAGTCAGGGTGTACTAAGTCAAGAAAACTATTCAAAGGGCTCTGTTTTGTTAGCAGGAGAAAGGGCAAGCATTGTGACCGAGTACTGAATTGGAGGGAAGTCAGGCAGAGGGGGTGGTGGGGAGGTAGAGACCAAGGGTGGGGTAGAGGAGTGGTGGGATGCCAGGGCAGTGAAGATATAGGAGATTCCAGCTTCTCCTCTGCCTGTAGTCGCACCTTCAACTAAGACAGTTGCAAAAGGAACAGGCCCTTACGGGATTTTTTCCTGAACAAGCATTTCTGCCCATCATGATTTATGAGGATCACTTTTTAAACATGGTTGAACTTGTATAACCGGGGGATTAATTAGCTAAGGAATCAGTGTGACAATAGCATAGATAAAGCGCCAGGACCAGGGCCGCCCTGGATAGACACCTGGCTTTGGCTGAGGCAGTGGCTGGTGAAAGGGAAATGAGAGATGGAGGAGATCTGTGTTCACCAGTGATAGCAAGGAGGTGTTAGCAGAGCTGACCATGTTCAAAGGGGCTCATGAAGAGAGGGAGTAAGTAGAACTGCTGAGAAGAGTGAGCAGGATTTGGAGATGTTTAGAGGAAGTATTTCAGCCAGAGGAGGCCATGTTAGGGGTGGGGAGAGGCACGGTGTATCTTTTCAGACTCCAGTGAATGGACCAGCGCATTCTTCTCAATGTATTCTACTTGGTCATTATTGTATATTAATCCTAAATTCCTCTCTCAAGATATGTGGACTCTGGCACCTGGTAATCTGCACCTGAACAGTCACTAAACACGTGGACACCTGAGAAATGTCCCTATAGAGGTTGAGATTATGTTGGTATAGAATTATAAAATATAAATAAAGTTTTAAAGATTTTTGTTTTGGATATTGATGGGTAGGATCATGAATTGTTGGAGGGACTTGATGGATATAGAACTCTATGCATTTATGTCTACTGGAAAAATATTTTTAAAGGCATAGAAACAACTCCAAATCAGAAACCATAAGAATTTTAAAACAAAGTCATGTGATTTGAAAACACCGGTCTTACACATCCACATATTACTGCAGATATCGTAGAACGATTTGCTTTAGAGTTAGAACAAGTCTTGCAGAAAACCTAATTTTTCTTCATAATTGTATTATGTATTAAGTCTTGAACAGGGCCAGTGTGTGTAGATTAAGTGTGAAATTAGTAGCAGTTATGGACGTTTTAAAAATATCTACATATTCCATAACAAATGACACGGGGAAGCCAGACCATGGCATATGCTTATGCCAAAATATCCTAGTTTTCCCACAAAAACTTAATTTTCAAAGTGATTAAGATGTATGTGTGCTCCTGTGCAAAAATATATGTGTATGTGTAGCTTATCAAGACATTATTTATTATGATAATTTTTTCTTCTGTTCAGAAATGCCTGCCTTCTTTTTTAATCACCCAAGAACGGTCTCTGTGTCTATTTGGAACAATGGGCTTTAATTAGTCCTGAGAGCTGTGTTCCGATTCCTGCTATGGCCCTCTCACCTGCCGTCCTGTCTGGGCAGGCTGTGATGAGAATAAACGGGACACACTGGTTTGTGATGTCTTTGGACCGCGTGAGAGATTTTCATTCATGTGGAGAAGGAGCTGGCTGGCTGCGGCAGATCTGCATTGTGAGTGCTGATTGGATATTGTCTCCTTGAAATAGAGCCAGGATGGAATGTTGAATTCTAAGGTGGAAAATGGAGTTGATTGTAGTCTGTGGCACTGTTTCCCAGAAGATGATGCTAACAAAACCCCAGATTGTGATGAAGGGTTATTATTGGAAATTTAGAATTGTAGGATTGGAAGAGAACTGACACGTTTCAGTAAAAAACTAAATCCTGGATGTAAGGTGACTTATCAAAAAAATAATTACAAAGTCAAGACTATACAGAGAGAACTTAGGGACTTCCAGTCCAGGGTCCTTTCCACTAAACCACACAGTACATATAGGGATTGGATACTAAACTGTATCTCCACTGTGTGGATCATGCAAAACGTATGATCTTTATTCCAACAAGAACGGACGTAAAATTCTTTTTTAGTGAAAATATTAAGTAGATTGCACTGTATTTAATATTTGCCTGGCCAAAACCGGTGTGGCTTTGTGGATAGAGCATTGGCCTGCGAACTTAAAAGGTCCCAGGTTGGATTCTGGTCAAGGGCATGTACCTTGGTTGCGGGCACATCCCCAGTACGGGGCACGCGGGAGGCAGCTGATAGATGTTTCTCTCTCATCAATGTTTCTAACTCGCTATCCCTCTTCCTTCCTCTCTAAAAAAATCAATAAAAATATATATATTTAAAAAAACATTTGCCTGTTTGCTATTGCATGGTTTTAATTTGTACATCCTTTGATGCCAGAAGGAAGACCTAATGGGCAGTGTGCCTGCTTGATTTGCGATGCATCTTTCATCACTGTGCTTTAACAGTACCAGGGAAGCTGGCTGAGACCATTCTTGGGTGATTAAAAAATTTACTTAAGCGGGAATTTAAGTAAATTGGTGGGCATGAGACCAGTTGGTTAGACCGGGTAGGTAACAGTAATGCATGTGATCAGTAATCAGTAAAGAGCAAGACAGGGGAGTTTATACATTTTTCTTGTTGAGAGTGCATGTAGTATCACTTGTCATTGTATTGAATATATAGCTCTCTGCATCATCTAATGGATTATTTGTGATTGGCTGTGCGCCCTTCTATCATTGTGTTTGCTGTCCCTAACACTGTGTCCAGCCTAGAAGGGATGTCGTGTGCTCTTTGCCTAGGTGGGACTACAAAAAGGGGGTAGGTAGTACATGACTAACACACAACATATATTTACTGAATGCTTAATTTCTGCCAAACACTGTGTTAGGATCAGAATGCTAATGATGTGTGGCAGACTATTGTAAAAAAATGTTAAGAAAATTCAGAGTACGTGGGTTGCTCATACATTTGTTTAATGGTGGTGGTAGTATGATGATGGATGCACATGCATTGAGCATTTACCATGGGGCCATCATTGTGTGAAATATTTTACTTGGATTGTTTCATTCAACCTTTAGAACAACTCTTTAAAAAACTCATCCAAGGATATGCTCTTTTAAAAATTACTTTTATTGATTTCTTTAAAGAGAGAGGAAAGGAGAGGAAGAGAGATAGAAATGTTGAGGAGAGAGAAACATCAACATTGATGGGCTGCCTTTTGCACATCCACACCACCTCCACCACTACCACCACAGATTGAGCCTGCAAGCTAGGCATATGCCCTCATCGGGAATCAAACCCATGACCTCTTGGTGCTTCGATTGACACTCAACAACTGAGCTACACAGCCAGGCCAAAACAACTCTTTAAGGTAGAGCTATTATTATTCCTTTGTGAGAATGATAAGAAAATAGAGGCTTCAGTAGATTAAATTAATTGTTCAAGAATAATGAAGGAAAGTTCAGTTAGAGAAGGACCCTCTGATAGACTAGTATGCCTGATGGTAGATACGATTCACTTGGCATTGCAGTTACTAGGGAGGGGGCAAAATTAAAAGAACTATTAAAAAGTAAATAGCATTTAAACATGCGTGACCACTTTAACTTTGAAAAAAAACACATAATGACAAAAGTTTGAGTAGGTCACTTTTCTGGAATGCCCAATTTTTCTTGGATATTAAGGTTTACTTCTAAGTGGTAGTAAGTACATCATCAACTTGAGCATTTTAATTACACCTCTAATTCTCCATGAAATAAAATAGGAAATACAGCAAATAGGAAAACAATGAAAATTGCATTAAGCAAACAATAAACCAAACCGCACAAAGGAATAATTTCCATTTGTTTCTTTAGGTTCAGATCATCACACTTTCCCATTGTGAAATGCAAATTTTTATCGTCATTAGCATTTCTCCCGAACACAAACCCTGACTGTACTAAGTCTATTTACTGCAGACGGCGAGGTGCGGAGCTCTGGCATATGGTAGCTGAAATAACACAGCTTCCCCCCAAGAGTTGCTGAGCATCAGCTGGAGATCAAGAGTGGGGGCTGCCCACCTGACCGGGGAAAGCAGGAGGCAGGGTGGGTGATGTGCTGTCACTGGATGGAGGCAGTCAAAACCAGGAGGGCCACGCTTTAGGCCAGTCTAGACAGCCTTAGGCAGGACTCAAAGACATTAACTAAGGCCGTGCAGAGTCCTGTGGTTGATAGCTTGCTATGACTGAATTCAGGCCTGATGCTAAACCAGAGGCTTCTCAGGAACACCTGCTTAATCACCTTAGCACAAGCCTCACTCTGCCCCCATGATTTTGGGGATCCCTGCTTGATGAGAAGGTGGTTGAATCTAGCACGATTTCATTCCCCAGTAGAAGACTTACACTCATGGGAGGTATCAAGACTGACCTGGCCCTTCTTTTTAATCTAGATGTATCTTAAGAGTCAGTATTGCAGGTTAATGATAATACTTGGAGTCAAAAATGATGATGCAGATTGACGTAGGATGTGGGGATCGATGGGTTGCAAACTGCAGACAAAACAAATCCAAACTTCTTCAGAAAAGAGAGCCCCCAAATAGAGATTTCCTACAGTCACTCCTTACCAGGTTAAGTCAGTTTTTCCAGAAAGAGGCGATTAAAGTTTATACCAGTGGTTCTCAACCTTCCTAAGGCCTCGACCCTTGCATACAGTTCCTCATGTGGTGGTGACCCCCAACCATGAAATTTTGCTACTGTTATGCATCGTGATGTAAATATCTGCATTTTCCGATGGTCTTAGGAGACCCCTGTGAAAGGGTTGTTCGACCCCCAAAGGGGTTGCCACCCACAGGTTGAGAACCGCTGGTTTATACCAATTCCTTTCTTTCTTTCTTCCTTCCTCCCTTCCATTAACCATGCAGAAAAACCCTTATTAAATACTCCTGGAGTTTCCATTCCAGGGTGGGAAACAATAAACCAGTAAATAAGAAAATAAAATCCAGAGAATTCCAAACAGCTTGTGTCTACCTCGGGAAGTGCAGATACAGAAGCCAAGTTGCCAAAGGCTCAGGACTGAAACACCCTAATATTTACCATTTGAAAGAAAGAAAGAGCCCCCAGAAGAGAAGGAAAAGTAAACCATAAAAGCCTTTAAGTTACCGTGGCCAAGCAGAGAGGATTTCAAGGGGAGTCTGTCAGGCATGCTCAATGCTGCTTAGGAGAATGTGTAACATGAGTTAAGACTAGTAATTGTTGGGTGTGTTAAAATGGAAGCCCTTGGTGATGTTGGCCAGGCCATTGTCAGTGAAATGGTGGGCATGAAAGTTCAATTGAAGTAGGTGAATAGTAACAAAAGAAGTGGAAGCTTTTTTGAAAAGTTTTGCTGTAAAAGGAAGCCTTAAATACTGTTGCTGGTAAGAATGTTAATGGTCAAATGTGTGGTGTGTAAAATTAGACTGAGCTGAACCTCCAGTGTTAGCGAGCCATGTAGAATGGACTAGTTGCTTAGTCTTACTGAGCCTCAGCTACTTCACTATAAAATGAATTTAATACTTGACACATGAGTTAATTTTTTTTCCTTTCCATATAGTTACATTTGAATGTATGTTTGGGAGTGAGTAAAAGGCACAGAAATAAATTAAAAAAAAAAAACCTACAAAGAATCAGTAGATATTTTGTGAGCAGTAAAAGTTATATTATTTTAAAATTACTTCTGTAATATTATTACTTAAAGTAGTATTACCCTATCCCAGAGAGATTTTAGACATGTTAAGCATCACTTTAACTTGATTTTGTATGCAAGTAATTTAGTTTTGGTGAGGATAGATGTAAAGGCTTGGCCTTCTTATATTTCTTCTTAGATTTATTAATACATTTGTGTTTTAGGATAGTTAGTAGATGTAAAATTATAGAAGATCAAATTATGTCAGTGACTGAAGGAATAAGGGGATAATTGAATTGAGTGTATATTGTGCTGGGTTCTTAGCACTGTGTACTTCACATATTTCATATGGGAGTTATGCACAGCAGTCAAGGGTTACTTATTCAGAAACTAGAACTCCCTGGTATCTGAAATATTGAAATTTCTTCTGATATTTGGGAGCAATTATAATACATTTGCCCAAGAAATATACATTTCCTTTGCACGACTTATTTTAGGCAGTAAGAACAATGCACATCAACAATGCAATAGTTATCACTATCAGTAACTATAGTTACTGAATTTACTTAAGAGGGCAGTGCCTCTAAATAAACCTGGTTTAAAATTTGCAACATTTTTTTGGAGGCAGGGGTGGTAGAAGAAAATCCTCACTTTCCAAATGGAAAGGCTCGTTAACTTGGTGTTATCATTTGCGAGTGGACAAATGACAGAAGCTGGGCCTCCTGACGGTCAGTGTGGTCCTTTCCTATCTCGTGAAGCATCGGATAATTAGATTGATGCTATGCAAACAGGAAAAGTGTGGAACACAGCGCGTACCTTCTGCGGGTCGCTGGTCTTCGTTCTAATACTTTCTCATGGGCCCCCGAAACATCTCTGGCTCAATGAGTGCAGCTCTTCACGGAGCGAAATGAGTATTTTAGCCGTCGGCACACATTCCTTTGTGACAAAAAGAAAGTGGCTCTGTGGCTGTAAAGATGAGGTGTTTATGAGCAGCTGTGGTGAGAGTAAGTTCCCCTGCAGTAATGTGCACCCTTTAAAATGTACACTTCAATGAGTTTTACTTTATGCACACAGTTATTCAGTTATCACCACTGTCTAACGTTAGAGCATTTCCATTAACACAAAAAAAAAATCCCATATCCATATCTGTTATTCCCTAGTCTGCTCTCCCCCTACCCCTGCCAACCATTAGTCTACATTTTGTCTCTATGTGTTTGCCTGTTCTGGACCTTTCATAGAAATGGAGTCATACAATGTGTGGCCTTTTGTAACTGGCTTCTTTAACTTAGCATAATGTTTTCAAGGTTCATTCATTTTGTAACATATTAGTACTTCAGTCCTGTTTATATTTGAATAGCATTCCATTGCATGGATATATACCACATAAGGTTAATAGGATCATTGGTTGATGGACAGTTGATTAGTTTCCACTTTTTGACTGCTATGAATAATTCTACAAGAACATTTATAGACCATTAGAGGCCCAGTACATGAAATTCTCGCAGTGGGTGGGTGGGGGTGAGGAGAGTGTCCTTCAGTCCAGCCTGCACCCTCTCCAAACCGGGATCCTTAGGGGATGTAAGACTGCTGGTTTAGGCCTGATGCTCATCAGGCCTAAACCAGCAATAGGACATCCCTCTCACAATCTGGGACTGGTGGCTCCCAACTGCCTGCCTGATTGCCCGCCTGCCTGCCTGATTGCCCCTAACACATGTGGCTTGCAAACCACAGTCTGCCACTCTGTTGACTAATGAGTTTGCTGATCACTGTCATATACTACCCTTTACCTCCTTGCACACAATATGTCACAATTGCCTAATCCTCACACTTACAACTTCACGGTAACATTTAGTCTAGTCCAGTGGTCAGCAAACTCATTAGTCAACAGAGTGGCAAACTGTGGCTCACTAGCCACATGTGGCTCATAAGCCACCATTTACCGACCACTGCACTAACTGCTTCTGCCTGCCAGCCTGATCACTCCCTAACCACTCTCCTGCCAACCTGATCAATGCCTAACTGCTTCCGTGTTGCCTGATTGCCCCCAACTGCCCTCTCCTGCCTGCTCAATTGCTCCCAACTTCCTGGCCCTGTTGCCACCAACCGCCCTCCCCTGCTGGCCTGGTCATCCCTAACTGCCCTCCTCTGCCAGCCTGGTTGTCCCTAATTGCTCTCCCCTGCTGGCTATCTTGTGGCAGCCATCTGTGACCACAAGGGGCAGCCATCTTGTGATCACATGGGGCTGGCCATTTTGTGAAAAGGTGTGATAGTCAATTTGCATAAAACCTCTTTATTATATAGGATTTTTTATGTGGAGGTATGCTTTCATTATCATGAGTGCATACTTAAAAGTGGAATTTCCGGGTTATTTGGTAACTATCTTTAATAATCTAAGGAACTGCAAGACCGTTTTCCAAAACATAGCACCATTGTATGTTCCCAGCAGCAACAAATGAGACTTCAAATTTCTCAGCATTCTTGTCAGCACTTGTTAGTGTCTCCCTTTTTATTTATTTTAGCCATCCTAGTAAGTGTGGAGTAGTGTCTCATATGGGATTTATTTACAATTCCCAAATGCTAATGAGTTCTTCATTTGCTTATTGGTCATTTCTATATCTTTTTTTGTAAAAAGGAGTTCTTCATTTGCTTATTGGTCATTTCTATATCTTTTTTTGTAAAAAGCCTACTCAAATCATGTGCCTATTTTTCAGTTGGGTTGCCTTCATATTATTGAGTTGCAAATGTTTCCTCCCATACCATGACTTGGGGTTGGTTTGCATTCTTAGGGGTTTTCTTTGAAGCACAAATGCTTTTAATGTGGTGAAGGCTCATTTCTCTAATTTAATCTTATGTTGCTAATTTGTTTGGTGTCAAGTCTAAGAAACCATTGCCTAACCCAATGATTTATCTCTGCATTTTCTTTTAAGAGTTTTATAGTTTTAGCTCTTACATGTAGGTCTGTGACATGGTTTGAGTTAACTTTGTATATGTTGGGAGGTTAGATAATCCAACTTTCTTCCTTTGCATGTGTATACCCAGTTGCTGAAAAGAGTATTATTTCCCCCACTAAATTATTTTTCACTATTATATAAATAAGTTATCTTTGGCTGAAAGATTTATTTATGGATTCTCAATTCTATTCCATTGATCTACACATCAATCTTTATGTCAGTATTGCACTGTCTGATTACTGCACCTTTTTAGTAATCTGACATTGGAAAGTATGAGTTTTCCACATTTGTTCTTCCTTTTTGTTGGGCTCTTCTATCCCCTTGCATTTTTGTATGCATTTTAGGATTAGCTTCTCAATTTCTATAAAAAAAAAGTTTAGATTTTTATAGAGATCGTATTGCATCTATAGATTAATTTGCAATTTTAATAATTTTCAAATTTTCATGAAATGTCTGCAAATTTATTTAGATCTTTTTTGTTTTGTTTTTTTTAAACAAATTTTTTAGAGTGTAGATTTTGCACTTTTTTTGTTAAATTTATTCTTGAATAATTTATTTTGGTGCTCTCCTTTTTTTTAAAATCCTCACCCAAGGATATTTTTCCTTTTTTTTTTTTTTTAAGAGAGTAGAAGAGAGAGGGAAAGACTGGGAGAAATACCAATGTGAGAGAAATACATTGATTAGTTGCCTTCTGCATGAGCCTTGACCAGGGTCTGGGCCAGGGAGGAGCCTGCAACCAAGGTACATGCCCTTAATCAGAATTAAACCTTGGACCCTTCTGTTCATAGACTGATGCTCTATCCATTGAGCAAAATCATCTAGAGCTAGTGCTCTTCTAAATGAAATTTTGTTCTTAATCTTATTTTTCAGATTGTCTATTGCTAGTGTGTAGAATTGAATTTTTTATATTGATTCTGTGTTCTATAACCCTGCTAAACTTGATTATTGCTTTTAAAAGATATTTTATGAGTTCTTACGATTTCCTTTGTATAAGAGCATATCATCTGTAAACAGAGGAAGTTTTATTTCTTCCTTTCCAATATGAATGTCTTTTAGTTATTTTTCTTACTTAATTATCTTGGCCAGGATCTCCATTTCCATGATCAGTAGAAATAGTGATAATGAACAACTTTGTCTTGATTCCAGTTATAGGGATTATAATTTAAGATTCCATTCTATATAGTAAAAGTCTAATATGCTAAGAGCCGGACATCAGTTGTCCATTCAACTAATCAAAGCGTAATATGCTAATGATATGCTAAGGCCACTCAAACTGCTCCCTATGACGTGCACTGACCACTAGGGGGCAGGCATTCGACCAGTAGGTTAGCTTGCCTCTGGATCCAGCTGATCACAACTGAGCTAGAGGGGCTGGCCAATCTCCCACATCCCTCCTTGGCCCCAATAGTGTACTGACGGGGCCCCTCAGCCTGTCCTGTGCCCTCTTGCAATCTGGCAACCCTTGGGGGATGTAGGAGAGCTGGTTTTGGCCTGATCCCACAGGACCCCACTGGTGCATGAATTAGTGCCCTGGGCCTCTAGTTACTTATAATTAGCTATATTCTCAGTGACTTCGAAAATTCAGTTACTCTTATTCACTTTTTTATTTAATAATGAAACTATTGTACTTAATAAGTTAAGTAAATATTTTTACCTGAATTGAACTATTAACAAATTTTCTTTTGACCATATTAAAATATTTTATTATAGAGTCTATAATTTTAGAGCCTTTTAATAGAAAAGTGTACCTTTGAATATTTAAATTTTCCTTGTAATTGAAATTGTAATTGCTACTGAAATTCAAACATAAATTTCTTATTTTAAAGCCCAATGTGGTTCCATGCTCATAAAAAGACATACCTTGTATTGTTGTAAAAATCATGTAATTATATCTTTGTGGTTTGCTTTTATGTGCAGGATTAACAGTTACAAAGAAATTCAAGAGGAAAGTATGGTATAGAACATATTCTACTTCAACTTAGATCACCCCTTGATTATAACACGCTGAAGCCTCTTACCCATAAATTAAGTAACTATATGTTACCTAGTAAAATGAAACCCTGCAGGTTAAGCTACACCATGAATTGGATCTCATCGGAGACTCTATTCCTCTCTTTTGACATCGCATTACTGTGGGCTTGTCAGCAGAAAGAGGCTAGTAGCTTCATTTTGTCTGCAGGGTTTCACATCATTAACCTTCCAGTGTCATTTTTATTATATGAGGAAAATAAATGGACTAATATTTGAAGAAAATCACTGTGGTATTCCCCATGCAGAGAAAATGCACTTTCAGAGGGAGATGGCCGTGATGCTTCAGCAAAGAGAAGCACCCCCTTTGGTCAGGGAATTGGTTTTGTTGGTGCGGATGAATGGAATGCATGTTTTTTTTGTTTGCTTGTTTGTTTACCCTGCCTTTAAGGAAATTTGGTTATTTCACATTCCCATGATGGGATATGAATGTTGGAGCATACTCTTTTCATTAAGGCAATGCAAAAACTATGTGACTATAGTCTATAGAGATATCACTGCATACGACATACAACTCTTTGAGGTGTGAGTGTGTGTGTGGGTGTGTGTGTTTGCAATTTTGGCAGAAGTAAGGTTAGAGTTTAATCAAATGGGTACTTTAGAGGTTTATTTTAATATTTCCTGTGTATATGCCTTAAATACCAACTCCCGTGCATAACTGTCACTGCACATTCATGCAGCCTTGCTGTCTGAGGTCATACTGTGACATTTAAAGATGAGACCATTTTTTTACTGCAGGGAGTTTAAGGGACAGTAAAATAAGCTTGACAGCTGATCTTGAAATGCATTGTGCAATTATGTAGAGGGAAAGAATTTTTAAATATTTGTATTATATGCATACTCTTAACTGTATTAGTAGTTCAAAATCCATCATGTGAATATAGCCAGGGAAAGAACATAACTATCTTCTTTCTAGAACAAGAAATATTGATACAACATCAATTCAAAAACCCTAGATTATCTTGCCTGTATTGCCAAGTTGTAGGTTTTATCTCAAATATTTTAATACAGGATGGGAAAAAGTGATTTACAGTTGTTAATATGGGAGAAAACATTTGAACTAAATAAATAATAATACAAGAATAAACTGTAGTGTGTTTTTTTTACTCACAACTGTAAACTTATTTTTGTCCACATCTACATATATCAGTCAAAACATGTAGCTAACTACTGGTTGATATCTTCAATGATTTATTTATTAAAATACACTAGAGGCCTGGTGCATGACATTAGTGCACTGTGAGAAGGGAGTCCCTCAGCCCGGCCTGCATCCTATCACAGTCTGTGACCCCTCAGGGGATGTCTGACTGAGGGCTTAAGCTGGCAGTCGGACATCCTGGCTTCTGGCTGAGCAGCGCTCCCCTGTGGGAGCACACTAACTACCTGTTGAGCATCTGCCCTCTAGTGGTCAGTGCATCATAGCGATCGGTTGTTCTGCCTTTCAGTCAATTTACATATTAGCTTTTTATAATATAGGATGGTAGTCTTTTCTCCATCACATTGACCAAACATTTTGCAGCCTATCTTATGAGTTAGATGTAGAAGATTCAGGAATAACAGTAATGACCCCTGCTGTCAAGGCTTTCACTGTTGATTAGTTAGGGGCAGTTGGTAGAACAAGTGTAATGTTAGGCTATGCTTTCAAGGGCATGTGTCCAGGCCCCTTATTCCTTACAGAGAGAAAAGGAAAAGGAGAGGGAATTTTAGCAATTGAGTCCTACAGCTCATTGAAGGGATGAGGTGAGCATGAGTTATGCACAAAGCTGAAGTGCAACCTAGTGGAGCTAGATTCCCCTTGACACCATTCTGTAAGTGTCCCTTTATATCCACTCCTCGGTGCTTGGAAATGGGGTTCTTCTACAGAATAATGTCTTTGTGGGGGCATGTGCAGGGAGCCACGAAAACTGAGTAGGCCATTATTAGAAGTGAATGAGTTGGTACCGACTTCAGGAAGATCTGGAAGGCAGCAAGAGGGAGTTTTGTGATGTAGAGAAACAATGAAGTCAAGAAAGGAATGATTTGGAATTAGTGTGAAAATACTAGTTTGAACTGGAGAGATGTGGTTTGGGAGCATGTTTTTTTTCCTGCTGATTTTGGTCAATGCCATGTAATTAATTACGTGCCCAATTTTTGTCTCACTTGTTGTCATTAGCCTTGCTTTCAGAATAAATCATGGAGTGGAAGTCATTCCTCATTCCCTTCGTGCCCTGAGTCAATCAACTGGTACTTACTTCCTGTGCCTACTGGGGGAGGGTGATGAAAGGTGAATGTCACATAAGCATAATGGAATCTTGAAGGATGAGTAGAGTGTGTCAAAAATAGGAAGGAGAAAATGACTACAAGTCCTTGTGATAGTGACACAAATACATGAAATCTGGGGTGGGATTCAGGGGTAAAGATGCATGGGAATTTATGCAATCAAGGCCCAAAGTCATTTGTTTCAATTTTACTCTTTGGAACAATGAGAGGAGAATTTTAGCCTTAAATATAACTTGGATTTGATTTAGGAAAATAGTTTCAGCAACAATGCACATAAAGAGAGATGGGGCATAAATGCAGAACTTATAGGATTTGGGGACAAGGTCAGTCATACATAAATCACAGAGCTCAATTTAAAATGAAAATGTGGGACTTTTGTCCATAAATTGTAAAGAATGTTAAGATAGCAATAGGAAAGCATTAAACCAAGCACAGGCTTCCAAATGCAAGACTCTAAGCTACTGCACAAGTCATGTGCCCATGAGGCCAGCCCTGATTGGGGAATAGATGGGCAGTAAGATAAATACAGGATGCTTGGATTTATATTTGAATGAATGAATGTGCCCTTGCTCCATTCAGTGAGAATGAAACTCAGAAAATAGCTTCATAAGAATGCCAAGTAGATTTATCCTGATGATCTTGAACTGACTTCAGAAGAAATTTTTGGTAATGTCCACTAGCAGTCAGAAATATGAATGTGGAGCTGAGCAGAGAGATGAAATCTTGAAGAAAGAGCTGAGTATTAGCAATATGCAGGTGGCATATGAGGCCCTCGGGAAAACTACGTAGCATGAGAGTGCACATGGCCTTGGACAGAAGGGATGCAGAATGGGGGAGGATTTCTTAGGATGTCTTTCCATCTCCGTACCCCAGCCTCAAGCTCAGTGCTTGGCATATAAAGGGGAAATTGATGGGCAGGAGAAAAATGAGAGATAAAATAATTATTTGGGACAAGATACAATTTTTCACTACAGTTCTAGAAATGACACGATCCATCTTCCAGAGGTCCCCAGGTGGACTTGTGCATCACCCTCTTAATCTGAGGAAAAGTAAAGGAAGGGAAAGTCCTGGAAGACAGGGCTCCTGGGTTTCTGTCCTGAATCCCTGCTCCCTAACCTTTGTCAGCTTACCCTTCCTCCTTAAAACAATCTTGGTTCTATTGTATGATTTCTGCCATCTCTAATCTTCCCTCCAGCCACGGCTCTGGATCAATTATTCTAATTTCCTGACACATCCCGGGTTAAAACGTTGATTTTGATCTTTGCCTACAACAGATAGAAACCAAATAGAATGATATGCCTCTGACTCATTAAATGTTAGATATTTTTTCTTAGAAAAAATGAAGTGACCTTTAACATTTTCTGAGAAAACATGATGGACATGCTGAGAATAAGGATTCCTTTAAAGAATAGCTCCAATCAGCTCTCAGCAGGACAGTGCGAAATGCCACGGGGCTTTTTCTGTGCAAGGCCTTATTATCATAAAGTTCAAAATCTTGGACATACTACCACATTATCAAAGTTTCCTGTTTCATCATGTAGAAACTCTGCTACATTTTCCTTTGTATGATCTGCTGATGAAAGCTAGAGACAGAATTTCTATTCAAATGCATTTTAATGAATCTGTTTACTTTTTAATTTACTTTGGTTTCTTACATAATTTCTAGTGCCAGTCACAAATATGTGCAATTAGAGAGAGTCTTCATGATAATTAATAAAAGAAAAATACAATTTTAGGTTATTCAGCAACCATAAACATAAGGTTGTCATATATGATACCTATGCCTTTACCATTTGCTCCAGACACATACCTCAGTTACAGGTTCAATCCCTGACCCCGGCCTGAGTAGGGGCACATTCAGAGGCAACCAATCTATGTGTCTCTTTCACATCAGTGTTTCTCTCTCATGTCAGTGTTTCTCTTTCCCTCTCCCTCTCCATCTCTCTCTTCCTCTCCCTCTCTCTTCCTCTCCAGCTCCTACCCTCCCCAACATATACTTTGTAAAAAAAATCAATGGGAAAAATACCTTGGGTGAGGATATTAAAAAAAAGATAACCCAAACAAACTCAATTTATTTCCATTCTTTAATCCTCATCCTTTTTTTTTTTTACTTTTTCCCATTATTTACTTTATTGTCTGTTTCTCTCCCTCCCCCAAAAAACAAACCAACCACAAAATAGTCTACTAAATAGGAGAATCAGGAGAAATATACTAGTACAGTTGTGACATACTAAGTAAATGTTAGAAAATCGATGGTGTTGCTTTTTAAATAGATTTTTTTATAGTTCCATGTGTGTAATTTCTGGCATCCTCTGTTTGTTTTATAAGCACCTTTTATAAGTATAAATGCCTGTATTTACAGAGAATTGTTCCCATTAGCCAATAAAACTCAAATCTGTTCAATGATGCAATGCCTCAGGGAAACCAACAGAATGCCAGACTGGAATTACTGTGAATATGGTCTTTTTTATTAACACTTAATTATTTTATCTTTACAATACTCTTTTGTATTTTAAAGTAATTGATGGATTTTTTTTGTCTTAAAAACATCAAAAGGTATCAATAAATTACCTATGTCAAAGACAACTTATATAAATGTCATATTAATGTCATCCCAATTTTGCGATATTTCTAAGTGATTCCCTTCAATCCCACATTAATATCACCTGTCCTATAGTTTTATGACAAGTTGGAAACTGCTGCATCCTGGAGAATATTTTTATATTACATTAATTTTTCTAACTTTCTAATTTTTTATTTCCACACGAATATTAAAACTTTTGCAGAGTGCAACAGAAAACAGATTATTTCACTTCACAATGTGTTGATATATGGTGTTTGGGGCTCCATTAAAGAAAACCAACTTTCTCTTTTGCATTATCACATCAGAAGCAGAAGGGAAGTCCTTTCTCTCTACCATTGCATTTGTTGTTTCCACCTGAAATCTCAGGAACAAGGTACTTGCTTAGCAGACCATCAACATAAATGCTAGGGAAAACGTCAGGTCCCACCTCAGCCTAAAGCTTTGTATGTAAGTGACTATGTGGAGGAGACAACTTGGGCTACCAAATAGACTCCAAGTTTTCCCCTCAGAAAAGCAAATGAGCAAAATCCTCCTGACCCAAGGAGAGACCAGCTATTGCTAATAGCTGCATTATTGCTCCTCAGAGATAGACTGTTATTTTATATGCTTAAAGTCATTCTAAATCACAACAGCCATAACATGAGGGACCTGAAGATAAAGAGATGTAGTAAATAATGTCACCTTCCTTAGTAGCTAATGTGGACAAAATAAAACTCCATTGCCTTGTATGCCTGGTGCATCCTATCCTTATTTGCTGGAGGTCAGCCCACTCAGAATCACCAAAGTATTTCTGAGCATTGCATGTGGAACTTCTGGGACAGGGTTGCGGACTGTATACTCCATTACTTGTGATGGAGAGAAAAAAATTTTTTAGAACTTTCTAGGTTCTTCTGGATGGTCTAATAAATTAACATAAGACAGATGAAGAGGAGAAAATCAAATTGCATTATGTGCAAATGAGGGCCCCACAAAGACAATGACATTCAAGGCCAAGCTGAGAAATGGAGGCTTATATGCCATCTTGAGCTAAGGAGTGGTATAGGGGCCTAGAACTTCAAAGGACAGGAGGGTTGTTCCCTGGACAGTAAAAACAGATGTATAGGAATTAGATGCTTGCCCTGCTATACAGACAAGTCATTTATAGAAAAGTTATCTCATTCTGGGCCAGGCCTCAGTCTGAATTTTTTAAGATAGTTAAGAGAGAACTAAAAATTTTTCTTGAGTCTGGTGGATCTTGATTACATTCTGCTCAAAATAGTTTGGCAATCTAACCCATGTTACGTGGGACCAAACTCAGTCCAATTTCTAGTCATAGGTTTTCCTTTAATGGGCCTTCAGGTAGGGCACAGGCCACCCTTGTTACCTGCTCTCCCATCCACCTTCAATCCCACCTGAGAATTGTTTGGAGTAAATGTGGACATCACTTCAACACAGATATAGAGGGCTGCTTTCATGCTTCTGCATAAGCATCATCTGGTTCAAAATACGACACAATTTACTAAACAATACCGAAAGTTCTGGGCTGAAGCACCTGCAGGGTTCATGTATACCATCTATGTGACCAAAAGGACTCCCCGAAGTAATATCCTCACCCAAAGGGGAAAGTCTACTGTAAAGTCAGATTCCAGTATCAAATGCAGGACCTGCAATACTTAAAATAGCACCATTCTGACTTAAGACATTCCCCAACCAACCCCCATTGTGACAGAACCAGAACACCACAATTAGCTGGAGATATTAACCAACCTTGGCAGGAAAATGACTGCAGTTTCCAGAGGTACCTCTCATATCCCCAAATATGAAATGTGGTTTTTCTGGAACAATTTTCAGGATAAAGAATATGCAGTTATTTTCCAATTTAATGTATAATGATTTAGATTGAATCAAACTCGAATTCTTTCAAGAAGTTCTTCCACAAACATTTAAACTGATGGTTCTGTGCTGGGCATTTTAACTGCAGTAGAAGCTAGATATTGTTAACCTAAAAATAGTTTCTAGCCTTTAAGTACTCAGATGTCCCGGTGGTAGAGAAAGTCAGATGTTCAATGCATAATGAGACGATAAATATCTTTAAAAGGTGGGAAATAAAGCATGGGGAAAGGAGCATCAGGCAGATTGCAGGTGACCTTAGGAAGACTGTCTCATGTGAGTGTTGAAAGGTAGAAGTTCGCCTGTTAGCACCATGCTGACTTCATGGTATATTCGTTTGCATAAAGGAAACAGGTAGAAATAGGGAATCCAAACATCCTATATATCCCTATACTCTAATGAGGTATTGAATGCTTACTGAAACTAGGACACAAAGATTAGACCATTCTTTGCAGAGATCTCTTTTTGATGAGTGTCTTGTTACCTCTTTAATAAATCCCTTTTGGTAAACAAATAAGCTAAACAATGCTTGTTTTTTTCTTCTCAGAGTGGCTTTCTAATCTGATTGTTTCTTGTTACACATGAAAGGGAGATTACTCCCTAATATTAGGCTGTGTCTTCTCTCACCGGAGGCTTATGGCAGGTTAACCGGTGGTAAGGAAAGGATGTCAAATTCCAGGAGAGAATTTGGTTTCTGGGAATTTGGGTTGGCACGGTGTGATTGTTCTAGGTGTTTGGTGTGTGGAAGCAAGAGGATACAGCTAAAAGAAAGGCCAAATTACAGTGCCAGGCGGGCCATCACCAGAATGTGCACCCAAGAGCCTACGGAGAAAGGAAGAAACTCTCAGAAACCCAACAGGCCTGGAACTTCTAAGACAGAGAATTTCCCAAGTGGAGAGAGACACATGCACAGAATAATTCTCTAGTTACTAGTAGGCATCAGGATTTCTGCCCTTTAATGGGAATATGTGAATAATCTAGCACATAATGAGCCTAAGTCAAACTCATATGAAGTCTGATCTTGATTTTTTTTTTCAACCAAAAAGTTTATTTAGATTGTGACAAATGTATAGTAGGTAATAAATAAGCCAGTGTTGGCTAACAACTTTTGGGATTTATTTAATAGGATTCAAAAAAGGTGTGTTTCTTGTCACATATTTCACAACACATTTCAAAATACCATTACTCATAATTAGATTGATATATGGTAGAATGCATTCATGATTTTTTTAAATGTATTTTATTGATATTTTACAGAGAGGAAGGGAGAGGAATAGAGAGTTAGAAACATCAATGAGAGACATCAATCAACTGTCTCCTGCATGCCCTCTGCTGCAGATGTGCCCGCAACCAAGATACATGCCCTTGACCAGAATCAAACCTGGGACCTTCCAGGCTGCAGGCCAACGCCTTATCCACTGACCAAAACTGGTTTTGGCCATGATTTTTTTCAACCCACCCATTACTGTATTATGGAAAATCCATTATGAACATATAATCTATTTGAAGAGAGAGTTGCTGGATAGATATAGATATCTGCAAATATATTTCTATATATATACAGATAAATGTTAATATTAAACATGATAAAATATGATTTTATAATAGTTTTGAGGAAATGTCATGAAAACATGGAGAAGGCACTCTTGATTCCAAAAAAGTTTATCAAAGAGAACATCAGTTAGTGATGGACCTTGAGACAGAGGTAAGACTTTAATGATCAGAAACGAGAGCAGAATCTCTTCTGCACCAAGGGAATACACTGACCGGAGTGCTGGGAATGCGAAAAAGTTCTGCGGACAGCCAATCACAGGTACCTGCCCGCCAGTACCTGGGAGAGGAAATTGGAAAGGTGGGCTGAGGTCAAATCATTAAGTGCTTAGAAGCCTGGATTGATGCTTCAGGTGGTAAAGAACCATTGTACGTTTCTGAGCCATTTAGAAACATTATTAGGCACATAATTGGCAACCATATAAGGGTGTTATAGAAGCAAAGGAGAACTATTATGGGTTAGTACTCTGCAAGGCAATTCATGTACAATAATATCCTGGCGAGGGGCCTACTGCAGGGGACCCGATATAAATGACCAGAGGTAGGTTGATGTCCATGGCGAAAGAAAGAACACGACTCAGCTTAAGACTAAATTTGTAGATGGGTGGCAGGATTTGATAACTGGATGTGGGGGTTAAGAAGGAAGTGAAAGGGACTCAGAAATCGATTACTAGTCTTCGTGTCCAGAGCTGTGACAATTTTGTTACTAAAGTTGGGCACAGCGCAGACCCGCTCTTTGAATGTAAGACAATGGATTAAGTTTTGGACAAACTTGAGGTGACATCAGTGCATCCATATCGAGCAAGCAGGTGAGGCTACCATTTATGTAGGACTTGCTGTGTTTTGGACTTTGATATCCATCATATTGTTTATAATATAGTGTTTATCGTTTGATTATCATTGCTGATATTTTATCACTTCTATATCTTTAAATAAAAGGACATAGTCTCAATTAAGTGACTTTTCCAAAGCCACATAACTTGCTAGCATTGCAGATAAAGTCTTGGCCCTCCCTCTGGTCATTATTGCCCTTGTAGAGTCCTCAAACATATAAATTTGGAATCTGGGAGAAGTCAAGGTAACGATGTGGCTTTGGAAATTAGTCCCTTATGCACAGCTTTTGCTGAACTCCTGCCAGTGGCCGAGTAGAATGCTCTGAGCTGTGAGGACTCAGACAGGACCGGTACCACCCCGGAGATGTGAGTTGAAATAACAGGCTAGAATTAAGGAGCTGTGAGCAAGAGAAAGATAATTCCCCAAAGCTCAGGCTGTTGGGTTGGACCAGTGAACACACCACAGAAGAACAGGAGACATAAGTAGTCAGAGAACTGGGAAGAAAAGCTAACCCAGTTAGCACAGACACCAAGGAAAAGGGTGCGTGTCAGCACTCGAGAAAATAACTTGATGAGAGAAGATTGTGAGGAGCTGTTGACTTTTATAAATTGGCGGTAATGGCATACCTTCTGGAAACCTGCCAGTAGTGGGGTGTGTGTGTGTGTGTGTGTGTATGTGTGTGTGTGTGTGTGTGTGTGTGTGTGAAGTGCATACATGGAGATAGAAGGAGACTAACGTTTTAAGGATTTTGAGCATGAAGGAAAACATAGAAATGGGAGGACGGCTTAAAGGAGAAGCCAAACTGAGAAGAGGGCTTGGGTTTTGTTTGTGCCTCAGTGTCTTTTGTGTTTACCTTTTGTTTTCTGACCCTGCAACCTGAGAAATGGGGACAGTATGGCAAATGGAAGTACTCTGTTCTGAAAAAGTCAACAATGCCGGGCAGATGGGCAGGCAAATGAAAAAGCTGGCTTGGCACTGGCCTGGTTGGAGCCTCATCCCATACACTGAAAGGGTGTGGGTTCAATTACAGGTCAGAGAACATACCTAGGATGTAGGTTAGATCCCTGGTCAAGGTGCTTACTGGAGACAATGGATAGATATTTCTCTCACACCTGATGTTCCTCTCTATCTCTACCTCTGTCTCTGTCTCTATTTCTGTTTCTATCTCGCTCACACCCTCTTTCTAAAAAGGTGAGAACTAAAAAGAGAAACTGATTCAAACAGAAAATCATAATGATGACATATACCTACATTAAGTATTTTATTTTAACATCAACTGTATAAATGTTGATCCCTTTGCTACTTTTTTGCTGAGAAGTTGTGCCTTTTCTTCAAACATGAGCCGGCTGATTCCCATCCATCCTGTACTGTATAATCTGCACATCTAATCCAGCCTCGGCCTCCTCCAGTTCTGGTTGGGTTAAAGAGAAGGGAACTCAGAGTTACTTGTAAAGCAATTTGAACACAGAAACCTTTTTGACTAAACTTTAAAAAAATGTATTATTCTGTGTATCCTCTGCTATTTTTTTTTCATTAGTGATTCAACAATTTTTGATAATGGATTTCTGGAGCATTCAACCTACTTTTCATAGAAACATCAACTTTCTTTTACAGAAATATTTTCCCAGTTTATACTCTGACAAAAGCCTCCAGCAGCCTCCAGATGGGGAACTATTTGAAGTCCCCTAGGACAGCAGAGGGGAGGACCCTGGAGAGAATATGGCCTTTGGACCACAGGGCAAACAGAGTAATTGTGGCTTCTGGGGGTGGAAGTTGGGCTGGATTGTTTGGGAAGGAAGCCCACGCAAGAGACCTGCCAGGAGTGGAAACCTCAGCAAAGAGGGGTGCAAGGGCACTGCCAGGTGCTAAAGCTGTGCTTGGGTAGATCTGGGCGACAGGTGTTGTCCAGGTCCCATGCCAAGGAATTGGCCTCCAGATGTTCCCTATAGCACATCTTTCCAGAAGGGAAAGACGCAGCTCTCAACAGATGTCTCAGTAGAGAGCATGGAAGCCAGGCCATGACACGGGTCCTCAAATCAGATTCCTTCTCCACCACTCCCTCACCAACTTGACCATTGACCTTGAAGTAGTGGGCTCAGGGTATAAAGGGAAATAAATGCAAGGCAAGCAGATCCACAAGAAGTGAAACACATCTCCACTTCACTAGCGGAGGCTTCCCAACTGAAACAGGTCCCAACTCTGGAAGAGGCTGGAGAAATTGTACAGATATTGGGGAATGTTGACTTCTGAAAGAGACTGGATATTTTAATTACTGATTTTACCTTGCTTATGTGATTGATAGTGACCAAAGGCGTTCTGAAATTGTAATTTGAATAAGTATAAAAGGATGAATAGGATGAAGAATAGAAAGACAGAAAGAAGCGGGGGAGACAAGACCACCTGCCCATGGTTTTATACAAGGAGTGGAAATGGCCCTACAGAGAGGGTGGGGATAGGAGAAGCAAATGCTCTGTTTGTGCTTTTTGTAGTTATCCTCTGTACTTTTAAAAATTACTACTAATGACCAAAAATTCAGTTTAGCTTCCAGATAATGTCAGGTATAAATGCAATGATTCTTTTGAACTCTCATCCGTATTTTTTGTGCTTTAATAATTATCTTTCAAAGTAGGGTAATGGTAAAGTCATTTAGATGGAAATCCTGATCTGATATAATTCTGAAAGCATTTTCTTCCTGGGAGTGAATTGCCCTTATACTGTTCTCGGAATGGCTCCGACTCCCAAGATCAGAGATTGCAAACGATCTAAGGAGAAATACTTAGGTTCAGTTACTTTTTCTACCTCTTACTTACTATAACATTCTTACTTGTCCCAAAAATAATAACCACATGGCATGTATTGGCATTGTAGAGGGTACAAGCAGAGATAAGCCAGTTTACACAAAGAAAAATAATGCTCAATCTAATTGTAAAATATGTAATGATCTTCACCCCTCTCTGGCTTGCCTAGAGTTCGGGCGAATTCTTTTTGTGTTTCAGCCCTCATGACTAAAGCTGCCAATGATGAGGTTAATAATCCTGCACAGAATATTTGCTTTTCAATACAAACAATATCTTAATCTACCTCCTTATGCCATTTGAGTCCTCAACAAAGAAGCATTTATTTATTTCTATTTGTTTGCTTATTTTTTTAAAGCATATCATCGCTGTTTATGAAATATGCCCAAAATAAAAGCTGAGAGCAAAAGTCGACAGTCATATGATAAACACCTCAACGAAGTCACCTTGGCCACTTTGAGGCCACCTAGCCTACTAATCTTTCCATTGAGGTCAGTATTTCCAAGTTCAGTGTAATAGCCCAGAAGAAGTAAAGGATTATGGTCATAGTTTGTTTCTGTCAGAGTAGTGGATGCCAAGAAACTAAGACTTGCCAACCCTTATTAATCATGAAAATGCCTCCCTTGTTCAGATACTTGCCCGTGCAGGAGCTGTGTTAAGCTGTGCTCTCTCTGCATGCCATGTGCACTTGCAGGCTGTGTGATTGTAGAAGGGACAGGTGCCTGCTGACCCCTATGAACTCATAAATCCTATACTCCCTTCCTAAAATTTCTAGGCTTATTTTGATTTCTATATCCAATTTCATTCATTGATACTATTTCTAATGCAAATGTAATAATCTAGATGGCCATTAGATTTTCACACACCAGCTATAGGCATTCTTAAAACTTGCCTTGGAGCTCATATTTGACATATTTGATGTTAAAATCCAAATTGCACACTTATTCATATATTTCCATTTTCAGTTCTCTATTCATTGTATTTTCTTTGTGTAAAATGCACTTTGCCTCCATTTCAGACCCTAAAATTTCTACCTGTATTTCAAGGTCCTCTCTTTCAGGATGATTTTTTTAACACCCTGCTCTGGGATTTGAGAGCCTTCTTCTTCATCTTTTCATGAAGACAGGGTGGAAAAGAACACAGTCGAAAGTTTCTGTTCCCCCCAATAGAAGCCTTGAGTTTCTAGTTTCTCTGGGAAAAAGGTATCCGTTTGTTCAGTCATTTCCTAGAAAAACTCCTGGCACATCAACAGAGTCCCATAATAGATATGTGTTGAATTGGATTGAACCTATGCGTGTACCTATGAATTTCAAATTGTGTTAGAAGGCACTCTGTGTTCAGAGACAGGGCTTCGGTGTCTTTTGCTTTCGACACGGTCGCTCGGGTGGGCCTCCATCAGGAGAGACCCAGTAGTCACTGCCCCTTGGCAATGGATAGCAGCTCTTGGCAGGAGCACAGCGTTCTAGAGTGTCATCCTCATTCTGGGGGTGTAGGGCCCTTATCTGGTAAGAGTTCATCTTGGAAGCAATGAACAGACTGTCGTGATACAGTGGGAAGGCAGGGGAGGTTGGGGGGGAGGGGCCTGTAGGAGATCAACCGAAGGACTTATATACATGGGGGTGGAGGATGGAGAGGGCAATAGGGAAAAAAATAAATTAATTAATTAAAAAAATAAATAAATAAAAATGAAAAAATAAAGAGTTCATCTTGGAGGTTCCTACCTTGTTCTTGGAATGTGTGAAGCTCCAGGCTTCCCCTCAGCCCTCAGGAATCCCCTGAAGAGGAGTCTGTTGAGGACAAGCGCTGTGCCTTTTTCACCCTTTTATTTAGTGCTAGTTTGTTTTGAACTTGTAACCACGGTGCTTTAGCAAGTTAATGACAATTTAATGATCAGTTAAGCCCTGTCTCTCTAAGTGAGTCTGCTGGAGTCCTCTGCTTTCTAGGAGTTTCAAAATATGCTTGAGAAGCACAATATAGTTAAACAAGAAAACCAAATGTTAGAGATATTACAAAGCAGTGTGGATTAATTGCAAATGAAGAGCCGGTGACAGCTGACTTGCTTACGTTCTGCCAAATGCAATCCTTATAGCAGGGATCATTAGCTTGTGACTACATGAGTGATAATAACAACCCTTTGTTTTCTATGACTAGTAGGTTTTGACTCTACCTGAGAGAGTATAAAAAGTCAATTCTATTTATGATCTTCAGATAAGATCATAGTCTGCTCTGAGATGCATTTAACTTTGCATACTTCACAGCCTAGAATTCAATATATATATTTTTTTATAATATGGAGCTATTGAAATAACGAGCTGGTCAATATGTGCAGTGATAGGCTGGGGTAATTACGCTCAGTACTCATATTTCTTGCAGACAGACAAGCATGACTTTGAGCCCCCGCTCTAGGGTTAAATAGGCCTCCTTCTTCTCCCAAGTGGCCTGACGTGTCTGCGTGCACCACCTCTGTACTCTCCACTCCGACTGCCCGTTGGAAGAGTAGTGACAGAGCAGGGCCCCTGGCCTTGTGCAGTCATCATCAGGAATCCAGGATGGATGCTGTCTCTCTCCTCCCCAGAGTGTGGGGCCAGTCCCACTCACCTACTGAATCACCAGCATGTCAGAGCCCTTGTCACACTCCAGTGTGGTCCAAAGGGTGTGCTTAGTTGTTGGAGTAAAGTAATCTGATGAGTGGAGTGTGGAACTAGGGGTCATGTGTAATACCATTTCTATGGGCAAATGAATTTCTAATTCAAAGCAACTGGCTGGTGAAGGGATTTTAGAATCTATATATATAAAAGCCTAAGCAACCATTACAATCTAAGGACCAAAACAACTGGAACAACCAGTTGACCAGTCACTATGATGCACACTGAGCACCAGGGGGCAGATGCTCAACATAGGAGCTGCCCCCTGATGGTCAGTGCACTCCCACAGCCAACCTCCCACGGCTGGCCAACCACCCCTGGTCCCTCCCCCCAGCTGGCCGGCCCCCATTTGCCCCTGGTGCTAAATCATTCATAGGTGACCTGCTTCTAGGTCGGGGTTTCTTACGTAACAGAGCACCTGTCTTGCTGTGAACTATTGAAAGTCAGCCCTGGACTCAAGGGTTTGTCTCATTCCATTCTCACCCTTCCTCAGGGGCTGCCCGCCTGCCACTGTGGCATAGTGATGAGGGAAGGAAACGCAGGGGAGGTGGGAAGTGTGTGGTAGTGGAGCAGCTTTGGTGTCCAGTGTCCATTTCTTCCATGCCTGGCCTGGCGATCATCGCCCCCTCTCCCAACTCCGCTGGCGCCTTCAGGCCCCGGGCTGAGATGAGGAACTGGGGGTGGATGGCAGCGGACATAGCCCCTTTCCTAAGGGGGGTCAACGGCCAGCTCCTTCCTTGGAGCCGGTGGCCAACCTCCCACAATTCCCCACGCACGGGGCCTCTAGTATACTACATAAACAGAGGCTTCTATTCCTAGACATTCCCTTTATGACAATAATGAGGGAATTCTATCTCTTCCCCTAATTACGTAGAGCTCTCCCAAGTTCATCATGTAAATGTGTAGTGTTTTATCCAAGTTCCTAACTTGGAGGTGGGAGGAAGGGAACTCTGAAAGCCTTGTATGCATTTTTTGATGGAATCACACACAGCCAGCACCACTTCTCCAGAAGAGCTCTGTTGTGCACATCCTGTGCCTAAAGAACTGCTCTACTTGTACGAGCCCCATGAAGAAATTTTGCAACCAGCGATGACCTGAATCACTTGTAAGATGGAAACCAAATGTGACAGTTCTGCTGTGAACTGCTTGTCAATAAGGGTGCCCACCACTTGCCCAACAGAGAAATAAACAAGACTGAACCTGACCTGGTGGTTCTGAAACCTGTTTGTTCCCAAAAGTCCCTGAGGTGAACACACACACTTTCATGTTCTCTACTATTTATTCATGCCTTACAACAATGTCAATAGATAAATAGACTTAAAACATAGCCTCGGCAGGCGATTCACGGTGCTATTTTATCCCAACAAAGAGGAAACAAGTGAGGAGGCATTCTGGGAGTTATTTAATGTAGCACTCTCAATTCTGAATAATTATGATAGAGGATGCTGAGTAAGTGAGTTAATTAGGAGGCACCATGAGGCAGGATATGGGATGAGGATGGCAGAGGAATTGCCATAATATTATAGGAAATGACTGGAGACACTGCCAGCCATGCAGTTTCTCTTGGGGAAGAAACATCCTTGTGCCATTGGGTTGAGGCAATGCGCAGTATGTGTGTGTGTGTGTGTGTGTGTGTGTGTGTGTGTGTGTGTGTGTGTTGGGGTGGGGGGTTAGAGGAGATAGAGAGGGAGCTGGGAATGGCTCTGTGTGTGTCCTTAACCCTCTTGAGCCCTCTGCAAGGGAGACTGGACTCTGAACTTGGGTGAGATTGTGTTGCAGGAGTCACCTAAGAGTTGAGCTTCCTGACTTGGTCTGCAAGGGAAGGTAGAAAGGTGGCTGCAGGAAGAGAAGTCCGAGAGCCAGGGATGAACACTCTGCCTTGTCTACGGACTGTGCAATATCCAGGGAGGGCCTGGCGTGTTCACCCACCTGAGTGATAAAAGGCTCCAAAGCACCATCTTTACACTTAAGGGACAGTGATGCTCTCAGCTTATCTATAGGTTTTACACTTAAGGGCAGTTCAAGGTTAACGCGAGCATAAAAACCTGGGTTAAATCTGTTTCCTTTGGATCTAGCCCATGACTCACGTGGTGGGCCACTATGCCTTAGGTTTCAGATGCTTTTTGGAAATCCATTCCATCTTTGGCATGTGAACTCACTGATTTGAGTAACTAATTACTTTAAAGAAATACATAAATATTAGCAATGTTACTGAAGTCCTTAAGACACCTGTCCAGTTTTTGGAGTGAAATAATTGGCATTTAGTATGCCCTTATTAATATTTCAGCTCGTTAAAATATTTTTGTGAGTTGTAGAAATAATGACTTGACTCAAAAATGTTTCCAGTTTCAAGACAGAGTCAGTTAAATAAAGCCATTGAAACATTGTAAGGCCTACTCTTAGTTTTTGATCAGATAGTAACTGCAGGAACTACAGTAGGCAAATATTTTCTTAGGGGCATCTGTTCCTTCAACTCTAATGCAAATTATATTCTTAGGGATGAAAGAAACTTTACTGAACTTTTAAGAAAAGCAGAGAAGCCGCCGTTGTGTCTTAGTGGGTGAGCATCAACCCATGAGCCAGGGGGTTACGGTTCGATTACCTGTCAGAACACATGCCTAGGTTGCAGGCTCCATCCCCAGTGTGAGGCTTGCAGGAGGTAGCCCATCAATGATTTTCTCTCATCATTGATATTTCTATCTTTCTCTTCATCTCCCTCCCTCTCTTAGATTAATAAAACTATTTTATTTTTAAGGCAGAGAAGATAAACTTTACCCCTCCTGTACTGAGAGAGTGGGATTAGTAAAATATATTAACAAACATGAGAAATAATCAATGATGAAATGAGACTTGGAGTCTAACTATAACGTTGAGAATGGAATGTATAAGTGATCTTTTCTTGTCTTTTGCTCAATACAATAACTATTACTTTTGATTTCCTCGCTCCGTATCATAGGCATAGTATTAAATATGCCTGACCTCAATAAAATATGGAACATTTCTCCATTTCTGAAATGGAACTTTTCTTATTTTTATTGCTATATTAACATTTGAAAAAAAATCACTTCATATCATTGAGCCTTTCCGAAACCTATCGGAAATAGTGGGAGCCATCTAAATAAGAAATATGAACGTAATGGAATTGCCTACAGTTCTGACACATTCATGGCCGTCTCACTGAGCATTTTGCGCGACTTTGCAAGCTGGCAGGAACGCGTGTGCATTTCACAGAAGAGCAGCCAAAAGGTGGCAGCACTTCTTTGAAAATTATTTATATTTACTTCATGCCAACATTTTTTTTTTCAAATTCTATTCATCCATAGTTGAGCCATTTTATAATTGGCATTTATACATCAGAAAGCTCCCTTTCTTTGCAAATAAGATGAATGCAGTAACAGAATTGAGCTTCAAAAAATGTTTGCTTCCACTGAAAATCAAGACTTGTCCTCTTTAGTCAAATGGTCCATCATGTGTGATGATACAGCAACAAACCCGCTCCTCTTTCAGAGTCAGAAAATATCCAGAAAGCCATCTAATCATCAGCAATTCTTAATTATCCCTGGAAGATTCAGAATCTTGCTTATGAGGATAAAAATTAATATATTATTAGGGACCAAAAAGAGATCTTTTATTATATTTGGAATTATTAACAATCTTTTATTTTTTAAATGTTTTTATTAATTTCAGAGAGGAAGGAAGAGGGAGAGAGATAGAAATATCAATAATGAGAGAGAACCATTGATTGGCTGCCTCTTGCATGTTCCCCACTGGGGATCGAGCCTGCAGCCCTTGACTAGATTCGAGCCCAGAACCCTTTAGTCCGCAGGTCAGTGCTCTATCCATTGAGCCAAACTGGCTAGGGCAAATTAACAATCTTTTAAATCTAAATATTTTTAGGCATAAATTCTATCAGTTTTTCTTTTCATAAAAAGAAGCTTTTTAATCACTGTGATATTTGACAACTCTTAATATTATATATGTTAAAATTGTCAAATATTTCAGACATTCATAAATCTAACTTACTTCAAGAATCAATTTGCATTTATCCTAGACTAACATTTTGGGGACCCTTAACCTTTTTCATATACTGAAGGATTTTAGAGAAAATTAGCAAAGCTGAATTCAAAATTGTCCCCCAAATAATAGCTTCCCATTCTGGAAAATAGTGTTACATAATACCTCATTGACTCAGGTAAAATAAAGTCTGGAGACTGGCATTCTGTTTAATGAAATTTTATTATGAACACTTATAGTTAATCTAGATTAAGCTCAGTAAGGCTATAGCTTGTGTCAGTCTTGCTTTGATAAATACATCTGTGTGTGTGTGTGTGTGTGTGTGTGTGTGTGTGTGTGTTTCATATAAATTTTAGGTAGATATAAATGACTTCTAGGCAATTAGGCTGTCAGCTCTACTAAAGCAGTCATATAATAATTTTCTGTATTTGGCATATCTACATGTTTAGAGAATGAAGATGCCGTTCTCTATAGGGATTGTAATAAATTTTAACTTTAATATGTCTCTTTGAGGAATTAAATGACAAAAATATACAGCTCTAAGTCATCTAAAGATCAGAGGTTTCACATCTGCTTAAAGATCAGAGATTTTCATATGTTTTGAACTAAAATTTCTGGTGAAATCTTCCTAAGAAATGCAGTCTAGAAGTCAGCCCAGATGGGTGAAGTTTTAAGTTGCTTCGTAGGTGTGGAACCTAGAATCTCACCTCCTTCCCCTGTATCCCAGCAGCAGGGGAGACCTGAAACCAGGGTTTCTGTAGGCCTCAGGCCAAAAGGCAGGGCTGTAGTTCAAGGCCTTCACCCTTTGGCTCAGTGGTGGTTTTCGTTGTTGTTTTAGTATAATGTTACTCATTTACTTACTTTTCTTCTTAAACGAGCTTCCAGCTTTTATTTTTTGTTAATTCTTATTAAATTTATTGGGGTGACATGGGTTAATATGATCATATAAGTTTCAGGTGTGGGTTTCCATGTAACAAAATCTGTATATTTAAAAAAAAAGATTAAAAAAAAATATCTGTATATTGCACTGTGTGCCTACCACCCAAAGTTAAATCTTCTCCCATATATTAGGATTCCCCTCTGCCCCAGCCCATTTCCTCTGGCAACCACCACACTCTACTCATTTTTTAATATATTTTATTGATTTTTTACAGAGAGGAAGGGAGAGGGATAGAAAGTCAGAAACATCGATGAGAGAGAGAGACATCGATCAGCCGCCTCCTGCACTTCCCACACTGGAGATGTGCCCGCAAGCAAGGTACATGCCCCCGACCGGAATCGAACCTGGGACCTTTCAGAAAGGATAAAATACTGCAATTTGCAACCTTTTGTTTTATGGCCAGTCAGGATTTGGATCAGAGCCATGAAAATTATTAAATCAAACCCAGTAAATTGAATAATGGTATCAATAAAAATATACATTTCTTTTTACAATGTGTTAGTCCATTTTTTCACACCTCCCAAAAAAAAATAGTGATGGTAGGAGAAAGAGAAAGTCTAGGTATAGATATAGGTATAGATATACATATTTGAAAATGAATTCACAGAAATCATACATATATATGTATATATATAACATACATATATTTTCTCTTTTTTTAATATATTTTATTGACTTTTTACAGAGAAGAAGGGAGAGGGATAGAAAGTCAGAAACATCGATGAGAGAGAGACATCAATCAGCCGCCTCCTGCATTTCCCACACTGGAGATGTGCCCGCAAGCAAGGTACATGCCCCCGACCGGAATCGAACCTGGGACCTTTCAGTCCGCAGGCCGGCGCTCTGTCCACTGAGCCAAACCAGTGTCGGCCATATATTTTCTGATATTTACACATACTTATAAATATGTGTAAGACACACCCACACCATTGTCCTGGCACCAAGGCATCAAGATGTGAAGAGTGAACAGCCTCTTCTAAAGGGAATAATCCTAGTCTACAAGCTAATTTGTCACATGTTCAGAAACACTAGTTTAGTGTTTAAACTTCATAGAGCCTTGAAGACCTTTTCTGAGGAAAAGCAAGTAAAATACCTATTTATCCAACTTACCCGGTGGCTGTGGAGAGCCTGTGAATTAGCACTTACAAATGTGTTTTACTCACGTAAGCGGCAGATCTATGGATGTGTGCAAGATAGCATTATGTGTTATGAGATTTAAGGTAAATATCCAAGTGCCGTACCCAGTTTTCCTTTCACACATAAAGATATCCAACAGCTTATTTCTTAATTCAAAGGTTATGATCACTTTTGACAGCTGTTCTCGCTCTTTTGAAAATATTTTTGCTAAGCAAGTTCTCCTCCATGAAGGAGTGTGCTGGTGACAGCAGAGTGTCTAGAGAGAACCAAATGTTCAGTGGTAATTAGAAAGAACTCGTCACGAGTGGTGGCTGAGTCGCTGGATTCTGTCTAAAGTACGTTATTTAAGACACTGACTGGAGATCTGCTTGGAAATCAGACCTGTCACGTTAGCATCTTCCCATTGTGGCAGCAGCGACTGCTGCATGGGTCCCAGCTCTGACAGGGAACCGGAGCGCTTGCCAAGAGGGGGTGTTATGTGATGAGTGCTCAGGGGCGTCTTCAGCCTTTCCAGAGCATCCAGATAGAACCGGCATCTGTTCTTAGGAGGACGAGCTGCATCTCTGTCGTAGGAGGCAGGATGGGGATAAGATTGTGGACTCTGCAGCCAGGCTGCCTGGCATGGAATCTTAGCTCTGCTTCTTCCTGGCCCTGGGGATTGAAGGCGTCTCTTTAACTGCTCTAAGCCTTAGCTTGCTCATCCATGAGTTGGGGATGTATTAGTAACATGCCTATCTCCTGGTGTGCTTGAGAGCATGTATGGACAGCAGGTGTGGAAAGCAGTATGAACAGTCCCTGGTGCCCGGTAAGAGCTAGTGAATTGTTTGCACTTGTTCTGTAACAAGTGGTCCATCCCATCACACATTCCAAAGCGGAGATCTCGGCCAAGAACCTGGAGGTGGTCGTGCATCACTGGGGAAGGAGTACAGCATCAGGGCAGGTGGGTCCCAGGTAGTAGCCATGATCACGGTTACATAGCACATGGACTTTAGAAAGCATCAGGCCTCATAAAAATTCATTCTGTCTACCTCTTCAAAAATCTGGAACTCAGTAGTCACATTTGTCTTTCTTCTTTATTTCTTTATAATGGCTCCAGTTTCCATCTTAAGCAGTCTTTCCTGTTTTTATTATCATGTGTCTTCTTTGGCATATTTTATTTCAAGGAAGGAATTGACTAGAAATTATTCAGGACTTGTGATTCCTTGTGGTCATGCATGCTGATGTGTGTATTAACATTTATGAATGTGAGGTTGCAAATGATCTAAGCAATGAAAACACAGAGTGGGTGTGTGTACATACATGCATTGGCTCGATCTTTTTTCTTAAAGCCAACATTTGTTGTCAGGCACAAGAACTGGAATATAAAATTCCAAATGAGAAGGCTTGAGACATTCTAGTAATCCTCATTAAAGGACATTTTGAGGCTCTTTCAGATCTTTTAGTCAGTGCCCAGGCCCTGTTCGCCCAAGAGAAAATGTGTGAAAAATGTGCATTTGATTTCCAAAGCAATGAATGCATTGCAAGCCATGAAGGCAAAAAAAAATCTATATTTTTTAATGTTTGTGTTTTATAAATAACACACAAAGGAAGAAAAAAACTCCACAGATTTCTCAAAATGTATTATCATTTTCAATAGTTAAAAAATCTAATTGTGAGACATTTTCCCATTCTTTGTTAATATCTGGTTTCAAAACTGCATGCATCATTATTTTTTTCATATGGAAATTTTAGAAATATCATAGTCTGGAGTTTTAAAAATTGTGTTGCCAGGTTCTGTAGCAAAAATGTCAAATTTTAACAGAATAAAGAGACAACGGGAGACGGAGCAGAAGTTTAGGTTTTGCTTTATTTTGAGGTTTGCTTCCCATCAGGGATGCCATGCGCCTTCAGTGTGGGCAGAGGCTGCCAGTGGGCTGCCTGGAGAGCACTTTCTAGAATATGAATCCAAGCCTTTACTACACACAGGTGAAACCAGGAGGCACTGCAATAAACACAATCAACCTAGAACAGAATCTGCAGAAACTGCCTCGTATGCATTCGCTAAATTGTCATTTCACACACAGCTGTGCCTGCTCATGGTAAAATTGTTTTCCTAATAACAAATCTGTTTTTTTAAAAAAAGCATAAATACAATGAATAACAATTGAATGTGTGTTAGGACACCTCAGTGAGCCAGCACAGAGTAAAATGCGAATGTAAAAGTTATGTGGGCAGCAGTGCGCCAATTGCTGACTGCATTATTGCGCGTTAACTTTGTTCTCCTTTGCATATTTGGTTACATTATCCAGAATGCATCTCTCCATTCATTCTGTTCTCATTCCACTGGAAGGAAGTAGAACTGCGTGGTGAAAAGCTGCGTTTTCACATGCTTATTTCTATTCAGTGAATTCCAGCGCACATTTATTGAACTTATAAAAAGAAAATGAGTCGACAGCATAAAATATTCAAGTAGATTGCCTAATCCAGCCATATTTCTACAGTTTATACATTTTATCTAGAAAAGGGACAAAGTACTGCTGTAGTTTCACAAGAAAGGGTATACTGAGAATGTGAACAGAAACTTGGGGAGAAAGTTGGCAAATGAGCACTTGGGAAAATGTCCAGCATCATTAACCACTGAGGGAAGGCAAATGAAAAGCACTGCATACTTATGCCGAGTGGCCAGATTATGATGATCTCTGAGAGCATAATAATCTGGCCGCTCAGTGTGTGTGTGTGTGTGTGTGTGTGTGTGTGTGTGTGTGTGTATTAGAGGCCCAGTGCATGAATTCATGCCTTGGTGGGGTCTGGCCAGCCTGGCCAGGGGGAGGGGACATGGGAGGTTGGCCAGCCTGCCTGCTGGTCAAACTCCTGATTGAGAGGACAATTTGCATATTAGCCTTTCAATGCGTAGGATATACACTTCATGACCAGATTATTATGTGTTCAGAGATCATAATAATCTGGCCACTCAGTGTACTTATGGGAATGGCAAAAATTTCTTTACAAAAGACATTTTTTACAGCCCTGACCATCAAAGTTCTGGTGAGAGTGCAAAGGAACTGGAACTCTTTATCAGTTGCTGAACGGAATACAAAATGCTAGGGTCTGAGAACAGTGTGGAAGTTCCTTATAACATAAAGCATAGCAATACTTAATCATAATCCAGAATCAAACTTCCGGGTATTCGCCCTAGAGAAATGGAAATTTTACATTTATACCAAAGCTGTGTATACACGTCGTTCCTACTAACTGTATTTGTCATGGTCAGAAGCTGGAAACTCGCCACATGTATTTGACAAATGGATGTTTAACCTAATGGTGACAGACCTACTCCATGGCATCCAACTCAGCCGTGTGGAAGGACAAGCTGTGACACCTGCAGCCACTTCAGTGGCCCCACAGATAATTTGCTGGGTGACGAAGACCATGACGTCAGACAGAGTCCTAAAAGGGAAAACAGATCAGTGACTGTCAGGGGCTGTGGGTGGGAGGGGTTTTTGCATGAGGGAGGGTTTTGGGGGCAATGGGACTGTTCTGCTACTGATTATTCTATTGTTCGCATGTATATATCTGTGCTAAAATTCACAAAACTATCCATCACAAAGAAAATGACCCATTTTATTATATGGTCACTTCAATATATTTATTAAAATCATAGGTTGGCATATGTCTAAGGTGCTTAAGGAAATTGATATACGAAAAAGGTATAATCAGTGGCAATCTGAAAAAGTTTAAGATGGAAGGAAATTATATTTTTAGTAAGCATGTCCACTCTAGCCTTTATGGAATAGAAATGCCTGTATCCCAGGCAGCACTTTCTACATAGGGCGCAGTGAGGTGGTGCATATGGAAGGGTAGGACATTTTCATGTTAACGGGTATGTATTCATTTCAGTGGATACTTAAAAACATAAATAACATGCCTGAGCCCCAAAGTCATGGGTAGGGTTGCTTAAAAGCAGGCTAGCTGTAAAAATGATGGAAGGAAGGAAAGCCATTTCAAGAAGTTACATAAATAATGGTTTATTCAAACATGGCCAAGAAAATTGATTCAAATTTATGAAATACTGAGCAGGTCAGCATTTTTGACACAACCAGCCTTTTTTTAGATCACAAGCAGCAAGAAAGAAAAAGTTACAAGAAAATGACCAGGTGGTCACATTTTTAAGTTATAGTAAAAACAGCAGATTGTTTCTGCAAAAAGAAAAAAACACTATACTGAGAATTTCTGTTGTTTAAAAATAACTGTGTGTGCGCAAGTGTTATAAAGCAAACTCTAAAGTGCAGAACAGACAAGAGAAAACTAGTTTTGCATTTCACAAAATAAAAACTAATAGTACAGGTAAAATGAAATTCAAATAAATGTGTTGTCTCCGTTTATTTCAAATTATTATTGAGATGACGATTTAAAGCCTAGATTCAATATTGTGTTAGGGATGTTTCAAGAAAGAAAAGAAAATACTATTATCAGACAAATGCACAAAAATACATAACTTTTTTTGTATTTTAACTAAGCCAAGTAAAGTATTGTTTTTATGTGAACCTAAGTATGGACATTAAAAATAATTGAATAATTTTAAGTATTGTCCAGGGCTTTGGGTTATTACTATGCATGTCAACTGCTTCCAAATAAACTATCGGTATTATAAACCTTATTTAGAACTATTAATAAACAAGTGGGAAACCATAGTTCTTCAGCAGGTGATTATGTGTATTAAATTTTTAATTATTTGGGGTACGATTTTCTTAAGCTTGAGATGAAAAAGAGTTTCACATTGTAAGACTACTATGAAGTTTGTTTAGGTTTGCAATCATTGGAGATAAACTGGTAAAGGTTGTTGAATTGCTTTTTAGTCAGTAAATCTCTCTTTTATCCTCCTTCATCCTCATCCTTCTTTCTCTTTTCTTTTTCTCTCTTCCTTCCTCCCCATCTCCTTTGCTTTTCATTCCTTCCTCTCCCCTCTTTACCTTCTCCCTTCCTTCCCTCACTCCCTGTTTTTTACTTCCTCTCATTTGTCCCTTCTTTATATCTTCCTTCTATCTTGTTACCTTCTTTCCTTCCTTCCTGGACAGAGAATTTCTGGATCAGAGTAAACATACTTTGCGGAGTATTTACTGACAAACTGATTTCCTGAAAGGTTTTGCCAACATAAGCCAGTATTGTGAGTGAGAGTGTCTACCCACCCCCTGTCACACAGATGAACACTAGGCATCATCATCAATGTCTTATTCTCATATAAATTTGAATTTTTTGGATCCCTCCATATTTCCTTCTGTTTTTAAGCAATTTCTGTTTCTTCTTCACTAGTGAGTTGTCTATTTATGTATTTTGGCCAATTTGGGGTTTTTACCTTTTTCTTTTTAAAAAAATATATTTGTATTGATTTTTACAGAGGAAGAGCGATAGAGAGAGAGATAGAAACACAATGATGAGAGAGAATCATTGAGCTGCCACCTTTGCATGCCCCACCCTGGGGATGGAGCCTGAAACCCCGCATGGGCCCTGAGACTGGGACTGGCACCTGGCACCATGACCTCTTGGTTCCTAGGTTACACTCAACCACTAATCCAGGCCAGGGCTTATCTTTTTCTTTTTTTATTAACTCGGCTTTCTTTTATATGATTTTTATTAACTTTTTTAAATGTATTTTTCTCACTTTCTCCTTTTGACTTCTTTTTACCCATTTTTTTCCCTCTGACACGCAACACTTCACCTCTGGCAACCACTGATCTTTTTTTCTGTATCTATGAGCTTGTTGTTTTTGTTTTTTTATCTACATATTACAGTGATCATATGTTGTTGGTTTTTGTTTTTTCTTGTCTTTCCTTATCTGACTCATTTCACTTAGCATAATACCTTCTAGGTCCATCCACATTGTCCCCAATAGCAAGATTTCATTGTTTTTTATGGCTGAATAATATTTCATTGTATATCTTTACCACAGTTTTTAAATCAATTTTTATACCAGTGAGCACTTAGTTTGTTATAGTATTTGGCGTATTGTAAGCAAAGCTGCAACGAACATGGCAGTGCCTATATCTTTTGGGGTGATGTTTTCATTGTCTTTGATAAACATCCAGAAGTGCAATTGCTGGGTCATAGGGTAGATCTCGTTTTAATTTTTTGAGGAACCTCCATGCTGGCTGTACCAATTTACATTCTCATCGATGATGAACAAGGTTCTCTTTTCTCCACATCCTCGCCAGCACTTGTTATTTCTTTTTCTTTTTT
This sequence comes from Lasiurus cinereus, assembly GCA_011751065.1. Taxonomy (NCBI): domain Eukaryota; kingdom Metazoa; phylum Chordata; class Mammalia; order Chiroptera; family Vespertilionidae; genus Lasiurus; species Lasiurus cinereus. The sequence continues at coordinate 69,879,811 of JAAGEH010002531.1, forward strand.
AATTACCCATTCTAACAGATGTTAGGTGATATATTGTTGTGTTTTTTTTACTTACAGCTCCCTGATGTTTAAGGATGTTGAACACTTTTTCATGTACCTGTTGGACATCTATCCGTATGTCTTCCTTAGGAAATTGTCCATTCAGGTCTTCTGTCCATTGTTCACCAGATTGTTTGCTTGCCTTTGCTGTTGAGTTACATGACTTCATCTATTTTGGATATCGGTCTCTTAGCAAACATCGGGGTGAAGGGGAAATGCCTTTTAGAAATAGAGAGTATATGTATCACCAAGTATTGATCCTCAGTCAGAGGTGGTCATTGCAGTGTCAGGTGTGAGAAGTTAAATTAACATTCAAAAGATTGCTTTGTGAATATAAAATTAAAGGGGGAAAAAAATCAAACACAGGGCAGCATGGATCCATGAACCATGATCTGCAGGGCATGTAGTAAGATGCTGCCTTTCCTAGTGAGTAAAATGCTGCTTCCCTCTAGATCAGTGGTTCTCAACCTGTGGGTCATGACCCTTTCACAGGGGTCGCCTAAGACCATCGGAAAATGCAGATATTTACATCACGATGCATCACAGTAGCAAAATTTCATGGTTGGGGGTCCCCACCACATGAGGAACTGTATGCAAGGGTCGCGGCCTTAGGAAGGTTGAGCACCACTGCTCTAGACAGAACACATTCCCATGAAAGACTCATCCTTTCTCCCGGTCAGCTCTTTGTGTTTAGATCTTTTGCCACATCAAAGGTAGCAGACATTTACTCGCTCTCACACAGGCATTGTACTACTGTCTGTGCACAGTCTCCTGTGTATGCTGTGGCATATGTGAGCCCCATGACCGGTTCAGACCTGAAGTGAAGTCCGCTCGACACCATGTGACCGGATGCAAAGTTTGTGTGCAGTAGTGAGGTGAGGTGTCAGAGACGCACAGCTCTTGGTGAGAGCCTTGCATATTCAGCGCGTCCACAGCTTGCAGTAGAGGGAGAGCATGGGCAGGTGTACAGTCCAAGCCAGGATGTGTGAAAGCACTTGGAGCGTTTGTGGAATGGGAGTGGTCCTCAGCAGAGCTGCTAGGATGTGGGGTGTGGGGGTGAGATGCCATTGCAAAAAGCCTGGCGGGGTAGGACCAGTTGGTGAAGCCAGCAAAGCCGCCATGTTGACCCAGGCCTCCTCTGGTTTCTAGTTCTATCCTGTTGGTAACTGCCGTGCTCATGTTCTCCCTCTTATGTCACTTGTATTAGCAATCTAGTTGTCCTTCCTCATGGTCTTTCAAGGCTTTTCCTGCCCCACTTTGTAATCTTCCAATAAACTTCTAGGAGTTGACTCCCCTGTATACTTTATTGAGTACTTGGTTTTCTGTACCAGAAATCACTCATTTGTTTGCCAGATATTCACCGAGAATTGACACATGACGTAAAAACACATTACTCAGCCATAAGGATCAAGATCCCTTCTCTTGCAGGGAACCACAGACTTGACACAGGAGTGAAGGAGGGCAATTCTAAGGCAGCGAGAGTGATGGCCGGTGTGGAAAACCAGAAGTTACATGCTCCATCTAACAGCATACAAATTCCCTCCTTTAAAACACTGATCAGCACAATGAACCAAGCCTGCCAGTTGGGTCTCCTCCAGCTTTAAATGCCATCTGTTCTCTGCCAACTGCCAAATATCTAACTCCAGCTCAGAATTCTCCCTTGAACCCCAAGTAGCCCAGAATTCGCTCTTGAATTTAAAATTCTTGGCTCCTACTTCTCTTGACCACTTAGCTATCGAATAGGCACCTCACACTCATCCTGCCCAAAAGGGAACTTTTGATCTCACCCTTCGCAAGCCTGTTCTTTCTCCACCTTCTTCTCCAAGTCAGAAAATAGCAATTTCCTGCTTCCAGCTGCTCAGCTATGAAAAGTCAGGGGTTGTCGTTGACTCTCGCTTTTTATCACAACGAGTAATTCTTTAGACCCATTGGCTCTTACTTCAAAAATTATCTATAGCCGAAACCGGTCTGGCTCAGTGGATGGAGCATCGACCTGTGGACTGAAGGGTCCTGGGGCATGTACCTTGGTTGTGGGCACATCCCCAGTAGGGGGCGTGCAGGAGGTGACTGATCGATGTCTCTCTCATCGATGTTTCTAACTCTCTATCCTTCTCTCTTCCTCTCTGTAAAAAATCAATAAAATATATTTTAAAAAATTATCTATAATTCATACAATTCTTTTTGCTCATCTGCAAGCACCTTTGTCCAAGCCACCACTGTCCACCTACTTCTACCTTTTTAAAAAAATATATTTTATTGATTTTTTACAGAGAGAAAGGGAGAGGGACAGAGAGCTAGAAACATCGATGAGAGAGAAACATCCATCAGCTGCCTCCTGCACATTCCCAACTGGGGATGTGCCCGCAACCAAGGTACATGCCCTTGACCGGAATCGAACTTGGGACCCTTCAGTCTGCAGGCCGATGCTCTATCCACTGAGCCACACCAGCCTGGGCAACCTACTTCTACCTTTGTTCCCCTGCAAACTCCTATCAATAGCAGATAGAGGGAGCCCACAAACAGGTCAGACCTCTTTGGCCCACATCTCTCTGCGGTTTCCCATCTCAGAGAAAAGCCATATACCTTACTGGCGCCTAAAAGACTACATGCACAGTTTTCCTTTTCCCTCTTCCCATTGCCCCCCGCACCTGCTCGCAGGCATACCCTAACCCCCCAGTGTCTTGTGTTCATTGGCTATGCTTAAATGCATGCATACAAGTCCTTTGGTTGATCTCTTATCTACCTCACCTCTCCCTAACCTTCCTGCTGTAGTTTGACAGTCGGTTTGAAGCTTTACTGTCTCTGTATCTATCCTTTTGTTCATCAGTTTATAATGTTCTTTATTATTTACAAATGAGTGAGATCATGTGATGCTTCTCCTTCATTGCCTGGCTTATTTCACTAAGCATAAGGCTCTCCAGTTCCAACCAGGTTGCTGCAACTGGTAAGAATTCCTTCTTTTTGATGGCAGCATAGAATTCCATTGTGTAGATGTACCACAGTTTTCTGATCCACTCATCTGCTGACGGGCACCTAGGCTGTTTCCAAATTGTAGCTATTGTAAATTGTGCTGCTATGAACATAGGGGTGCATAAATCCTTTCTGATTGGTATTTCTAGTTTCTTAGGATAAATTCCTAAGAGTGGGATTGCTGGGTCAAATACCCTCCAACACTTCCTATCCAGCGCTTCCATCTTCTGGTTGGTGGGTAAGTCTTTCAGACAAGCTCCAGCATCAGGGACTTCACATTAGCTGGACCCCCACCCCTATCCACATACTAGTTAGTCACCCATTGCCTCATCTCCTTTAAGTCTTTGTTCAAAGGGTACCTTCTCAGTCACTTTTTGTAGCCAAACTAAAAGGACACTCACTCACCCAGGCAGTCTCCGTCCTCCATCCTTGTTTCATGTTTCTCACCTGTTTTACATACGTGTCTGCTGATGGGTACTTTCTCCCCTGGAATGTTAGCACCTTGAGGGCAGGGATTTTTGAGCCTTTTACTCACTGCTTCACTCCCAGCCACTAGAACAACGTCTGACCCATGGAAATCGTTCAGTGATTCCTTCTTTAAGGAATGGGTAAATGAATGCATTCAGGAAGGCTTCTGTTGAATATTCTTTGGGGTCAGCGCTCAGCATACTTAGCATTCAAGTGTCGTAAACCTCGGTCCACATGGCAGCGCCGATTTGCTGACATTTCATAGCGGGGTCTTGCTCTGCAGACCTCTATCTACAGAGACCTCCTATGAGGATAGCAACCCCAAACTGAGGAGCTGCCAGAAGGAGGGGATGTGCAGCGGCATGCAGAGGAGAGGCCCTGGGAATCTGGACCTCGCCAGTGCCTGCTGTGGGAGGTCAGAGCCAGAGAGCCAGCGCATAACCACATTCCTGTATGAATCTGGGCTTCCATGCGGGAGAGGGTGAGGCCTCACAATACCTTTGGAACTGGTACAAAGACCTGTTCTTCAGACCCAGGGAAGCCATGGCAGGGGATCAGGCCCTTTCCTCACCCCCTGATGCTGTGGGCTATTCTCTGCCCTTACAGTCAGAGACTGCATGGGAAAGCAGACAGAAACCACAGGATTGCAAACATCCCCAGCAGGGCATGCTGAGGTGAGCGCAGGCTGCTTAGGGAGTGATTCTGATTTTGGTCTCCCTCAGCCAGTGACTCTTCAGTGTGTCTGGGGCTTCATAAGCAGACTCACTTTATAACCTAATCCTGCCCTCACAAATATGACTGTTAAAGATAAATAAGGCTTAAATTTCATATGCTTGAGGCATCCAGATAATTCCTTTTTTTTTTAATTTTATTATCACTATTTTCTTAATTATGGCTGACATGGTAAGGCAGGCGAGGAACTCCCCAAAGTCTTGAAACTTAATGGAGAGGCAAGTAGCACAATCAAGACAAATGATGTTTTCAGGCAGTTTTTTAAAAAACCCAAATTAAGGTAAACGGCACATGGTGAATAAGATATGGAGAGTATAAGGAAACACAGATAGTCGTGTGCTCTGTGACCCTGCATTACCATGATCCTGTAGATTATCATGTTTTCTACAGTCCGCCACGTGGCTGCCTGGTGGGGTTCTGAGGGTTGACAATGGCATGGAAAGGATTGGGTGGCATGGGACTTTATAGTCATGCAGTTTGATTGTAGAACCTTGATTGACTTTTTCCATTGGTGATTTTGAGAGTGTTCCTTGATAAGGGGATAGAGGGCACATTTCTCCTTTTTGCCTCGGTTCCAGTGTGACTCAACACAGCCACTGCTGGTTGACTGCCCACTACATTTATTTCCCACAATGCTGGATGGGAAAAACAGCCCCAGTTCCTGCCTTCCTGGGGTCTCTGGCTTCCACCAGCACAGGGAGTTCCCCCAACATCAACACCTTCCCACCCACCTGTCTTCCCGACAGCCCACCCCACACACCACAAAACTACTGACTGCACGAGAACTCCTTATTTTCCAAGTTTTTTTAAATATAATTAATCTTTCTAACTATGTATACAGATTGACACACACGTATACAATAAACACGCATATTGTTGGATCATAGAGAAGGTGCATTATATATTAGTTTTAGTTAACAGAAACATGTCTAAGTAGTTAGTCACAATGAAGAGCTATTACTGAAATGGCATCAGACATGCTACTGGGAGTCTGAAGGGACTTTTCAGTGTTCTTCACCGGATCTCCTCACTAACATGATGGCAGTAGCATGTGGGAGAAGAAAGTTCTGCAATCAGTTCCTCCCAGTGATAGCATAGGAGATAGAAACTTCGTGTGGTCTGCACTTTGCTGGCGGAAATCTTAAATCAGGAAGCAGTCTTGACCCTGCCCAGTTGCTCAGAGTGGCATTGGCGAATATAGATTCCCAGTTTGTTTGCCCCGCTGGTGTTTAACGTGTAGAAGACCCTCCAGGATTTTTTTTTAAATATGTTCCTGTTGTTTTTTATAGAGAGAGGCAGGGAGAGGGATAAAGAGATAGAAACTTTGATGAGAGAAAAGTATGTACCACTGATCAGCTGCCTCTTCCTGGGGATCAAGCCAGCAGCCCAGTCATTTGCCCTGACAGGAATCGAACCTTAACCTCTCTGTTCCTGGGTCAATCCTCAGCCACTGAGCCACACCGGATGGGCTCCAGAAATTTTTAAATGTCTCCATTGCTAAACTCATTGTGACAATGGCTAGTTTTTAAGTGAGGTAGACATGAGCATAGAATCTCCATTTGACCTCTCCTAGCTCTAGGCCTATTCCTACATGAATTTTTTTTATGTTCAGATTTAAGCTCCTGGGATTGACTTTGTTAAAAAGTCCAAGTTCACAGTTAATTGCAGTGGTGATGACGAGTATTGCTTTCAGGGAGCAGGGTTGTTCAAAGACCAGTGCCAATTTCAAAGGACTGCAGAGTGAAATGCATCATTAGCATGGGCCAATGGTTAGTTCAGTTCCTCGAGGGGAACTATGGCCAAAACCTTCGGGAGGAAATCAAGCAGCAGCAATATGCTTGGTTTAAGAAGATCTTAAAAGAAAGGCTGTTTTCTCCGGTTCAAATAAATGAACAGATGTGGCTGGTGTGATGTGTTTTGACAAAGTGCTCCAAAGATACGGTGCTTAAAAGACTGAACAGCCACCGTTCCGGCAATTTCCACCTTCTGAGAGCCACACGGCCAGATTTTACAGGTCACACACAGGAAATGAAAGCCGTTTAGGAAAGTGCAAGGGACAGGGACAATTTCAGAGCCACAGGTAAAATGCAGGATTTTACATTCAATCAGCTGCATTACAAAAACTGCTCTTTGTAAAATAGAGATCAAATTCAGAGGTCCCCTAAGCATCGCAAAGGCGGTAGACTCATGACAAAATAGCTACGAGTTGATACAATAGGGTGGGAGGAATTTAAAATAGCTTTGTCGTCAGTGAAATAGAAGAAAACTATAACACGCGTGTTTATATCTCTCTCCATCCATGCATATCAAAGAGAAAGGCTAGTTGAGAGTCTAGTAAAGGCAGATGATGAAAAACAATTCTAGTGCACTTGTGAACAACAGACAAGTTTATTTTTACCCAAGTCATACTGGTTTTTTGAGAGATAAAACTCTCTCACCCCACACTGGCTGATTAAGGATAACATCCCACTATTTGACATCAATCATATTTATTTGCTTGATCTTAAATCCCTAAAAATTAGACATGCAGCACATAAATACAAGAACCAGTGAGTCACTATTTATACAATGTTTTCTTCTTTGTCCCACCCAAATTTTCTAAGAAAAAGAGAAAGCCATGACCAATGAGAAGACATTTCTCATAGACCATTGTAACCAGAGTGGAAAGATACACTTGTAAACTGGGGTTAGTGTCAAGATAGGCAGTGGCTATTCAACTCAGAACATTTTTCATTGGACAGAGTTTACCTTCCTAACAGGTATGTGTCTGTCTGTCAAAGATTACCCTCATATAGTTAAGTTGTTAGAAAAAAGTAAAAAATACAAAAGTTGCCTTTCAAAAATAGGTCTCACACAGTTGAGAGTTAATAATGGTTTGTGACAGTTAATAATTATGATAATTGTGGTATAAATCACAACCTGTTAATGAAACAATGAGACAGAAAAGATCTGCTTATAAAGCTGTGAGGGTTGAATTCATAAAATAGTCATTCAGTGGGGTATCATTCTTCTGATACTCAACTTATTCCAGTCAAGGCAGAAATAAGCATGATGGAGGGCCACGGGTTTCCTTAGTCAAATAGAATTTAATGTTCACCCCACAGTGTTCTATGTTAACATGAGAGCTTATTGAAAAAGGGGGAAATTTCATCACAGGCCCTTCAACAGTAACTAGGAGTCATTCCATTCCGGTACTATATTATAACTTGGAAGGAAGAGGCAAACACATCAATAGCTAAGAGCACAATTATTACTTCATCAGTACACCATTATATACTATTATTTTTAGCGAAAAAGTGTGAAAACCTTATATTTATATAGGACTTTTATTTTAATGTGTTTTGGGCTATATGTTAATTTAATGCTAATAGTAAACATGTGAGTGGAGTATATATTTTTTGTTCTATCCAGAAATAACACCTTCTGGGTATATCCACATTACTGGATGGGAAATGAATGTTAGTTGCAGAAAAAGAAACTTGTGGAAAGCTGTTATGGGAGAGATTGCTGGGTGAGTGGGTGTGTGGAGTTTTTAATATGGGCAGGTGGTATGGAATCAGCCGCGTTAGTGTTCAGTTCTGCCTCTGTCTGCCAATGGGATCACTGGGAGGTTTCCTTACCCATCAAAGCTCTCCATCGCTCACATAAAAACAAAAATAAAAATACCTGTCTTGCATTATTTTTGAGAAGTTAGAGGAAATTTGCATGTAACTCACGAAGATGATGCTTGGCAGCCAGTAAATTATCTAAGTAATAACTCTTATTTGCAATTATAGCTGAGCACAGAATGGTCAAGTGGGAATTTAAAGACATTCAAAAATTCTGAAAAGTCATTAATAATGTAAGACTATTGATAGAGTTATAAGTCCTTAAGTGGTTTTTCAAGTTAATTAGTTTTCGGAATCATTTGGTTTGAGTCCGGTCAGGCTTGACAACAGGAAGTAATCTCTTTCTTTTCTTTATATGAATATAGGACATAAGATGCCCAAAGCAGCTCCAGATTTAAATATAGAAATAGAGGAATATAAAGGTTTCACTGTACCAGACTCTGTTTTCTGTATTAGTTGACTTTGTGCACCACTCTTAGCTTTCTGTGTCTCAGGTTCTCAGTTTGCCTCAGTAGCAGTGGAAATCTTAACATATCAAAGATTGGACATTTCATCTCTCTTGCTTGGAGCTTACTCTTTATATGCATGACTTACATACATTTCTTTAAAGCAAGAGTCTAACCAAATGTTTTACACACCAAAATTAGGCACATGAGAAATCATATTGAACACAAAGTGATTCAAAATTATGTACTGAAATTTTTATACCATTAGTTATTTACTTTTAGATTCTAAGGTGAATAAAAGGCAATAAGAATTAGTTGTTCACTACTCTTTGAGTATTTGGAATCCTAAATTTAATTTCTGGCAATATGGCTTACTTGAGTGAGTTGTGATAAGTCTTTGAACCTCTTGATCTTACTGGACAAAACATGAAAAAAAAAAACACTCATCAATTCTACATTCTTTTACTTCCTGCCCATATTGAGTATAGCTCACAGGCTATACATGTGAAATAAAGCTTTTGAGCCAAATGGCTTTGTTTGCAGTGTGAAGATAGAACGGCAGTAAAACCAGAGACTTGCTTAATGTAAAACCTCTATCTACTTTGAAGCCTTTCCCTAGAAGCTGGGTTGGAGGTTCAGAAAACTCTCCTAGTCACACCTCAGCTTTGCTAGGCAAATACAACAAGATGTCACAGGAGCATGTCTCTAATATGCAGAGCCGTGAGGGACAAGTGGGTGTACACAGTGCCAGCACTGCAGACACTTCAGGGGCCCCATGGAAGTTAATGTGCAATAATGAGGACAAGAGCCGAGGCATAGACATAGGCTATTTGCTGAACTAATGGGACTCAATCTAAGGGGTTTGATTTGCATGCATAGAATGACTTCAAGACCAAGATATTGCAGTTATCATGGCCTTCAAAAATACTTCAAAAGAAAAATAATAATTTTTCCCATCCATATTCACAATGGTGCTTCCATGATCTTTGAGCAGACGCATGTGAGGGCCACTTCTGTCTTAGTGCTGTCTCTCTGAATAGTCTTCCAAGAAAACCTCCAATCCCCACTTCTGTCTTTTGAAAGCTACCAAATGTTCAAGGCCAAGGTTAAATACTACTTCCTTCAAGGTGCTTTTCTGATTCTCAGGTATTGACCAATGTCTGTCCTAGTCTGTTTGAGCTGCTATAATAATAATGCCATAGACTATGTGGCTTATCAGCAATATAAGTTTATTTCTGACAGTTCTACAGGTTGCAAGTCCAAGATCAGGGTGCCAGCATGGTCACAGTCTGGTGAGGACCCTCTTCAGGGTTTTAGACTGCTGATATGTGGTGGAAAGCAGAGAGAGAAAGCAAAATGTCTAAGACTCTTATAATGGCACTAATCCCATTTATGAGGGTTCCACCCTCACGACTTCATCTAATCCTAATGACCTTCAAAAACCCACTATCTTTGGTGGGTGGGGGAGTAGGGCACAACTATTTTTTTCTTTTCTTTGTATTGTAATATTTAAGTGATTTGATATTCCCCTGAATACACTGGAAGAGCCTTGATAAGTCTTGCTTATTTAGAGGAGAGGAGGACTCAATACCTTACCCAATACATGGATTAGGGGTTAATAACAAATAGAGTTATTAAATAAATAATAACCATCTCGATTAATAATTAATTGAAGTCTTAACCATACATATCATGTTGGATTTTTTTTTCTAATTTCACATAGCCACAACGCAAACATCTGGAGTTGCCAAGATTCAGAGTTTTTTCTCTGTGTGAACTAAATGATCATGTACAGACAGCTCACATTTTGACCCAACTGGTAATAGCAGTGGTTCTACAGAGACTTTCTTTATTCTTTTTTTTTCCAATTTCTTTTATTAATGTATTACATGTATACATATCTTCCCATTTCCCCCCTCCAGGCATACTCTACTCCCCAGTGTCTTGTGTCCATTGATTATGCTTAAATGCATGCATACAAGTCCTTTGGTTGACCTCTTATTTACCTCACCTCTCCCTAACCTTCCTGCTGTAATTTGACAGTCGGTTTGATGCTTTACTGGCTCTGTATCTATCTTTTTGTTCATCAGTTTATAATGTTCTTTATTATCCACAAATGAGTGAGATCATGTGGTATTCATCAGCAAATCAACAAACGACAAGTGTTGGAGAGGATGAGAAGAAAAAGGAACCCTCGCGCACTGCTGGTGGGAATGCAGACTGGTGCAGCCACTGTGGAGAACAAACAGTATGGAGTTTCCTCAAAAAACTAAAAATGGAATTCCCATTTGACCCAGTGATCCCACTCTTAGGAATATATCCTAAGAAACTAGAAACACCAATCAGAAAGGATGTATGCACCCCTATGTTCATAGCAGCACAATTTACAATAGCTAAGATTGGGAAACAGAGATTTTTATTAAATCCTCTGACCTCAGACCCTTCCTGCTATTCCCGACCCTGCTTTGCTGACTTTCTTCTCGGTTCCTCACCTCATCCTCGGTGCTCTCACAGTACCTGGACTGCAGGCATCTGCTGTGTCCCTTCCTTAGTGCCCTAGGGCAGGTGTTTAACTGTCCCCTTATGGCAGTGGTTCTCAACCATCCTAAGGCCGCGACCCTTGCATACAGTTCCTCATGTGGTGGTGACCCCCAACCATGAAATTTTGCTACTGTGATGCATCGTGATATAAATATCTGCATTTTCCGATGGTCTTAGGCGACCCCTGTGAAAGGGTCATTCGACCCCCCCCCAAGGGGTCACGACCCACAGGTTGAGAACCACTGCCTTATGGGAACATCTTCCGGGCTTGGAGACAGAGCCATTTGCCCCTGTTGTTGAGACGCCAGTGAACCCTCCTCTTCAGCAGGGAAAGAAACCCTGTTCGGGCTCCCCCCTCCTGCTCTAGAAGGCTGTCAGCGCTGCCCCATCCAGAACTCCATCCCCGTCTCAGCTGAGCGGATGCCCTTGGGATGCCAGGTGTTACTTATGTCTTCATTACAGGGGAGAGGGAAAGCTTATTACTTTCAGTAAACCACATGGATAGTCAATGCCAGCATTGGGCTAGAAGTTGCTACAGTTACAGTTGCATCTTATTGATTCTGCATTTGCTCTCCTCCCTCTTTCCCACCATTGGCTTGCCTAGGGTGATGCCATAAAATCTTGGAGAATGTAATTGTCATTCATTCTCATTAAGTCAGGTACTCGAAGGGTCTGGGTATAAAATGAATTCCATTATGTTAGTGCTTGAGGTCTGGCAACTCCTTTTCTGTTTTCTGCTAAAGATGATGACTGCCACTAAATTTTGAATACAGGTGGCACTGCTAAAACTTAATCAGTAGTGGTCTCTCATCGGAGATGAGAGAAGGACACATTTTGTTTTATCCATTTCACTCTCTGTACTGAAATTGATGTCATATAATCGTTGGTCGGTCCTAACACTTTCGTACTGTACATCTTTCCAAATTAGGAAATATACTGTAATATAGAAATCAATAGCAGTCCTAACTATCAGTAAGAACCTGTTAGAAAATGTAACAGTATCAGATTTCAGATTTATTATCAGCAAAACTGTAACATTCTTGGGAGTTATTTCAACAACAACAACAAAAAAATGCTTGGAATCTAAATGCAAAAACACAGAAGTGACCCAAAATATAATCAGTTGAAAGACTTTATATATACACTAAACATTGAAAAGATGTAAGTCCTTCCAAAATACATATAGATTGAATAAAATGTCAGTTAAAAACAATTCTTTAGGGATGGGGTAAGAATATAGAAAAGAAAAATTCATCGAAAGTATTTCTCTAAAAATCAATGGTTAAAGCTAAAACCATTTTTTAAAAAGAGTAATGAAAGGTAAAATTTTTCTTTAATTATAAAAGCCAAAACTTAAATAATTAGACCTGCAGGGTCCTGGTGTCAAGCATGTGATTCAAAGGATTGCCAAAGCAAGGGAGTTCTACTAATATTGCTGGTTTTCCCATCAGCTATAAAGTACGAATTAACATGGCAGTAAGGGTCTATTAAGTTAAATGTTTTTTAGCAATCATAAGGATTAAATGTGAACTTACCCTAAATAAATCAGGATGAATAAGTACTCATATAAAATGAGAGCCTCACACAGTGATAGCTTTTGCTTTCTCAGCACATAAATTTAAAAGCAAGAAATTAAGCAATTTCAGGGAATATCGTTGGAAATTATAATGCTATCTCCTGGAAATAAATTAAAGACTGAATTGTTTTACATGTGCTAACAGGAAGGACAAATGGACTTGCCAGCCTGTGTTATGGACAAAGTGGGATCACACATAGATTTACTCACCTTAACAATTTTAATATTTACATGGTACCCCAATTCCAATACTTGTGGCTTTACCTTGAAAACTATGTTAAATTCCACCTAATTTCTATTCTTCTTGACAGCAATATTTTTCTCTTTGGCCTTCGGAACTCCTACGTTGAAATTAAGTCTTTACAATGACAGGAGATTCCCATATCAATTGTTCTCAAAATTATTTTGACACAATATTTAATGGATTGGCTTCTGGCCTTTATAGAATGATGTGTCTGAGCTTTTAAAAGTCACAGTCAATGTGTGTCTGTCAAATAGAGAGGACACACAAATCGGTAGCCTGTACTCCCAATTCGTTTAGCATTTACTGTTGATAAATACCTTTATCTAAATCAATATTTTTCCTGGAATTTGATATTTACAGACATTGATAATGATAACATCACTAACTATCCTTCAAAGATAGTAAGAAATAATGCATTCTGAGTATAACCAGTCCTTGTTTCTCCTTGTAAAAGAAAAAAAAAAACATTTCTTTGGTAGAAAACATTCAAATGTGTTAGTTTTTATTTCTTAGATTATAAAATATATAAATGGCTTAAAAATAAAAAACAAAATGAAAGCCTGGAATTTACATTAAAATTATAGACTTTGTGTAATACCTTAATCAATAAAGAAAAAAATTATAGATTTCGTACCAAATAGTAGTTAGAATAGAAGGATTTGGAATCAGAAATCTGGGTTGAAGGCCAGCTCTGCCCATACTAGTCGTATCATTTGGAGAGGACTTTTGAGCTTGGCAATTCTCAGTTATTAGGTATATAAGTATTTACCACATCAGAATGTTGTGAGTATTGAATGAGTTAAGGAACCCAAGTGCTTAGTGTAGGGCCTTGCAAAAGAATGTCAGCCCATAATACCAAGGAACTAATATTGTTTATTTGCTTCTGTTCAGATTAAGATAATACATTTCCTGTTTCTCGTGGAGTATGTTACATATGCGGTCACAAAGACACTGGATAAGCTGAGGCTTGGAGATATGTTACCCTCTATGTTGTAGTTCAGGAGTTGGGCAAATAAGAAATTCTGATCATTGAAGTAGGCACCTCACAGACTTATTTCTCCCCATTGTCCTAATAAGGGAATATAGCAAAATAGCAGGCATGCAGGTTTTATCTCTAGACATCCTGTGTTCAAATCCCTGCCCTCCAATGTACTTAGTAGCGGTTCAAGTTAGAACTTGTTTCAATTTTTTGTCTATAAAATGAAGGTAATAAACTAGGCTATTTCCCAGGGCTTCATTGAGGATGTGCAATAATATTATTAATCCTGATGTTTTATTTTGTCCTGTCAGCAGAGGAAACCGTAGTTCCAATGTGCTTTATAACATGCCTGTGGTCACGCAGTGGGGAAGATTGTACCCAGATGTCCAAGGTCAAAGTCCTTGCCCTTTTATCTGAGCTTTGCTAGCTCTCCTGGGTTTAATATTACAGGGGACATGAACCTGCAGTGAATTAAACAAATTAAAATGGGTAAATGGGTAGAATCCACAGAGAGGTAGGATTTTGAAAGACAAAGTATGGATAAAGGGATAGGGAAAACATAAGCTCTTTGAACTCTATCTTATATAATTAGGAATTTTATTAGGACCTACACTGAGTGTAGTGAATATTCATGAATGATTAGACAAATAACCCAGTAAACAGCCTAGAGTGTTCACAGACGTCGGATCTTGAGGGGATTTCATAGTCTCAGCATTATAAATCCAGGCTAGCAAAAGAGTAGTTCAGTGCCTGGTGTGGAAAATTGGCTCACTACATGGAGATTACTTTTATCTCAATATTAAATTGTATAATATCATAATCTAGAACAATCTGTTGGTAACTATGGGAAAGAAAATATTTCTTAAACAAAATACCCAAAGACTGAAGCATAAGCAGAGAATTTGATATATTTGACTACATCAAAATAAAAGATTACTCCTTTAAGTAAGGACATCATAAAGGTGAAAGCTGGAGCACGGTGATTGCAACATGAAAAAGGCGCAAAAGATTCAATTATTCAGGTACACAAAGAAGGTTAGCACCTTCACTAGGAGGGCAAAATAATAAAATACAAAATAAAAAAAACGAACAAAGGAAATGGTCAGGCAGTTCACAGTAAAGCAAATGCCAGGATGTGTACAAGTAAGATAGACATTGCTAATTGTAATGGTCAATTTTCTGTGTCATCTTGATGAGCCACCGGGTGAGAGAACCTTAATACATTAATAATCAAACAATGCAAATTAAAACAGGCAGGATGAAATACTTTATACCCATCCATGTGGAGATTATTGGAAAGTCAAACAATGTTAAATCCTGGCTGGGATGTGGGCAGAGAGGCACTCACGCCCCGTGGAAACAGGCACAGCCACTCCTGAGCCAGATTGCAGCTAGCCCAGCCCCCAGCTTTTTCACCCCCAGGGATATACGAGGGAGAAGTTGTACACTAGGACCATCAAAGAAACTCATCGCGGTTTCAACGCCAGCATTTGGTGTGGCTACAGGAGCTAGAAGCATTTCAGTCTCCATCATGTGAGTCATGGGTAAGAAGATGTGGTTGATGTACCCCAAGGACTATTAGGCAGCAGATAGCAGTAATGAACTGGATGGTTCCCCAAAACAGAAGGTTGTTTCAAAAGAGATTATTTGAAAGGTATTAGTACATGTATGTGTTTTTAAAGTCATTCATGTTAAAATACCACATTTTTATCTGATAAACAGAGAAAGGATAAATAGAACTGTTATATGTTTAATATATTAGAGAGATGGTGTTGGGGTTAGGTGTGGAGATAGAGGATGAAGGGAAAAATAATAAAATAGAATTGAACAATGGAAGAACCTTGCAGAAAACCTTCTTACGCATGAACCAATGTTGACCATTAGAAGTCAGTGTACGACAAGTCCTGAAAAGAGAAGAAACCTGACAGATGCCACCTCAGCCAGGCGATCAAGGTCATCATCAACAGTACAGACACATTGATGCCATGTACCTTGTTTGCTGCAATGAACTTGCCTTCCTCCCCAAATCATGGTCTTACCATGAAAAAACAATAAGACAAATCCCAATAATGGGACATTTCACAAAAACTGCCAATATCATCAAAAAACAAGAGAAGTCAGAGAAACGACAGCAAAGAGGAATCTGAGGTGACATAGCAACTACATGTAATGCGGAATCCTAAAAGATGGATTCCTGGGACCCAAAAGGACATTAGATAAAAAGTAAGGCAAATGGACTGAATAACATAGAGTCATTATATGCTGTACAGAATTTATTTTGATAGCCTTTGGGAACCTCTGAAGGATTGACTTACAAAATATTAATTCTAGAGCCTTGTGAGTGCTCTTGTGCACAAGGAATATCAGATCATGGGGCTTTATTTTTTTATTGATTCAGAGAGGAAGGGAGAGGGATAGAAACATCAATGTTGAGGGAGAATCGTTGATCAGCTGTCTCCTGCATGTCCCCTACTGGATCTCGAGCCCACAACCTGGACATGTGCCCTGAGCAGGAATGGAAACATGACCTTCTGGTTCATAGGTCAGTGCTCAACCACTGAGCTATGCCAGCTGGACAAGATGAGGGGACTATAAAGAGCCGGAGAAGACGAGGCTGAGTGCCTGAGCAAGACAGTAGTAGTGAGAATGAGTAGGAGGCAGGAAGCAAGTGCGTAAAGCATTGGAGCTAATGGCACTTAATCCCTGATTAAACGGGGTGAGGTGGTGAGATGAGGGAAACGTCTACTATGATGGTTTGCAAGTTGAAAATAGGATGTTCGGAAAAGTTTACAAAAGAAAGAAAAATGGTCTGATTATTTAAACCACTAAGAAAAAAAAAATAAGTGAGAAAGTCACAAGTAGACGTCTAAGAAGGTGGAGAACTTTCTAAGGAACTGGCCCTAAATATGTGGCTGTGAGTTTTCCAGTCTTACCCAGACAACACAGAGAGGCTATCATCTGTCAGCCACCATGATGCGATCATTACTGTCTGTAAAGAGCAGTGTGAAGTGATTGACTGACTTCTGTGAACATAAATCCAGGTTTCAGTGCCCTGTTGCTTCAATAAGTGCAGCAGTTTTACACCTGTCTGGCTGGGAGTAAATTAAGAGGATCCTGGCTTTAGTTTGATTCCTTCGATATTGATTTTTTTCAACTTTTAACAACATGGCTGACTAAGCTGATGTTGGCTGGTCTTCCCTTCTGTATACGATAAATTGTTAGAAATCATCCATAACCAAAAATATTAAATATCCAGCTTATCTTTAGGGAAAAAAGGGAAATCATTAGGAGAAAGATGGAGAAATCAAAGGATTGCCATGTAAACTCAAGGCTTTAAGATCCAGATATAATCCAAGAAGAGGACCAAATACTCATGGCCTACTGCTATAGACTAATGTTTGTGTACACCCAAAGTTTATATATTTACAAACACCTAGCTCCCTGTTTGTGGTATTTGGAGGTGGGGCTTTTGGGAATAATTAGGTTAGGAGGATGGAGCCCTCATGAATAGGATTAGTGCCCTTATATACAAGGCCCCAGAGGGATCCCTCACCTCTCTGTCCGGTGAGGACACAGCAGGAAGCTGGCCCTTTATAAGCCAGAAAGAGGTCTCTCATCAGAATCTGACCATGCTGGCACCCTGATCTGGAACTTCCAGCCTTCAGAATTTTAAGAAATAAATTTCTGTTGTTTATAAGCCACCCACTGTATGATACATTGTTATAGCAGCTGAACAGGTTTAGATACCACCCACATAATCTGGATGAGGAAGGAACTAGAAGAGGATGTCTGCACAATGCCTGGCAACAGGAAGGGATCAACAGAGCAACTTGCACATTCAGTGTTGTGGGTGAGGAAAATGTTCTCGCTTAAGAAATTCAAACATCTTTGAAGGTAGGGTCTGAACTTACACCATGTATGTTGTGCAGAAAAACTGAAAACTATTAAACTGAGGATCCCAGCATAGGCAAATGTCATACTTCTCTGAAGGGCCCTTCCACAAAGCAGATCTTACAGGAATTCAATAAAAAAGAAGAGAAAACCCCACCGAAAATGAGCTCAGAGTTAAAAATGTCAAGTGAAAAGAGGAATGAGTCACCAATCCAGGAATGAGTTACTAGAGCAAGATGAAAGGAACAATAATTATATGACTATGAAATTTGACAAAGGACCAAGTAAAGTTTCTAGAAATGAACAAGTAAAGTCACTAACATTAAAGCATCATGGGGATATTTGAGTATGCCAAGTGTGTCCATACACTCCTTGGATATTTCAGGATAGTGGTCAAGAGCCTGACAAACTTCTTAGATCCTGTCTGCAGAGGATGATCTGAAAACATGCTGTTCTTTTGATGGCTCATCACTTCCTGTGGTTTACACCATAGAACCATTGAGATGGCTTCTTTCTCTCCCTACATTTTTATCCTGAGTGGGGTTTTTTTGTTTGAAAAGTGCCTCATAATCCCCCTATTTTTTTACACCAAAAGTATTATAGTAGATTTATTATTTACCTTAATGATTTTCTATTTTATGATCACACAATAAAAAGATCACTCTTCCCCTGTCCCAGTCATCTCCATTGGCCAAAAAATCTGACTGACACTTAAGGATTCTGATTCCCAAGGATCAGATTACCTGTCAGGTTACTGAGTCTCCTTCATGGGGTGCGAACCATCCTGACCCCAGGATACCTGGCACCCTGGCAATATCTCAACAGAACAGTCTTCTGTCAGTGTTTGTTGTGTCCCAAGCCTCATTCTTCCTGCTGCCTCTGCCATATATTGGTGTGGATTTGAGTAATGATTCCAGCTTGGCGTTTTATAGTGAGACATTTTTAACTCTCTAATTTGAATTAATCAAAGAAGAAAAAACTTACAAGTACTTAAATGAGAAAGACTGTGCCCAGCTGGCATGGCTCAGTGGTTGAACATTTAGATTCCTATTCAGGGCACATGCAGGGAGGTTGTGAGTAGTATTTGAGAGTGGGGTCTTTGGGAAATTATTGGATAATGAGGATGGAGCCCTCGTGAATAGGATAAGTGTCCTTATAAAAAGGCCCCTGAGAGATCCCTCATTTCCCTGTCAGTTGAGGATCCCTCATTTCCCTGAAAGCTAGCCCTCTACAAGCCAGGAAGGTAGCTCTCACCAGAATTTGGTCATGCTGGCTTCCTGTTCCGGGACCTACAGTCTCCAGAACGTTGTGGGGCTTGCGGAGGCAGATGCTCAACGATTCTCTCTCATCATTGATGTTTCTATTTCTCTCTTCCTTCCTCTCCCTTTCTCTCTAAAATCAATAAAAATATATTTTTTTAAAAAAAGAAGACTAGCACAGTATCACTAAAAGTCAACACATTATTTTATCCTATTATTTTTCTAAACTAAATGTACAGGCAGGAAATTTCTCTCATTTACCACCATGCTCCATAAATGTCATGTGTATGTACTAGCTACTTAAAGGCACTTAATAAAAGTTTTAAGTACTTCTGCATAACTTAAAAATGGAATATTAGGCACACAATACAACTAATTAGTTTGAATTCACTGGGACTAAATCCCCAATAATTGCTGCTTAAATAACACTAGAATTTTTGTAAAGACATAAATACCCCCTAGGAGGTTAAACACTTTTTTTTTAACTTCAAAAGTCTAGTCAAAATGTGTTTGTTTGTTTTCCTACTGATTTTTATACAAACATATACCCATGGAGATAGCAAAAGGAATTCCATTTCAAAGCCGGAACATGTCCCATATTATTTACCAACATGAATATTCTGTGTAGGGTCCTGCACCAGCCCACCTTAGAGAACAGTAACTGACAGAGTTGTCCCTCAGCCCAGAGACCCTCACAAATGTCAAGACCCTCCTCACCCTTGGGCATGTGCTAAGACATGGCCGCAACTACAGAGGAAGGAGAGGGACATCTCAGGGCTGGACGACTGCAAATAAAGCCAGGAGGAGGGGGAACCACGCAGGAAGGGGAAGGTGAGGAGTGAAGGAGGAAGTGATCGTATGTCTTAGCCAGCCTGTCGTGTCCATGACTGAGACACCCAAGGGTGGGGATCCTCTCTCTCTTTACCCTCCTGATGGAGCCCACAGGCTGTGCGGACTCCATGGACAGCTTCTGCACATCTAGGCCACATCGAAGACTTGGCTTCTGCCCATGCTCTGGTATGGCTTCCATGAGTAACCTGTGAGCAGTCACACCGTTGGGCCTGGGCATCTGGGCCCTGACTGGGCTCGGTGCCTCTCCCACGTAGACCACACTCAGCATGCCTGGAACCCTGGAAAGAGTGGCATGGCACTTTCCTTTCGGCGTTGATTCTGCCTGTATAGCATCTCTGCTGCAGTACATGTGTGTGTTGAAACCCAACCATCACGTAGAACATCATTTCCTTCAAAAATGACTTTGTCACAAGGAACTTATAGGTGATAGAAGGGTGAGCAGGCGGGTGAACAGTCCCTGTCACTGCCTTACAGATTCTTCCAGAGTCAGCACTCACTGTGGCTTTGGACATGCTGTCACCTCCTCCCTGTCTCAAGAATCTGAGGATGGGGATGCACTTCAACAAGGAATTTCTTGCTGGTCATTTTTAGAGGCATGATTTTTTTTTAAGTGCTTCAAATCGGACTGGAGGAGGGTAGCTGGCAATATTTAACACTTAGGAAAAGAGAGAGACAGGAGACCACATTTTCTGGTTATTCTTAGTAAAATTTTTTTAGACTTAAATCTGTAAACTTCTCGCCGAGACCGGTTTGGCTCAGTGGATAGAGCATCGGCCTGAGGACTGAAAGGTCCCAGGTTCGATTCCGGTCGGGGGCATGTACCTTGCTTGTGGGCACATCTCCAGTGTGGGGCGTGCAGGAGGCGGCTGATCGATGTCTCTCTCTCATCGATGTTTCTGACTTTCTCTCCCTCTCCCTTCCTCTCTGTAAAAAATCAATAAAATATATATTTTTAAAAAATCTGTAAATGTGATGTGTCATAATCAGGCACTGATTTGATTGTAAAATTTGGAAGACACTGCCTCGTCCATTTTGTCAGATATTGTTTTCAATTATTTTCCAGAGACAGTGGACTTGAAGGAACCCATTAGCAAACTGGCAGTTGAAGGTCAGGATACTGACAAAAGGGCTAGAACTCAGTAGCTCTTCTAAATGAGATGAACAGCTGTATGACAAAACATGTCTCTTTTTAAAATGTCTTATCTTTTTAAATTACAAAAAAAAAATCCCCATCATCAATTTTAGTGGTATCCCCTAGTCTGTTTCCATAAAGCCAGGGAAAGGGTATCTCTAAGTGGCCAAGTGCCCTTGTGGACTGGGGTTGACCACAGCTCTGAGGAAGCCCCCTGCATTGTGACAGCACCCACATTTTTATAATGAAATCCCAACATATAACAAACTCCAGATGGGTCTGGTCATCTTCTCACTGGTATTTTTGGAAAGACGAAACCAGACCAGCCTGCTAATTTTGTTTAATCTGCTTAATTGGTTTTCATATTTTTGGGGTCTGAACTGTTTTGGAAGGAAAAGCAGATGTTGTGTGATAGCTCTGAGTTTTCCAGGAGCTGCTGCTGAAATAATTACAGGCCAGGAGCCACACTGGCAAAGGTGATCTTCTCTTCCCGGCAGTTCGGCAAGAGTGAAGATGACCAGAAAGCCGTCTCATTTTTGTCTGTCTGCTTGATCCTCGCATTCCAATGTGAGGATGCACAGTTGCTGCATTTTTCATGTTTTAGACATTTACCACCTGCTACAACATGCTTACCCATCCCCAGTCATGGAGAGCAACCCATTCACTGGACTCACTTTGTGAAAGTAGCAACACAGGCTGGAAGAGAATGCACATGAAGAACAGGCTAGCGTTGGGTGCTTTGTACTAACTATTTCATGAACGAACATGTGTAATGAATGACTGAGCTTTTTAAGAAAAACTTTAATGCAGCATAATGGGAAAAGTTACACAGGCTAATAACAGATACAAGTAACTATGTGAAATTATAGGATGGTTTTAGTCATTTTTAACACAATTATTTAAGAAAAATAATGTCCTCTGGAAGACAAATAGTGACAACGATTAGGACGTCTAAAAATGTATTTTGGGAATGAGAAGGAAGAAGTAGCCTTTTACCTGGGGATTCCAGAGTAGGCAAGGAGAGATCATTCTGGGATCTCTGCCTGTAGTCAGGGTAACTGGAGAAGGCATTTCCTCTTTCATGTTGTTAGGAATGCTTTGTAAATATGGTCAAAATGACTGTGAGCCCCTACATCACAGCCATGATTGAATATTCCTAGAATTTTTGTTAATAAAATATCTGAGTCGGTCTCGGTTCTTTTTATCTCTTAAACCCCATCTTCTACCCAATAGCCAGTCCTGTCACCTTCCTTTCCAAATCCAGGCCTGTCACCACGCCCTTGCCTGTCTGCTCCACTGCCCTGTTGAACCTGATAGTTGCCTCGGCCCCATCACTGGCCGCCTTTACAGGTTGAGTTCCCTAACAGTCTGTTCTCAGCAAGAGCCAGCGTGATCCTTAAAAGCGTCTGTCAGCTTTTCACTCCGAGTTCAGATATCCCTGTGGCCTTTCAGGATGCTCAGGGTAAACTTCAAAGTCTTCGTAGTGACTGAGCTCATCTGATACTCTGCCCCTCTCTGGGCTGCAGGTGCACTCTCTCTCCCCCTCCCCCTCCCCCTCCAGGACATTGAAAATGCCCTTCCAGGCCTGGGACTTTGCTCCATTTCATCACCTGCTTGCTCTCAACACCTGCTCAGTGAAAGCCTCCCAATACTGGTCTTTATTTATTTTTTTAAAATATATATTTTATTGATTTTTTTTACAGAGAGGAAGGGAGCGGGATAGAGAGTTAGAAACATCAATGAGAGAGAAATATTGAAATATCGATCAGCTGCTTCCTGCACGCCCCCTACTGGGGATGTGCCCGCAACCCAGGTACATGCCCTGGACCGGAATCAAACCTGGGACCCTTCAATCCACAGGCTGACGCTCTATCCACTGAGCCAAACCGGTTTCGGCCCAATACTGTCTTTAGAACTGACTCTTTGGCACTGTGTATCCCTGTTTTCAATTTTATCACTTTCTCACATGCTCCATATTTATTTACTTCTTTATATTATTATCTTTCTTAAGTGTAGGGATTTTTTAATATTGTTTGGTTAACTATTGACCTATAACAGCCTAGGAATGTTGTGGGGAATCAATAAATAAGTGCTGAATGCATGAAAAATCCAACCTATTTACAGTTTAGTTTCTTAATCATTTAGTTATATCATCTCCAAAGTTAATTTTAGTTGTCATGCTAGTTAACAAAAGTTAACTGAAGATAATTAAAGTTGCTTCTAAGCTTACTTTAATTTGGGCCATCTTTGTAGCACTTGCCTTACCAGTTACTTGTGAATGGAAAAGAAACTGGAAATCTGTCTCTCATTTACATATAAAATCATATTTCTAAGAAACATTTTCCTGGTAGCCAAAGCTTTACTGGACCTGTAATTCATAAAACACCTGCCGCTCTTCCCAGTGATTTCCAATTCATATTTTTTAAAAAGACAACAACAATAAGGAATTAAGTGTTTGCTGTTTGCCTGCCAAAGGGAAAAAGGATTTCTAAACCTCCATATATGCTTATATATGACTACAGCGATGGCACAGGATTTGTGCTCTGCATGAATCCTGGTAAAGAGAAAGTTAGAAGTTGGGAGAGTGGACAGTGATGCCGGGAAGTGTTTCCTCTCTAACTTTCTAGGATTGACTAACTACAAGTGTTTCCTGAAACCACATATCTGGGAACCCTTTCCCCACTACACTCCTGTGTATCAGCATGAGCAAGTCAACGACGGAGGTCCCCTGTGTCAACTTATCACTAAAATCACAAGTGTAAGATAGAAAAGTGGTTGTACAAAAAAACCCAAATAGCCAAAGGATAAGTGATAGTCCCTTATAGACTTATGGATATTTACTAACTGTACAGTAGAAGGAATAGATTCCCTTATAAGTATATTTTCAACTTTTGTGCATAGTTAACAGGAGGAATAGCCCTGTGAACATACCATATACCAAAAATAAGATTATTATTTGAATGTGTTTTCTAACTTGGCCAGGAGCAATATAATATAATTACAGTACACTTGAAATGTTAAAGCAGGAGCATTTAAATCGGCAAAGCGATTACGTTAGACTAGTGCGATCAATCTTTGAGAGGAATGGCAAACAGATTTCTAATGAGGTTTCAATGTAGGAGTAAGATAGTCCACGCTTGGCATCAAGACTGAGGAGTGTGCCAACGCAGGGAAGGGGTCTTCACACAGAGGCAGTCTCTGGATGGATGGTTTTGCGGTCCTTTGTCTCCTTTTCTTACTCTGGGGTCGTTTGTTTACTGCAGACCAAACTGAAGAAACACAGAGACCGGAATTGTGGCAGCTCATTTCTTGGTTGACATCCGTAATAATTTAAACAAAACACTGTTTCACATACAAGTTAGCTGCTTTCTGAGATCCCATTAATGGAGTTTAGTTCTCATTTATATTTCTAAATGTAATTTTTATTTTTATTTTTGCTTCCATTTTGGTGTTGCCATTTTTCTAGTCATAGCTCATTTCGAGATCCTTATTTTTCTGCAAAAATTAAATACAATATTTCATTCATAAATGCATCTGTAATATCCCAAGCCTGGTCATAAATAATGAACATTGTCCAACACAACGCCAGGCAGTGGGCAGTGAAGAGCTGGAAAATCCAGGAGGCACGGAGGCCGGGAGCCAATCTGAGAGTCGATATCTGGCAGGTGTCGGTGCTTTGTCTTAGATCAAAGCCAAAATGAATGCTGAGAAGCCAGGCCAGGTCTGAGGAAATGGGGAAATGGGGGGGGTGGGGGAAGAGATCACCTGAGTTCTCTGCTGGAGATAAAAACGATCTAGACTCTGAAATTAGAACTG
This sequence comes from Lasiurus cinereus, assembly GCA_011751065.1. Lineage (NCBI taxonomy): Eukaryota > Metazoa > Chordata > Mammalia > Chiroptera > Vespertilionidae > Lasiurus > Lasiurus cinereus. The sequence goes on from JAAGEH010002531.1 coordinate 69,904,364, forward strand.
TGATCTCTCTAGTCCCCAGCTCTTGGTCCCTGGTCAGAGATTATGCCTTCTGTTAGTACAAATGGGCACAAGGTACAGAAGTGTGTTTAAATATCAGTGGATTATAGGGAGGAGAGAGGCAGTAATTCATCAGTGAGGACAAATCTCTGTGACCTTCTGTGGAGTCCTTGAAACCACCTGCTATGGTTGGAGTGTTTGTGTCTTTGTCCCCAAATTCATATGCTAAGTCCCAACCCCATTGTGATGGTATTGGGAAGTGGGGTCTTTGAAAGATGCTTAAGGTAGAGTAGCGGTTCTCAACCTGTGGGTCGCGACCCCTTTGGGGGTCGAATGACCCTTTCACAGGGGTCGCCTAAGACCAGCGGAAAACACCTATTTCCCATGGTCTTAGGAACCAACACACCACTCCTCGGTGTAGCAAAGTGTAGCAATGTAGTTTACTGTTGTCATATGAAGACTGTTACCCATGCTACACCACGATTCAAGACAAAATTTCATTTATTTATAATTAGAAATAAATATTTCACAATATATAATTACATATTGTTTTTGTGATTAATCCCTATGCTTTAATTATGTTCAATTTGTAACAATGAAAATACATCCTGCATATCAGATATTTACATTACAGTTTATAACAGTAGCAAAATTACAGTTATAAAGTAGCAACGGAAATAATTTTATGGTTGGGGGTCACCACCACATGAGGAGCTGTCTTAAAGGGTCGCGGCATTAGGAAGGTTGAGAACCACTGAAGTAGAGATCATGAATGGGATTAGTGCTCCTTATAAAAGAGACCCAAAGCCCTCTCACCCTTTCACCTTGGGAGGATGCAATGAGAAGTCTGCAGCCCCAGAGAGGTTCCTTACACAACCATGCTGGCACCCTGACCTCAGACTTTCAGCCTCCAGGACTGTGAGAAATAAATGCCTGCTGGTTAGAAGACAGATTGCATATGGCATTTTGTAAGCCACCAGAATAGATGAAGACATCACCATGCCCTTGTCACCACCTGAGGCGTCAGTCAGCTCCTACCCTTGTTTTCCTCAGTCACCTTTGTTAATGTGGTTCAAACGACAGGACTCAATATAATCTAGCTCTCAACCATGAAACAGCTGTACTTATATTGCTTTATTCTTGGGTGATTTTTTTAAGTTTTACCCAGAATTTGTGTAGATGGTACACAGTATCTCTCAGAAGCAATGACTCAATTCTTATTTTTCTTCTCTAAAATTATTTCTCAGAAAATAAATTTCCCAAATCTTTGAGTGTGAACATTTAAATTTTTTTTAAAATATCCCTCAATTGTTTCCTTGTTGATAGGAAGAGTTGGCTCAATGATGCAAAAAATGAATTCCAGCTTTGAAATTCAGTGATTTTATGTTTGTTTCTTAGAGTTAGAGCATGCTTAGAATAAGGTCAAACACATTGAGGGGACAGGGATCATAGGACCTGTCATCTCTGGACTAGTTCACCCCAAGCCAAAGTCAGTCACCGAGTTTTGAAGCTAGACCACCTTGAGACACACCTGGTTCTAACCACCGAGAGGTTCTTGGGCAATCTCTGACTCTAAACCTTAGTGAATTTACCCGGACCTGCTTAGCTTTATTTCTGCATCTACTCTCTTGTGCTTATAAAAGGGTTGGGTGTGGACTGAGTTAGGGACTGTTATATCTTCTGAACTTTGATGCATATCCAAGTTCATGTGCAGATGTGATTTTACTTATTTATTTATGTACATTTACCCAACACATGCTTATTTAGTGACACTTTTCTATATAATAAAAGCATAATATGCTAATGATACCAGACGTCCACGTCTTTCTAGATGACCTTCTAGACGAAGCCAGGGCTGCAAGGGAAGCCTGGGTCCTGGGTATGTCAGAGGAAAGCCGGTGCCAGCAGCTGGGGGAAGGAAGGCCTACTTTTGCACAAATTTCGTGCATCGGGCCTCTAGTACTTCATATAAACTTCTAGGGGCTTAAGATTCTACAGCAAACAATCTTAACAAAATATATCTGCCTTTATAAAGTTCACACCTAGTGGGAGGAGAAAGAAATTGAAAAAGTATAAAGAACAATGAGAAAGAACAGGCAGGGGAGAGTGAAGAAGGAAGTGCTATTGTCTAGAGAAGAGTCAGTGAAGGAACATGATATTTGAGCAGAACCCTATGGAGGGAAGAGACGGAGTAACTGCGCCTTGTCTGCAGAAACACTACCAGGATTATCAAGTGATAGCACATGAGTAGCCTGAGTGAGGGCCAGACCCAGGAACAGGGAGGAAAAACCAGCGGAGCCATGTTTGGAGGTAGAACATTATTCAATTAATAGTAGAAAACAGTAGAAAGTGCATGTTTTGGGTTCTCATGTACAAACATGTTTCTCAATATTAAAATACAAGTGAAATCTAGCATCTCAACATTTAAGCTATCCCAATGTAAATTGAGTTCAGAAATTGGCTGGACAGCTAAAGAAACAGATGGCAAAGCTTTATTCTTTGCATTTCTTCTACTGGGTTGCTTTCTTAGGCCATCCATGCTCTGTTTCTTCACAGACGACTCTTTCCTGAGCTAGCACATGCTCTGAGGTATTTCTCCTCTGGGCTTTTAAAAGGAACAAAGAAGATGAATATCTTGATTTTTTTATAAGACAAAGCAATACCTTTTCATTGACTTGCCAAATAGAACTCTCTATGGTGTGGTTTTTGAGCTTAGGGCACTACTGTGGGTGAGGGGTGGTATGGTCTCACCTGTCTGAAGATGCCTTCTGACTGTATTTGTAGAATGGACTGTTGGGGACAGAATGCACTAGAAGCAAGATCATTAAATTTTCTCTTAAAAAGAACCAAGAGTTCTGTCCATTCCAATGGAGTGATCTTGTCAAAATTGTGGTAAATATGATCATTTGAGGAGGGTTCACGTTCATCAATATTCTAAGCATGAACTGTTCAATATAAAAATATCCTTTTATCCAGTGGCTAGAGGCATTAACCCTCAGGTCCTTTACCTATACATAGACCACAAGGTTTGTGAGAAGTGAGGAAAAGAATGATGTTGAATTTGAATGCATATGCAGGTACTTGCAACATGATATTGACCTAAATGTATGCGCAAAGTTGTAAAATAATAAACAGAAATACAATATTTGACTAAACACACTCTGGCAAGTGTACACATAACTCCTTCCACACAGGTTTAAATTAGCAAGCATTCATTTTGCAGTTTTAAATGACGTGTCTCTTACTATCTCTCTGTAAGTTCTGGTTTTTGTGATATGTGTAAAAGAGGTACCTTTCTTATCTTATAGAGAAATAAAAAAAATTATCTGGAAACATTGTCCGTCCTGAGAGCATGGTATTTTGCAGTGTATGGTCAGGAAGCACGTGAAAGTGTAACACCATGGTATTTCTCCTCTGGGCTTTTAAAAAGAACAAAGAAGATGAATATCTTTACTTTACTACAAGACAAAGCAATACCTTTTCATTGACTTGCCAAATAGAGAACTCTTTATGGTGTGGTTTTTGAGCTTAGGGCACTACTTATTTTTCTACATAAAGTGAGAAATTTAAGGCTGATACATCATTTACAGAGATAAAATTTAAATGGAAATCTCGGACTCTGGTTATATTTTTAGGATAGATGTCTTTTTATCATCAGAAGTCTTTATTTCTTACTTGTAACACATCTTGGCGGTAGACCAACACTGGCTACTGCACATATGAATAAAGTGAGATGGAGCCGTGAAGGAGGCCCATCCCCTAGCCTTGGGTGAAGAGCTGGTTTTGGGAACCTAGAAACCAGTGTGTTTCCACTATGCACATGAATCACCAAATCCAAATGATCTTTGCAAAATTGAAGTCCCTGGAATTGTGCACTTGGCCAATATTTTAAACAAGGGCTTATATCACATTCTTTATTTGCTCCACGGTGTACATCTCAGATCTTATCTCCTGGATTTAGGCAAAGGTAAAATACAAATAAGACAAATAAAAGTTAGGAACAGGAAAACCAGCATTAAATGAAGTTAAACCCACTGGTTTGCAGCAGGAATTCTAAGAAACTTCTCTTACATGCGAATGTCTCTGTGATTCTTCAAGAGGAAGGTGGAATGTATATATTGTTTTCCAAATGCACATGGCCAAGTTGGGGAGCTATGATTAATGTCTTGCAGGATACTGTTCCCCTGGTTCCACTCAGAGAAATAATGAATTGAGAGGCAGAGTTTGCTCTCTCTGGTTCCCTTTCTAGACTGCTCACATACTGAAGGGAAGTTCAAATGCACAGGTCTGCCCCAGGGTCTCCCATTCATGATGCTTGTGTGGAAATGCACGTCAGGATAACTCATCCCTGCTGATCTTTTCTGGGTCACATTATTTCCAGAATTCAGCAGCTCGTTTATACATCCTACCTGTGGATGTATAAACTCTACCAACCATGCTTCTATCCATGCCTCCACGTTAGGTATAGACCAGCAGGTTTCCACAAAGATGCTCTCTCTTTCTCTTACAGATCCACAGCCACATGTTTTATCTTTGAAGTCGGCAAATCCTCTGGGATTTTCCCGAGTTTACACATTGGTGAAGACTAGGGAGATGGAAGGGGTCAAAGGTTGAAGGGCTTCATCAAATGCTATTTATTGCACACTAACTAAATAATGCTAGGATGTTCAGCTCTTTACATTGTTAACTCATTTAATCTTAACAGCACTTTTTTAAGTACACACTGTTATTCTTATCATGACAGGAATATGTGCTAAGCTAGTAAATTGCAGAACTGGAATAGAGTTGAAGTCCAGGGATCAGATTCCAGAATCCGTGCAAACAACACGGTGCTGTTTGCCTCCCATCAGTTAGCATGACTGTTCAGTTTCTAAGGGAGTTAGGAATGTAAGAGGTTACAGTCAGGGAGATAGCACTGGGCTCCAGGAGGCAGCTGAAATGGGATAGAAGCAGATGTCCCAGCAGTGGAGATGGGCAAGAACCTCAAGGACAATGATTTGGGGTCCTGGAATCATTCATAACGATGGCAAGAATCTTCTGAGGGACGTTAGGACCTTAGCCTGTGCATCAATAGAGAGGTGGCCCAACATGTCTGTATTGGGGAATAATGAAGCAGGACCCTTAGCAGCTACAAATGCTTTACCCCTTCTTTACTAATGAAGAATCAATGAGTGTTTAAATTGCCTAAGGAGATAAAGTGAAAAGAATGTTGACTATGGAATCCACAGTCCTAGCACTAGCACTAACTAGCTCTGTGACCTGGAACAAAAGATGTCATCAATTGTGACCTTAAAAGTGTATAGGGTATCATATGAATTCACGTGATGCCATTTCAATTGTCATGCAAGTATAATGTCGTGAATTAATATTATTTCTCCATTGTGGAGCTGCTACATTCAGCAATTCTGCTTTTAGAAAATTTTAAGTTTTGAGCTGATCTATATAGAATAGTTTCTAGACCTCTACTCTGGATAATAGTTTTGAAAAAGGTAATTTATGATAAAGTTTTAACTAATAGAAGAGTTGTGATACTGCCCCCTGCCGGTGTTGGGGTTGAAATGTAGAAGTGTACAACTAAGGGCGCAAGAAGTATTTTCTCTACTCACATGTGATGTAGCTGTCTGCTGGGCTGGGTCTAGACACTGGTTTCTGACCAGAAGTCTGTATAACTTCCAGTTCCTATGAATAAACTATCAAGTACAGCTGGAGGACTAACCTAAAGCGAGTGTCTAATACAGACCACGCCCTATTTTGCACAGCAAGCATGCAGAGCAAGCATACTTTTGCATGGGTTAAAAACGAGCGCTGACTCCTTGATGCAGGGAGAAAAACCAAACACAATCCTTCCTCCCTTGGGGCACATCAAGAAGTTGCAGAACCTATTAAAATCTATTGCCCTGATGATGGAATTTGTTTCTAAATGAATGATGGTAATGTGTGCTTTTGCCCAAGTGGATGAAAACTAAAATATAGTTTGCTGTCTTGTGGATGCTGTACTCTGCGAAGACAAATTCCTAAGAGTGGATAAAAAGTCCCATTGCCTTTAATTGTTTTAATTTACCAGCATTCATTTTTCTGGCACAACAAAATAAATAAGTAGGTAGATAGACAGATAAATAAAAATCCCCAGAGCCAGTAGGGAAGATTAATGCTGACAGCTCTAAGAGCGTAAGTAATCTGGTGTTGTTTCTCAAAGGTGCCTGAGCAAGCAGTCTTGGTTTGGATGGAAAGCAAAATGCTAAACTCCTATTATATATAATCACTTTAATTCTGAGCGGAATAAACCTTCCTGTAGAAGCATTAGTTACCATTATTTAAAAAAGTCATCTTTTCTTAAGCCCTTATTTTCTCTCCTGGTGGAAATGCATGATCATTTCTTGAATGACAAAATGATTGATTTTTGTTTTTCAACCAACACATCAAAAACTGAAAAGCCAAAAGGAGGAAGGGAGGAGGTAATGATTCCCACAGAACTTTCTAAGCGGTGTCTAGAAAGAGACTTTAAAGGTCACCTCTTGCTATTTAATTGGAAAGTCCCGGTGGATTCTTGGAAATCTAAATTAAGATCAGCCTTGTCAAGAGAGAGGAGGGGCAGGCCACCTCTGTGTTAGGCATTGTGCTTCCTCAAATATGTGTGGTTTGGATAAATTATTTCCACTAATAATGGGAGGATCATCGTCATGTTGTGTGTTCCCTGTGATAACGCGAGCAAGACAAAAATGGTAATGGGTCCAAAAAACAAAAACGAGCAGTATTATTATTCCTATACCTGGTGAGACAAACAAGGGTCTTTGCACCAGGCTTACTTTGGAAACAAACAGAGAACATAATACTGATTTTCTCTTTCGTCTCTTCTGCATCTGAATAAAACAGCTTTTAAGTCCACTACAAGTTCATTTTCCAGGGACCCACTTGGCTGTCTTTACTACCAGTATTTGAATGGTTTAAACTAAGGACTTAGTACCAAATGTTCTTCCTACACCTACCAAAAACATAGACAGACAGAAAGAAAAAACAGAATCCAGTCCCTATCTTGTTAAAAGCTTAGGCCTTGTATAAGTTGAAGTCTTCCAACTTCAAAGTCATGATGAGAAAAGAGGAGTTGAATTATTTACTAGCATTCAGTTTCCAAATACTCAGAAAATTTCTATTTGTAAAAAATAATGTGAAGATAACTCTTCTCAAAAAACCCTCAATAGCACTAAAGCTTCCTGTCGTGCATGCTCTATTACATTATGTCTTAAGAGTGTTGAATATGCAGCTAGCAGAGGGTTTCTCTAAACAAAGAATACATTTGATCTGAATATATATGGATTGATTTAGAGTATATAAAAACAAAATAAATATTATGCTAATCCTATTTTATTTGTTATGTTTTTCTAAATAAAATTCGAATGGCATCTAAGATGTGTTTTAGAGAATATGAAAAGGAACAAATTAAATATTTCACTTCAAAGAGCTCCTTTTAAATATATTAAAGCCTATTACTTGTACATGCTGATAAGGTACATTTTTTATTTATAATAGTAGTCCATAGGAGAAGGAGTCTCAATTCTCTATAAAACATTCCTGTTTCTATTTATTTAAAAAGTTACATCTCATCATATATAAAATAGCATTCAAGCAGAGTACTATAAATCTGGCAGAAAGAGATGATCTTCAAAAGAGAGAGAGCAAGTGTGTGTGGAAGGGGAAAAAAAGAGCCATGTTATCATTTTACTTAATGCAAAACAAAATACCTGTTCACACACATGCATGTTGAGTTTCTTTTCTGTGAGGTTTTCTTTTCCTAAGGGACAGGATGTGTCATAGCTGGTAATACTGGGTTCTGGGTTCCGTCAGTATAATAAAACCAGAACACAGCCTTGCATTGATGGAAAACTCTTAACTACTTGTCATAAATAATTCTCAGGTTCCTTGACTTTCAGAGACTACCCCTTTTGGTCCAAATGTATTTGATTCTCCATAAGCCATGCCAGATTTCCCAGCGCTTCGAAAATCGTACGACAGTGGGAAAGAAATTGTGATTTGGTCCCAATAAATTTAGAAATGATTTGGTTTTACATTCTTATAGTGCCCTTTCTCCAAAGGAGTAAATTTTTTTTAATATATTTTATTGATTTTTTTACAGAGAGGAAGGGAGAGGGAGAGAAAGTCAGAAACATCGATGAGAGAGAGACATTGATCAGTTGCCTCCTGCACGCCCCCTACTGGAGATGTGCCCGCAAGCAAGGTACATGCCCCTGACCGGAATCAAACCTGGGACCCTTCAGTCCGCAGGCCGACACTCTATCCACTGAGCCAAACCAGTCTCTGCAAATTTTTTTTTTTAATAAAAAGTTGAGTGTTAGTCTGTGGTAGCTGATGTCATAGATTTTGGTGTGCGGAATCAGCTGTGATATTAGTTATCACCAGTATTGGTGCATTAACTCATGAAGGTGGGTAAACTAGTAGGGTAGTTGTGTCTAAACAGGAAGCAGTGTGTCAGGCATAGTGAGAGGGCATAAGGTTTGAAGTCACTGAGGTCTGGGTTTAAAATTCAGCTTTCTTTGGAACTGTCCAGCTCTCCTGAGTCACTCCAGCCCTCAACCCTGTAGAGTGGAGGTGATGACACTTGCTTCTCAGAGCAGTTGACAGAGTCCCAGTTGTTCATGGGAAGCACCTGAAATGCCCCAGGACTCATCATTGGTAGATGTGTATGAGTGGGATGTAAGATTTTTCTCCAGGAACTTCTTCAACCTCAATTTCATAGATTTCAGACAGATGCATGTCAAACAAATATTTACACAAATTCTGTGTATCTCAAACTATAAAATTTCTCAAATGTTCCTTGATATGAACTATTTCAAAAGAGGCTTAGAGTTAGGTTTTGTGCCTGAGCTTTTTTTTCTTCCTTGAAATCAGCCAATCGTATCTAATAAGAAGGGAATATGCTAAGTGACCCTCACACCATCACAAAGATGGCACCACCCACAGCCAATAAGGAGGGAATATGCTAAATGACTGTCCCGCCCTCAAATATGGTGGTCCCCACAGACAATAATGAAAGAATATGCTAAGTGACTGTCCCATCCTCAAAGATGTTGGCACGCATAGCCACAAGATGGGAGTGCCCAGTCCCCTCAGCTCTGCTGGGGCATTAGGCACCCAGCAAGTCTTGGATAGCAGTTGCCCAGCCACCCAGGGCTGGCCCAAGGCACAGGCAAGCCTCGGATGGTGGATGCCCCTCAGTCCAAAGCTGCCTGAGGCTTGGGTAACCAGGGCCAGCCGAGGCTTGCACTGCTGGCAGTGGCAGCAGCAGAGGTGTGATGGGGCATCACCTTCCACTGATCGCCTCCCACCCCTGAGGGCTCCTGGACTGTGAGAGGGGTCAGGCCAAGCTGAGGGACCTCCTCCTCCAGCACATGAGTTTTCATGCACTAGGCCTCTAGTATTGTATAAATTACTAGGTGCAGATCAAAATGTTTATTGCTATAATAAGCTACAGAGAATAAATAGATAGAAAGAATAGAACCCCAAATAATCTCATGTCAGCCAGCATTTTAGCTATATATTTTGCTGTTTTTGAAAAATATCATTAGATATTGGTGTCTAACAGCATTCATTACTGAAACCCTCAACAAAGTTCTTTGTGTTAGCTGATCTGTACTGTAGAAAGTGAATTTCCTATGGAAGGAACTTTACCATAGTTTCCAAGCTATTCCCTAATCATCATTGTCTCCATTCACATAATTTATCTTTTTAATTCTATAATAAAATTGTTTAAATGACATGACTTAAAATATTTGCATTTCTGAAAAACTTGAGACTTCCCAACATTTCAGAAAAGTTTAAATCACATTAATTGGGGGGGAGGGTAGAGAAACCATGAACTTTCCTTTTTATTTTGGCATATATTTTTCCATAGCACCTCAGTTTCCCTGGGTACAGCATGAAATACATTTCTATTTACCAGTGTATTCTCTTCATTAATTCAGAGACTTCCAATAAAATCATATCGGCCATAATAGTTGAAAGACCAGGATACAAAAACAAATATTGAATTCCATTTTCTCTTTTTATTGATGTTCTGTAGGCTGGCTCTTCATCCTGTTTACGCCAGCATCGGGTACTTAGCCCAGGGGGATGGAAAGTGTAACATCATTAAAATGAGCTAATCCATTATTTTTAAAGTTTCTTCCTGAAGCATGGCTAGACTTAAAATGTACAATTAAGCCTGGGATTATCCTTGTAATCACCATGGAAAGTATCACTGGTGGGCAAACAGCAAAGGGGAGCAATCTTTGCAATGCTGTGGCTGCCAGTGGTATTTATTTGGCTATAAATAACTAAAGGATAATTCTAAGTCGAAGGAAATGCCATTATGTTCATTCTTTTAAATGAAAGAATATGTCATTCACATGTATTGTTCGGTCTGAATAAGACTTAATCAGTTTTCTGTTTTGAATTTAAAATAGGCATATTAGAGGATTTATGCAAACATTAGATCTTTAATGTGTTAAGGTTATAAATAAAAATAATGTGGAAAAGGGACTTTTATAACAAATGTACCATAAGGATTGGGTATTTTTGTCAGATGTGATTATAATATTACCAATTCTAAGATCATGCTGATGGAAAACTTTTTAAGACTATAAGGCCTAGGTGTGTCTTTGACACACATAGTTTGGGGAGAAGAATGATATTGCACTTGGTATGTTTCTAAAGCCCCTTGTTCTAGCTATGACTCTGCAACTAACTGAGATAATATTGGGGGAGAGAGTGTAGAATGCCTCCAGCCTCCAACTTTTATATAAAATATGACTTTTGCATTAGATGAGCTACAAAGTCCTTTTTCTTTCTTTTGGGGGGATTTTTATTTAACTTAAATTTATTGGGGTGATAGTGGTTAATGAGATTATGTAGATTTCACATGTACAATTCCATGATACATCATCTGGATATTCCATTGTGTGTTCACCATCAAAGCCAAACCTTCTTTATTGACCAGCATAAGAGCTTATTTACTGCAAGACTGTGATTATTATACTTAAGAGATATGACTAATTCAGAAATGAAATGTATAGATAGGTGCCATGTGTATTACCCTAACCTGTAGTATACAGGAAACTCTAGTCTAAAGTTAATATTTTCCTCTTTTTTTTAAAGTTTTCTATAAAGCACAGAAATTTTGCAACAATAAAGTACTCCTTAATATTAAAGACCACTCCTATGATGCCTTCTATGTCTACCCTATATGACATTATATAGTTATGAGAACAGTGTATTAAAAGAGAAGCCAGACATTTGAAATTAGAATAATGGATTGTTACTATGATTAATAAAGAACGATTACTTACAAATAAGAACAGAAAATCCTAAAATCCTAATGGAAGACTGTACAAAAACATGAGCATATCATTACTAAGAAAAGAGAAAATGTTTACAAGATATATAAAAGTGGAATCAAACTTGTTGAAAATCAAAGAAACCAAAATGAAAAGAAGTGTTATAGACTGAACGTTTGTGTCCCCCCGAAATCCATAGATTGAAATCCTCACTCCGATGCAGGGATATTGGGAGGCGGAGACTGTGGGAAAACTTAAGAGTGGAGCCCTCAAAATGGGGTTAGTGCCCTTATAAAAGGGACCCCGCAGAGTTCTCCAGCACTCTGCCTGCCATGTGAGGATATAAGAAAATGCCTCTCTGCAACTGGGAAGCAGGGTTTCTTCAGAACCGGACCATCCTGGCAGCCTGTTTGCTGATTTCCAGCTTCCAGAACTGTGAGAAATAAGTTTCTGTATTTTATAATTCACCAAGTCTATGATAGTCTGTTTTAGCAGCCCAAACAGACCAAGACAAGAAGCTATACCACTTTTATCTACAGTGAGCATCTACTCCAACACTTACAAACTGCAGGCAGAGAGAGAAAACTACTCAAGTTTTCTTTTAAAAACTGGCAGTATGTATGGCACCTTTAAAAATAGTTAGAGCCACTGACCAATTCAATATGCAGAAGTCAGTACTAGCAACTTTAAAAAAGACTATGCACAAAAGTTTAGATATAATTTAAGAAAAATTATACAAAGTTAACTTGTCAATGAAAGATGAATAGCTAAGAAATCATGGTACTCCATTGATTAGAGCATGATGCAGTCCTTAATTTTTAACGGCATGCTATAGGAAAACTATGAACCATAATGTTAAGAGACAGTACCACAAATGCCAATTACAATAACACATGAAAAACACAATACGTCTGGTTAAGTTGTATATTAATCTAATGGTTTATTTATAGCTCTACGTTGTGGAGTGTGGCTAATTTTCATCTTAAATGCGATCTCTGAATGCATAATAATCTGGCCACTCAGTGTGTGTGTGTGTGTGTGTGTGTGTGTGTGTGTGTATTATGGTCCAGTGCATGAATTCATGCATGGGTGGGGTCCAGCCCCTTGCAGGGCACAGCACTCCCATCCTAGAAATTTTTAGGCTGACATTTGGAATAATGTCTTCTGTCATTTTTATGACAGAACTTGCCAACAACACTTTAGACTTATCCAGGTTGGCCAAGCATAGGAAAGAACCTTGCTAGTGAAATGTATAATCCATGTCACAGAAATGGAAAAAGCAACCCACTTTCTAAAAGTGATACTAAGTCTGGGAGAGCTGTTGAATCCCTGATCTGAAGAAAGTGAGTGGTCTTCGGAAGACGTGAGATTCATTATAGACAAACCAGCACTTGGCTAAATCTGCGAGGGGTGTTTTTTATCACTTGGCTTATGCTGATTCTATTAAAGGAAGGCGTCTTTCCAAATTTCTTGGAATACAACTGTAGCAGATCATACTCTCTGGCAACTGTAAAGATGCTGAATTCCTTGGAATGAATTCTACACAGTGATCCAATGAATACTGTCTCATGTTCAGTCAACCTTTACAGAGGGTCTGTGTGCCAGACGGATACAAGCGAACGAGACAGAAACGATCTTCCCTTTGGAGAGGATTTTTCTAGTGAAGGAGACAGATGCTAGGTAACTAGCAATAAGTAACATACTTCCATATGGAACTCAGGGACATCTAAAAACGAGAAATAATGCCATATCAGGGAGCTTTCAGATGTAACAGAAAAACCAACGCAACGAATGACTTTAGTGTCTCATTTCTCTTGCAGTGACCATCCAGGCTGGTGTCGCTCAGCAGAGTCACTAGGGACCAAATGTTTTGGGAGTCTGCTCGCCTGTGCCTTATGCTATGGGTGTGCAGCCTCTGCCTTCGCTCTGTGGTCCTCAGATGGCTCCTGTCTCTCGAAGGCCATCTGCTCTTTATCCCTGTTAGACGGACGGGGCTAGCTTCAAGGGCTGATCTTGGCACCACAATGGCCAGTAACCATGTGGTGTTTGGCCGGGCTAATGAAGTCTCATGTTTATTGACAAAGCCTAGAGATGCTAATTCTTCCAGGAATTCGCTATTCATTTGAAACAGTTGATCAATTAATTTGCTTTCCAATACAGGGACAATGAAATGTTAGTGAGACATAGCGTAGGTTTCTCTTACAAACAATCAGTTCGCTTTTTTTCTAGTTACTGTTTCTGAACTGAGCTAATCAAAGCCAGAGTGGAGAGTAATTAATCAGTTTATTTATCCCTCTGTGTGCATGAAATGGTACCGTTGTTAAGCAGCCAAAAAACAGTTGGCATCAGGGTGGAATAAATGGATTAAGCAGAAGGAAGCTGATATTTAGCCTGTGCATATTTTTTGTTATGACCACCCAATAAGGTTGATATTATAATGCTGTCTTGGACAAGAAACATGAAAACTCACAGGGTGTTTAAAAATCTCAAGTTTAGGCTGCTGACAAATAACACGTTGAATTTGAACCTGATTTTATGCGGTTTCCAAATGAAAACTGTTTCTTCTGTAGTACAGGTTTCTCATTGTTTATAATACTGGTAAATATCATGTTCGCTTTAGTATTTTCCTTTTAAGAGTAACAGTGTATAACTTAAGGGACTATAAAGACAAGTACAAACCTAAATCAAAATAGAGAGCAAAATAAACATGAAAATTTGGAAAAGAATTTTTAACTAGAGCACTTGAATTAATCTGTAGCTATCTGCACATGCTTATATAAAGACGTGTGTGTGTGTGTGTGTGTGTGTGTGTGTGTATGTGAAGAATAAAGAGTCAGCATGTAGATTTGTTGGCATAAAACAGAAGAGTCCTGCATTGTATACAAATGCCATGTTGCCACTATAATCTCATGTGTCCCATCAATGGCTTTTCTTCCAATGCACTTGTGGTCAAATGCAGATATAAACCAATATGCTGTTTGCTCATTTACTTCATGATGTATATCATCATTGTAATCCCATAGGATGGAATGTATGCTCCCCCCCCCAACTATCACATTAATATAAGTTTCTTTCTATCCTTAAACTTTACAAACTATTTAGATTCAAAACCAGAATACAGTACCTCTGAATTTACCCTATGTTCACCCCATGAGCACTAAGAAAGCCTTTAGCAAGTGAAAACACATTTCCCAAAACTAATCCATATTCACAGTAAGGAAATCTAGAAGTTTTGTCTCTTCTTCCTTCAACCAAGGGTGTATGAATAATCTGTTTAAGTTATTGTGTCAGATATTTCCATTCAGCAATAACAGGGTTGATTTTCTGTTTTCATAAGTTGAGCCACTAGGCCAAATCCATAGCACACTAATTGGACACCCTTGGTGTGGCACAAGGGATTCTAATTTTATCAGTCTATCCAGTATATATCTGTATCTATCTCTACATACTTTTTAAATGCAAATATGAGTAGTGGAAAACATACAAATGTTCTGTCTCTACATTCTATTAAACAGAATAGAAGGTGCCTGTTTGGTAGATAGTACCTTTTCCATGGTTATTTTTTAGAAGTTATAGTGGAATATTGCATAGATAGCTCTTCATTAAAACAAAGAAAAATTGAGTTTTTGTTAAATAAAAGATGAGATTGGTGAGGTTTTTAATGCTCTCAAAATCTAGATATAAATTTCAGATACTATAATCATAAAAATATAAAAGATTTAATAATTAATAGCACTATGTCAAATGTTTACCTGTAAGCATTATTATAAAGAAAGACAATATCCCACTGAATAATGTAGTTGTTCTTTCTTGGTAAATTAAATTGAAATTGATCAGAACCAAGGAAATTAACCCTATTATATGTTAAGTGTATAGAGTTTCAATATTAGGAAAATTCCTTTTATAATTCTGTTGAGGAAAATAGGGATAACGAAAAGTAGATATATTGTGTGTTTTATAAAAGGGTAGAGTGTTTTTTCAACACTCTCACTTATTTGGATGTAATCTGTGTATAATTTATGGATCTTAAATATTCACATATGCTATGCAGTTAGAAAGCTGATTTTATTGAAAATGTCCAGTTTCTCTGTTACTGTGTCAGTAAGTCTTAATATTAAGTTCAGATATTTTTTAAAGCCTTATATTAGACTTGAACTTTTGTCAGACTAGTTGTAAACAATGTGTTTGAGAAAGGAATTGGTAAAATTAATCAAAAACACTAAGATAGTTTCATTATGTGTCTCCGTGATGCCTGTTCAAAGAAAACAACCAGTTTTATAAAGATATTTATTATAGCAACATATACATGTACTCATATTTACTAATATACATATAATTTATTTAAATAAATTAGTATGTAAGTGAAAGAAATTGGAAATAAACTAAATGATCAAAAATAAGTTAACGTGCCCTGCTGGTGTGGCTCAGTGGTTGAGCCTAATCTGTGAACCAGGAGCTCATGGTTCAATTCCAGGTGAGGGCACAGGCCCTGGTTGCAGGCTCAAATCCCATTGAAGGCATGCAGGAGGCAACCAAACAATGATTACATCTCATCGATGATGTTACTGTCTCTCTTTTCTTCTCCCTTCCTCTCTGAAATCAGTAAAAGTATATTTAAAAAGAATAAGGCAACGTGAAATATTGCAGTACATCCATAGTGTCCTCGGGTGTAGCCATGATGAGTTATTTTTCCACAGAATAAAAGTCTGGGAGAAATGCTTATAAAGCAGTGGCAAGTGCAAAAGAAATGACTTTAATTTTCTAAATTAATAAAATAAAATAAATATGTTAATGCATAATAGTAGAAGAAATGCAAAGTATACAATAATCATCTCTTATGGTATTAAAAGCCATTTTAATTTTTAAACTTTACTGAATTTTTAAGTTTTCACCATCAATATGAATTACTTTTATTTTTAAAAAGTCTGAAGAAGGAACCAAGAGGAAATGGATGAGAAGGCACATAACAAAATATCATCCTGGAAAAATTTTTAAAAAAAAAAAAAACTGGATAAGAAAGCCACACAGGCCTATTTGCTACTGTAATTTTATGTGAGATATTTAAAGTTGGAAAAAGCATAAGGCAATTAGGGCTCGGAATTATGCTAATGGAAGCACATATTGGCGAAAATATCTGGTTAATAGTCACATTAACTGATGATTAAGGGAGAAGATGCTTGACTGATGTGCTTTCCCCCAGACACAGTAATGGAGCTGAGCTGCTGCCCGCAGCATCCCGTGTGCAGTTGCAGAGGGCGCCCATGCCTGCTGGAGGCCCGGACAGTCTCTTTCTTTTAATTGTCAATGTAATGAACTCAATAATAAAAATGGCCGGATAAAAAAAAAATCTGTGTAATTGGAATACATTATATGTTCAGCTCCTTAGATGAACAGTAGCATATGCTTTAAATCCCAAAGTCTTGTCTTTCTGGCAACTCTGGATATTTTCTTTATAGTTTATTTATTTATTTTTTCATGAAACACAGTCATGCATGGAGAAATATATGTTCTCCCTCTATGTGATTGTATTCATGTTTAAGTTTGCATATGAATGTGCTTAGCCTATGAGGGCCAAAATATGGTTTGGCAAGTTCATAGAAAATAGAGCATCATGGATAACTCTAGTCTTGCTTTCTGGAAGCTAACTTCTAATTTTCAGAAGGAATTGTTTGTGAATTACCTTTTTCCAAAATCCACTTACATTATCATAAATATGTGAAAATATACATATTGACACCCTAACATTAAATAACGGTATTTATATTTTATAATGCTGGTATTGTAAGCATTCCCAAATAGGAGTTGCAAGTCAAAATACATGTTAGTCTTCTCAATTTCTGAAATAAAGCTCAATTCTTTCCCAGTATTTCTCATTGGGGATTCTCTGAAGTCAACATGTCCTCATCCAATAGTATGTAAGAATTTGGAAATACGTTTTATTTGCTCAGAGCTTTTCCTGGGAAGTCCAATATATTCAAGGTAAATTCCCTGTCTTATTAAATAATTTTTCAAAACCCAAACACAAAGGATCATAACATTTCAAAGGCCTATGCTGCCAGTTAACTGGGAACGTAGAAATTAAGCTTGAGGAGAATAAAAACTTACATGATTTCTTTTAAAGTTTCCAGTAAGATGAAGCATTGATCACAGAGAATTTTGATGCAGGGAACCATGTTCCATCCACCAAGGATTCGAATAGTTGGAAAGGCACTATTTAGCATACATTAAAGTTAATGAGAGACTATGTAGGGATGAAGGGAAATATGTCATTGAACAAAGAATCAACTATATGATGTTTTTATTTGAATTTTAACAATGGCATCTTTGAAGTTCTGTTAATTATAGAGAGGAGACCCCATTCCTGGATTGCCCTGACAGTCTACTTTATGCCAGTTGTCTGGGTATAACTATTGATAGACACACACACACCCCTCTTGATTTTATTTCAAAAATTGTCCCAGTTAGAACCATAAATCAAACTACTCAGGAGGAACTATTCATATGTATGTATCCCATCTTCTTCCACAGTCAATTCATTATTAAGAAATTAAAGGAATCAAAAGGAAAGACTGTTTGACTTGCACTTCTTTGCTAACAAGGGTGCCCCAGAACTTCTGAATAACTTATGGACAGAAGATGAACTCTTTGCAACTATTACAGTCTCTGGGGACCCTCCACACCCCCACCACCCACAAGTAATCTTCAGTGCAGTGTAGGTCTTTACCCAAAAGGAATGATTTTGATGCCCATTGGGGCATACCTAATGGTGCCTGGGAAAAGCCAGGTGTGGTTTGATCTTCCAGTTCAACAGTGTGAATGATGTGGGCCCGGTGGCAGAGACCTGAGAAACCCATGCTTTGGGCACCATGCTTGGTTGGCACAGGGATTGAGACCTCCTTTTTGAGCTGGCTGCCCTGTCTGCCAGGTAAATAAATTTCCCATGTGGAAAAAGGTGTGTCTGCTGCTAGTTGTGGGTATACGCCAATTGTGGTGATGTGATTTACATCTCACATCAACACTACTTGGTCCATTCAGAGCTATTAAGTAATTGAACACGTATAATTTTAAGATGTAACCACTCTTAGCAGCTACATTCACTTGCTCTGGGGAAAGGAATAAAGGATAAAGAGAAGAATTACATGTGTATTAGACTTTTCATGAAAGGAGGAAGTAAGTCCCTTAGCAGGACTATGAGCTGTATAGTTTACAAGGATAAAATTGAAGCATGTCTTTTGGAAAGAATTAAATCATGTTGATAGGTGTCTTTTTTTTTTCTAAATGCTGATTAAAGCATCTGATCTCAGTGGGGCTATGTAATAAGGACATCAGTGATAATGCAAAGAAATTGTTTATCTTGTATGTGGGGCCATCCAAATTTCTTCCTTGATAAACCATAGGTCACTAAGATTAACTGTTGTGTTCATTCTTGGTAATTTGCTTCTTCTTACATTGCTTGAATCTTATAACTCAGAACCCTTTATCAAGTGTAATAGTGATATTGGACCATATGCTTTTATTAGCACCATTTGTAGTTCATATACTAAATCTCAGAAACTCACTAACTCCTCCTGGAACCTGTCCCAGGCAGATCACCCTCTACATCCATGTGGATTCTATATTCAAGGTGGTACCTCCTTGTATGTTCACCCATTGAACCCTCAGCTTCCAAAAGAGTGTTTGGTTCATTGTGGACACTCACGCATATTTATTGATTGAATGAATATAAAATGAAAAAAGGATTAAATGTACTTTTGTAATTGTATATTTTCTATGAGATTGCCTTCACTACTGAAAGTGCTTTGCAGATGAAGATTCAGCTTGTGCATCCAGTCCAACAATAAGCAAATGGCTATTTTGTGAACCTTTGATATCCTCTTATCAGCATCAGTTATGGTCAGCCTTTGGGGTCTTCCTCCGTGTCTCATATGCTGCACACACACCCTGAGATTGACTGAGTTGAGATTACCACATGGCCGTCTATGCTGAACCTGTGGACAACCACTGGTGACCTCAGAAGAGGCCCGGCCACCCCTGAGCCTGTGACACTTGTGTGAAGTTGCTTGTGTGAAATTCTTCCCACCTCCTTCTTTGACCAGGCCTTTCTATTGCTCAGACTGTTGCTCATAAATCTCCAGTGGTCCCAGGTCTTTCCAGAATAAATGGCAAGAATTGGCACTTGGGGTTTCTCACAAACTGGCCCGTTGATCAGCTAAGACCATCTCCTACTACATCCCTTCACTTCCTTCTCGAAGACACCTCCTTTGCTTCAGGCATACCAGGATATTGTCCATGTCTCAAACATCCTCTTCAGGTTCACACGTCTTTATTCAGACAAGCTCTCTCGCTCAGTGCACCCAGTCGCAGCTCTAATCACACTTCCATTATTTTTTTATTAACCTCTCCACCACCGAACCTATACAGCCAGGATTCCACACCATCTCTCTGTTGACATGTCTGCCATTTCCTCCTTCACATGCAACCCTTCCCAAGCCAATGCTTCTGATGCTATCATATCTTAGACTTTGTTCTCCCACCAGCCTATCCTCACTGTGGAGTCCTGCACATGCGTAGAGCAGGAGTGCAGGATGTTATCTGTCCCTCCAGTCCCTGGCACAGTGGTAGGCAGACTGGACACATTACTATGGTGATCAATGACCTGAACTCTTATTTGTTCCCTCTTTGGAAAATACCCTTTCAATAGAAAGGTGTAAATCTTAAATCCAACTTGATTTCTTATACAAGGAATTGAGAATTGCTGTCATCTATTCACAGGAAGCAGTGCAATTGGCTTAGTCTTTAAAGGGCTAAGAAACATAATACTAATTCGGTTCATTTTGCCCTGGCATAGATCAACAAGTGCATCATTCGATTATTGTCAATGCTTCAGTATTTCCAGCTGGTATTCTACTCCATTTCTTACAAAGTGATGAGTTTACTTCAAAATATGAGGGGAGCCGAGATTGGTTTGGCTCAGTGGATAGAGCGTCAGCCTGCGGACTGAAAGGTCCCAGGTTCAATTCCGGTCGGGGGCATGTACCATGCTTGTGGGCACATCTCCAGAGTGGGGTGTGCAGGAGACGGCTGATCGATGTCTCTCACTCATCGATGTTTCTGACTTTCTATCCCTCTCCCTTCCTCTCTGTAAAAAATCAATAAAATATATTTAAAAAATATTAGAGAAAATATATGGCTTCAAACTTGGGTAGCTTTAATGAAGTTGGCTAGCTCATATTTTTAATATTCATCATTTCCATTTAGTTATCGGTTAACAGTATTAAGGTATGACTAATGAACTAATAAGTAAAATACAATAATGTCAATTAATGGAGGTGTGCTAGTTATTTAATTTTCATTACTTTTGCAATATCAGGGAATCAAATGAGCTTAAAAGCAATCAAAAACAATTTTGAAAGTGTTACCAAAAACTTAAGATTGTGTTGTTTTATTTTCTAAATAAAGTCGCTCTGTTTAATTCCTACTTTTAAAAGAAAGAATAGGTGGTTTACAATTTTTTTCTTTTATGTAACATCTTTGAAAAGGCACTGACCATTGCCTTCTTTTGAATTTTAGATAAAGAAAAAGTAAGAACAGGTAAAAAAAAATTTGAAATACGGTGCCCAATGAGTAACAAGTAATTTAATATTTTCTCTCTTCCCATATTAAATTTTTAAACTACTGCTTTATGCATGATATTCTGAATTTAGTCCTTCTCATTGAGGCATTGCTTTAATAAACATGCCAGACTAGAGATCGCATTTCTCTTTGGTTACTACCAGGGATGATGAGCTTACAGGTTCAAAATTCAGCCCGGATAGCTCTAATTATAGAGAGGTCTTTATAATGATGAAATTTTCTCCCCTTCACCTCTTGCCCACTTGTTCTGTCCCGCAGGTTTACCAAGTGTGTGCTCCTGAAGGACAGGAACTGAGTCTTAGTCATGGTTGGTTCTCCCACCTCACCAGCACCTACTTGGACCTCAGTAAAGACAGGGTCTCAGCTGTGTGGACAAGCTCTTCACATATTGGAAGGCACTTAATGATCCCTGCTAGGTTTTTTCCTCTACTCCAGCTCTCTCAATGCTCCTCTTACTGGTATCCCCAACTATCATTTTATCCTCATCGTTTTGCATGAATACGGAAATCCCAGTTGGTTTGCATGAATACGGAAATTCCAGTTGGTAGGCACTCAAGGAACAGAAACTTGACTATTTAACACCCAAGGAATTTGAAAGGAAGACAGGCTCCAAAGCATCTCCCAACCAGAAAATCATTTTGTAAAAAAAGTCTTCAGATAATAAGAGCTATGTCCCTAAAGTCACTTGAATTGCAAGACTTGAAAAAATAAGATTGGCATACTAGTTGAATCTCCTATCTGCAACCAATATGTACATTATAAATACTGTAAAATGTGTGGTGTGAGATTACAGAGTAATTCAATTATGAATAGTCTTCAGATATATAGGAATTGGTAAACTATGGACTGAGGGCCCAATACTGCCTGTTTGCTTTGTTAATGAGTTTTATGGGGATATATATACTGTTGCAACACACACACACACACACACACACACACACACACACACACACACACAGAGCAATAAGTCCAAAGCAATGTATCTCTGCAGTAGGTCTTCATTACTTTGTATTTTTTTATGCTGGTAGGTAGGTTGATTGGTTGGTTGGTTGCTTCATTTTTGTTTGGTCTGTTTGGCATATCTTCTCACACTCCCCTTCCGATCTATCCCAAATGTCACTGCTCAGTTGAAATAATCACTTGCCACCCTAATCCTTCCCTTTTATCAACCACAAAAGCACTGAGAGAAATATTTCTCAGGCTAAATTATATTCTGCAAATCTTAGTTAGGGTGTTATCTAGAAATGTTAAACTGACTTAAATAAGTTATTGATTTTTCTTTTTCTTTCATCTTTAGCTCATATTAGTAATCTGCCATGTCAATATTGGTATGAAATTCCTTTCCATTCCACTATCCAATTTTACCCAATCTTTTTGTTCAAGACTTGGTACAAACCATACTTCTGCCCAAATATCTCCCTGATGAAGTTCACTTCATTGTTTGCTTGTTTTTAGTTTATGTTGTCATATTCCCAATTTATTCAAATGTGTAATGTTTTCTATGTAGCCCAATATTAATTTCTAGTTTTAAACATCATTTCCATTTGAAACTACTTTGCTCAAGATAACAAACCATAAATGGTTTATTTTTTAAAAATTATCTCAACCCCAGAAACATACAATATGGAATATATCCAGTGTATTCACTTTAATTCATTGGAAAATTATATTAAATAAAAGATAAATCTACTCAGGATTCAAAGAAACAGGTAATTAAATGTTTAACCCTGTGTTTCTGCAAGTATCTTTCTCTTCAAAATAATATGCAAAAATACATTATCCCTTATAGACTGAAAAGTCAATCATTAGATCATTTTCCTCTACAATTGTTGGCTGCCAGAGTTGTTCCATGGAGTGCACATTATTGTGAACTAGGTTGGACCCTCATGGCTTTAATAGCACTGTTTTTACTGGCTTAGGTTCTTATGGCTCGAGATTCTGGGAAGGTGTTCATCTCATAGGTCTGTTGCATGTGGCACTACTTGAGATCATCTACTCTACCCACTGGTCTCAGAAGGAAGCACTAAGGAAGCTTCATCCAAGGTCAGGCACCCCAGTGTTCACTCTCCACATGGCTAGCTTGGGCTTCCTCACAGTATGTAAGTCACCAGTAGTCAGATTTCCAAAAAGGAGCATTCTGTCATGAAGGTGTCCTAGAGCTGTAGATCTCTTGAGACTAGAAAGATAAAAAGCATCACTTCTGCTGCATTTTAATGGACTAAGCCGGTCATGACCAGGCCAGATCCAAGGGCAGGGAGGGAAATAGACATCCCTTCTCAGTGGCTGAAGTAACAAGAATTCATACTAACTTTAATTTGTCACATGCATTTCTGACATAAATGTGCCTCATTGAATTGGCTGCACCAGCCAGGATTAGCTGATGCATTGGAACTGTAGCATATCAGTCCAAAAGCTATGAGTTGATTTCTGATCCCTTTGTGGATTTTCATGGTTCTTTTTTCACCAAAAAAGGCTTGTGAAAATGTAGAAGAAATCTCATAAAAATGTTCTACTAAATGACATAACCTCAGCAAAGAACAGTTGCTAGTACCATTTTATTTTACATAAAAACTAGAGGCCCGGTGCATGAAATTCTTGCAGGGCAAGGGGATGTCCTTCAGCCCAGCCTGCACCCTCTCCAATCTGGGACCCCTTGAGGGATGTCCGACTGCCCATTTAGACCCGATCCTAGTGAGCCTAAATGGGCAGTCGGATATCCATCTCACAATCCAGGACTGCTGGCTCCCTACTGCTCACCTGCCTGCCTTCCTGATTGCCCCTAACCAATTCTGCCTGCCAGACTGATTGATGCCTAACTGCTCCCCTGCCAGCCAGTTTGCTCCTAACTGCCCTCCCTTGTGGGCCTGGTCACCCAACTGCCTTTCCCTGCAGGCCTGGTCACCCCTAACTACTCTCCTCTGTAGGCCTGGGTTCACCCCAACTGCCCTTCCCTGTAGGCCCGGTCACCCCCAACTTCCCTCCTCTACAGGCTTGATCACCCCCAGCTGCCCTCCCTTGCAGGCCTGGTTGCTCCCAAATACCCTCCCCTGCTGGCCATCTTGTGGTGGTCATCTTGTGTTTACATGGGGACAGGATCTTTGACTACATGGGAGCAGCCATCTGGTGTGTTGGAGTGATGGTCAATCTGCATATTACTCTTTTATTAGATAGGATATAGGCCTGGTGCATAGGTGGGGGCTGGCTGATTTGCCCTAAAGGGTGTCCCAGATCAGGGTGGGGTTCCCTTGGGGTGTGTGGTGGCCTGTGTGAGGGGCCTGTGGTGGTTTGCAGGCCAGCCACACCCCTCAGTGATCCAAGCAGAGACCCTGGTATCTGGGATTTATTTACCTTCTATAATTGAAACTTTATAGCCTTAAGTAGAGGCCTGGGCCCACCAGGGTATATGGAAAGCTTGGCTTCTTTCATCACCAGGGCAACCCAGCCTCCCTCCTGCTCTCTCTGTGGCTGTAGCCATCTTGGTTGGGTTAATTTGCATACTTGCTCCTGATTGGCTGGTGGGCATGGCTTGTGGGTATAGCGGAGGGGTGGTCAATTTGCATATTACTCTTTTATTAGATAGGATATTTCTACTGACTTCTTCTCAATTGGTAATACCTGTTGTTTTTTTCAAATAGTGATGATACTTTCCAAGGATCCAGACGCATGAAGCTGTTCACATTTACAGCATGACAGGCTAGAATTTTTTATTGAATCTCTAAAAAGGAGAAGAAAGGGGAAATATTAAGTATAACCCTTGCGCTTTGGGTACACAAAAGTTACAGTTTTCTTATATAAAACTGAAGGCCAAATACTGGACATTTCTGTTCTCTATTTCCTGACACAAAATGCTGTTCTGCCTTCCAAATTAGGCCAAAAAGAATGCTGTCACTATTGGTGGTGAAGTGTGTGTGTGGGGTGGGGGGTGGGGGGTGCAGAGAATGTGTGTATACTTGCATGCAAGACGGTCTAAATACATAATATCAAAGTAATGAAGCACATATATTCATCAGCTTATCAAATTGACATTCTGGGTCTAGCTCATCTAGAGGGGAGATGAAGTCCTGTCCCAGGACAGTGTATTAACTATATAAAATCCTAAGTTGGGAGGGTGAATTTGATATTGGCGGTAGTTTTCCACTTTTTGAAGGTCACAAAAGAGAAAAGGAAGTGGGGTTTTTATTCTTGTTTTGCCTTTATGCTTTTTCAAACAAATTTAAATTGTCCTTACCTGCACTATTATTTTTAAACTATTAATCATTTATAAATAGAGCAAGAGAAGCATGTCGTCCCTGACTCTGGAGGAATCGGTTTATTTCAGTTTATTCTATTTTAAGCCCCATTTCAACATTTTACTCCTTTTCATGAGGCAGAGGGAGAGAGAGAAAGAGGTTTAATATTAACCTATAATAATAAAAATAAATTCACTTTATTTTTTTCTTTAGTGAAAATGGAGATCAGTTCCACCACTTAAAAATAAAACCAATATTACATTTGTTTTCCTGGTTTTCTCTGTCTGAATAGGAAAAGAAATGAAAGAAAATCTCTCCTCCATTCGGGGTATCATTTTCTCCTTGGTTGAGAATGAACTGTGTGTTGAAGGGTGATCACCCACTTTCTAGGGACTCTTTAATCATTTCACTTTTTTGATGCTTTAGGAAAATCTTTACAAATGGCCAGGTCTAGTTTCCATGGCAAATTTTCTGTGAGAAGGGCTCATTAGAGTAATTTATGGGGGGCTTGTGTGACTTCAAAATGGGTCCAATAGGGACTAAACCAACACCATCAACTTACTTCATTTAGACCATTAAGCACATTAGGTGATGAGGATTTTGTCAGTTCCTCTCCATCCAGATTAAATCAACAAATTAAAGATGAAGGATGTCCTTGCTGCCTGAGAAATCCCTGAGCTTCTTCATCAAAGCTCCCTCTTGGGACTCTGCTTTGCCCTATTGCCTTAAACCAACATGGAGCCCTCAGAAGCAGATCAGGGGCCTGCTCATAACAACTGCCACTGATGCGCTCTGATTTATCTTTGTGTAATTGTCTTCAATTAGAAACCACTAGGAACACATCATGGAACATTTATAAGTGAAAATAATGTTTCATTTAACAGGAAGCTTGAGTGAACGGGCTTAATTAAGGGGAGGAAATTTACTTTGTTCAAGTCCATAGGATGAACAGAATTGAACATGTGAAAAAAGGAGAGTTTACCAAATATTGGCATACAGGGTAGTGTTTTGTTGAGAAGAATGAATTTTCCTTATATATATGAAACCACATGATCGTCGCACCACTGTGCTGTACACCTGAAACTAATACATATTAATATTGAATGTGAAAAATGCAGAGTTGTTCCTATGTCAAATTGAAAAAGAACAATACTATAGTGTCCCTTTTTGTCACAGTGCAATTGGTAGGAAGGCAAAATTCAGCAAAATAAATAACGATTGTGTTGACAGTATGAACTGGAAATTCTTCCTTGTGCTAACAGTGCTGATCTTCATTCCTGAATGGACGTTCGGGAGTATGAGAAACAGCTTCATACTGTGGAATACATGTGCATGCTACTTGCTCTCTGTCCCCGAAGAACTCACAATGTGACAAATATTAAAAAGCAAAGCATCATAGCATGTTCTGATCAAAGATAAAGCTGCGCTGGAGACTCAGAGGATGCAGAGTCTCAATCAGCCTCGACATGTAAGGCAACAGCTATGGATCCTCACGATTGGTCAAGAGAGTCCTCACAGACCCAGCAAGGTCTGCAAAAGGCTTGGGGAACCACTGGAGACTTTCGAACTAGGGATTTCCAATGGCAGATTTCTGCTTTAGGATGTTGATTTCAGTAGCATTTGGGGAATAATTGATTGGAGAAAAAAAAAAGGCTGCAGGCATTAAGAATAGGAGAGAGGCTGCTAGAGTGAATCAAGGAGAGAGGTAGGAAAGGACTGGTTGATACTCTGGGCCTGGCATCTTCATCTGCATTACCATTTAAACCCCACAGTGGCGAGCTGAGAATGCTTATGTTCAAATTAAGTAGGCTGCAATATCGGCAGTGCCCAGTCCAAAATGAAAATATGAGCTTGTTCAAAAAGCAGGGGCAAGGAAAATGCCATTAAAAGTACTAAATGATACTAAAGATTTTCTCTTTTTCCCATGGTCTCTCTCTCGACTTGTCATGATGTATTTTTATTTACTATGAAATGCCATTCCAAGTAAGTAAAAATTTTAAGTTATTGACATGAAAGTTCACCATTTATCTTTATATTGTGCAGTGTCAGATTTAAATGCAAATATGGGAGCATTTACTTATACACAGAATCACTGAAATTAGGCAATTCATATTCCATAGCCCATATATGCATATGTATTTTGTTCTTATCAGAGTGGTGAAAACACTGCACCAGCCTATTTCAACTATTTCTGTTTCCCTCTGCAAAATGCAAATATTCTTCCAACATTCTCTTATTCAAAATAAAGAAGAACTGAAAAAAAAAACACATCTGCCGGTTCCTATGTCTTTCCCTTTCCTTCTAGGTCATCATTTCCAGCATAAGTAGTTGGCCAATATAGGGGAGTAACCGTGAGTAAGAAAGGATATGATAGTTATCGTTCATGTTTTATAGACAGTCATTGCCTTCTCCATTTAAAACAAGCTCTAGCGTGAAGGGAAAACATAGCCTTTTCGGTCTGTTGGTACTCCTGTCTACATTGTCATAAACTTAACACACCTACCTTGTACTGGCGTTTAATCTTGCTGGACTCCCACAATGCATCATGGGTCCTGCAGGACATAGCAAATGCTATATGTGAATAAGGCAGCAAGGAAAGAGAGCATGCAAAGTGTGTATATCTTCTCCACTCAGGTACATGTTCCATTGTCTCATTGAATTTCACTTGCAAAAATAGTCTAAAGGTCAAATGATTGAGTTTCAAGATGGCACCAGTAGAGCATTAAACCAAGCTTGGGGCTCTCTGAGAATGGGGCAGTTTTTTTTGTTTTGTTTTGTTTTTTAAAAAAATATATTTTATTGATTTTTTGCAGAGAGGAAGGGAGAGAGATAGAAAGTCAGAAACATCGATGAGAGAGAGACATCGATCAGCCACCTCCTGCATGCCCCACAGTGGAGATGTTGTGCCCACAAGCAAGGTACATGCCCCCATCCAGAATCGAACCTGGGACCTTTCAGTCCGCAAGCCGACGCTCTATTCCCTGAGCCAAACCGGTCTTGGCAGAATGGGGCAGTTTTAATTTTGGGAAGCCACAGGGCTCACTCCCATGAAGCCCACCCTGATAACATTATGTCAGTAGATCTGAGGGGACTGAGAACAGAGAGGGCCTGTGACGTCATCCATGTTCTCTGGGGCAGTGGGGAAGATGTGGTGATGTCTAAAAAATTATTTGGTGATATTTCTTGAAGAGTGGTAAGGCAGACTTTATCCAAGAGGCGCTACTACAATGTGGTTTTGTAGAAAGGGAGAGAGATTAGGCTCAACTCTCAGTTCAACAAGGAAAAGTGGGGATTTGTGGCCAAGGAGTAAAGTGGATGGGAAATTACTAGGAGAGAACATCAGGAGTCAAGGAGGATTTCGGCCAAACCAACCTAATAGGATTCTTGATACCAGCCGGGGTGATTACACACCTCCTGTGAGATGGTGGAGGGTGAAGAACCCCATCAGATATCAGGAGTTATCAGCTATGGAGCGTGCGGGATTCTGGTTATACTGTCTTAGAATGACTCTTGCCAAAACCGAACTCTAAAGATTGGACCTAGTAAAGACAAGAGCATAGAAGAGCCAAACAAAATTTTTGATCAAGGAGGGAATCTTTGTCCGTGGAAAGAATTAACTCCCGTCCTCCCAGCACAGAGCTTTTTCTGCCACCAGGCAAGAGATGACAGAAAGTCCCAGTCACGTCATTTAAAGGGAGCAGGTTTCAAAGGACATTTACAGGGGAGCATGGATAGGTAGAGGCTTAGGATCTCAAAAGTGATTTTGCAGAAGATGTGCTTTTAAATATCATAAGAACATGAATAGATACTTACATGGGTGCATTTGTGCAAATTATTTCATACATGTGACTGCAAGTGCATGTGTTTAGTGAGGCCTCCCATTCGAAATCCTCATTCTTGCACGAAGGAGGACCTCAGGACAAGCACAGCTGCCGTGCGATGGGGAGATGGCGAGAACATGAGGCTGACCCAGCTGCTCAGTTTCAAATATCAGATATTAAACGTTGGAAAAGAAGTGATATTTTAATGTTACATTTTTCCCCTGCAATAAGTAAGAAAAAAAGCAGATGGAATCAAGTAGGCCAGATTCCAGGAGTTGGGGCCGTGGGAAGGCGCTCATAGAATCAGATTGGCAGGCCTGTAGCTACCCTGTGGAATTATCAAGAGCATGTCTGCCCGAGGAAAGCATAACTTTCGTGAACACACACCCAGAGAGCCGATGTGCACTGTATGAGGTCCGGGACTTCCACAGAAGGCATGAGGACTGCTTCTTGGTATTGGAAGCCAAAATGCCATTTTTTATTTTCCCTGTAAATCTATGGCAATGCAAGTGCATGCAGGGCTCTGAGGAGCTGAGCTATCATGGGTGAGTTTTCATTCAGAAACAGCACCGTTCTGGCATCTATTTGCAGTGGGCAGTGTGATTGGTGGATGATGTCCCAGGGCTAATGCCTTCATTCACAGAACAAAGCAGAACTGAGCCCAGGTGATGTCACCTGAGTTCGAGCAGTGAGACTGCAGGACAAAAAGGATGATCAGCACTGGTTTTCTTTTTTCCTCTCTCTCTCTCTTCTCCTTCCATTCCCTCCTTCCTTTCTTTTTATTCTATTTTTTTTAATTCTACATTAGTTATTACTAGGAAGTCATTGAAGGGCATATTGCATATTGGAGAACCAGTTCAGGAAAAAGAGCAAAGTATATCAAACCATACCTCCCTATTTTTATTTTTTATTTTTTTAAATATATTTTATTGATTTTTTACAGAGAGGAAGGGAGAGGGATAGAAAATCAGAAACATCAATGAGAGAAAGACATCGATCAGCCGCCTCCTGCACGCCCCACAGTGGAGATGTGCCCGCAAACAAGGCACATGCCCCCGACTGGAATTGAACCCGGGACCTTTCAGTCTGTAAGCGGACGCTCTATCCACTGAGCCAAACCAGTCCCAGCCCTATATTTTTTTAGCTTTTTAGTTTGAAATGCTTCTAGATCCATAGGAACTTGCCAAGTGAAATACTTGGAGAAGTTTCCAGTAACTTCTCCCCATTCTCACAATAGAAACATCAGGCATACCTACGTAGTACAGCATTAAAACTGAGAAATGGACATTGGTACAGTCCATAGATTTGCCCAGGTTTACATACACTCGTTTGTGTGTATGGGTGTGTGTGAGATCCTATGCAATTTTATTGCATAAGTAGCTTTGTGTAACCATCACCACAATCAACACACAAGACCACTCCATCATCACAGGCCCCTCATATTACCCCTTTTTAACTGCGCCCACTTTCCTATAGCCCAGGCAAAAACTAACCCATTTTCTATAATTTTGCTATTTCAAGAATGTTCTTTATATTTTGCAGTCAGCATAATTTCCTTGAAATCTCTCCAACTTGTCGCTGTAATATATATCAATAACCCATTTCTTTTTATTGCTGCATATATCTTTCTTGTATGGATGTATCAGCTGGTTTCACCATTCACCTGTTGCAAGACATTTGGTTTCTAGTTGTTGACAATTAGGGATAGACCGCTATGAACATTTGGGCACCCATTAAACTGGACCTTCAAATTGTTTATAAAGCACGGCTGCTCCAAAGGAAGTGATATAATACCATGAGAGTTGTTTATGAATATTGCATAGTTTCTGCTCTGTAAGGACACTAAAATTGAAATGTATTTTTTAAATCATGTAGGTATTCAAAGTCACAAAACAAAAGATCACCTTTTCCTTTCCTATGAAACAGAAGTGGTTATTTGCATAAATTCCATTAAATATATGAGGTGTCAGCTTCACGTGCATTAATAAAATCTATTTCAGCTCAGCTCAATGCCATAATAGACAACGCACTTATGAAACAAGAGCAGTTGAAAGAAAAGCTTTGAGCAAATCGGTGTGTTGTAGAGAAACAGAAGAGTGGGGTCCACACACATATGCATATTCACAGGCACATACACATAAACATACTTCTTACACACACACACACACACACACACACACACACACACACAATCTCAAGAAGCTAGGAAAACAGAAATTTGACATCTCCTTTTGCCCAGAGATGCCTCTAAGGTGAAGGAGCTCGCTTCACAGATAGGATCCTAACAACAGGATCAGTTCTGAGATATTCGATACAGAAGACTAAAACGTGGAACATCTGAGAACTTTACCAGTTCATCTTCTCCTTCCTGAGAAATTAGCTGTGAATGATCAGACTGCAAAACACAGTGGAAGTCTCTTTCCTCCACAGGATCAGCCAATGAAGGGATCAGGTTAACCAAAAGTCTATGGTGCCATGAACATCAGTGGAAGTCAGTAACATAACAATATAGAATGCATTTGGCATATAAACCACATAAACTGTTCAATTTTGGATAGTTTGAAGGCATTGGAGAATATTTTAAGATCTGAGTCATCAAGGCATAGTATTTCTGGTCATCTGCAATTGTGATTCAACACATTCCAATTCATGTAGTGCTCACAGACCAAGATATTTTAGCATTTATTGTCTAATGTGGCTGGCACTCTGAAACATTGCTTCAACTACAGTAAAATTCTGGCATATTGTATAAGCAGTGAAAAAATAATGCCTAGCCCTGGCCAGTTGCTCAGTGGTTATAGTATAGGCCCACGAATGGAAGGGTCTTGGGTTTAATTCTGGTCATGGGCATATACCTCAGTTACAGGCCACATGCAGGAGGCAGCCAATTAATGTGTCTCTCTCACATCAATGTTTCTCTCTGTGTCTCTCACTCCTTCTTAAAAAATAAATGGAAAAAAAATATTCTTGGGTGAGAATTAACAAAAATACAAAAAAAAAAAAACAAAAATCTAGCCTATCATGAGAAGTTCCCCAGAAAATTATCTATGGAGCGGATATAATGTGAGAATTTTCTAATTTATAATTCACCATTTGTTCCTGCTTCTGATATTAAATTAGATATAGGTATAGCGATAGGTAGATAGATAGATAGATAGATAGATAGATAGATAGATAGTCTCTTGTAATGTAAGTACAGAAACTTGAATGCGTGCCTTTCCCATAGTAAGGGCTTGGCTTTTGTGTAGCTAGCACATTCTGGCATTCTGGGTGATTGAGCCTAGGGCTTAATTCTTTGTGTTTGCTGGAAACTGAAGTATGTATTTTGAAGGAACACAAACAAAACAGAATTCATGTTCATTCTCCCTCGTTTAGCTCTGGCTGGCCAGCTCACAAACCCGACAGTGTGGTGTGTTTTGTGATAAACATTGGAACCGTGTGTATCCAGGCTACAGAGTGGGAGCTGGTACCTCTCTGCGGTATCAGTCGTCGGCATAATTTGTCCAGCTCCAACGAAATTAGTTTAGAATGTGAATTTCCTTTGCATCAAACCAGAAAGAGAATTCATAATAAGCAATGTTGGTCTGATTTGTTTTCTCCCAAGGTTTTGAAAACACCAAGTTGTCTTTACATTTTTACTAAGGCAAGAACAGTATCAGTTGCAAGGAGAAGCATCCTGTGTGGGACAGATTGGGAAACTTAAACTGTCAAAGAGAATCATCTTTCCTTAATGAGACAGTCTTTGTTTTTCTTCCCCAGTTCAGTGTGGGAAAATGGACAATTTCAGTTCCACAGAGCCTGTAACATATTTTCGTGACGATATTTATTGGCCCCAAACGCAGACATGTTGAATTCCATGTTGTTGACTTATTGGACTTGCCTCTGAGCTGGCTGTGCTCTCTCAGGCCTCTGTTCCTCTTGTGATAACAATAGCTTACTTTCCCCTCTCCCCCCACTTTAAAGCCTCATATGTTCCCAGCACTGTTGTTTGGGTTTTACATACAGTACAGCCTTTAACTTTCACATGATTCCCAGAAGGAACATTCTAGTTATATTCACAGTTTCCAATTAGGGAAACTGAGGCTTGGAGAAAAGTATGTGATGTGCTCAAGGTTCCATGGCCTGGTGTGCAGAAATGCCTTGAATGCATCTCTTCTTGCCATGATTCTCCAGTACTGTGTGCTTTCCTGCCCACATCCTGATTAGACTGCAGTCATGCGTAGCTCGCTCTGGGTCTCTCTACTCTGGATACGAAAAGCCAAGGGAGCAGTCACCAAGAGTTTGTGGTGAGCATGTCTTACCATTTTCTCCAGGACTGGTTGTGACCAACAGCCGAGCCATAGAACCCACCTTGCCTAAGTATTTTCTTAAGGTCTGCTCTTCCCATTTCCCCATATCTGTTCCCTTTTGACCCTCCCACAATGGCCTTCAGTGTACCCTTAGGGAGGAAATAGATTCACATAAGCCATAATCTATAAACCATATAATAATCCTATCTAATAAAGAGGGGATATGCTAACTGACCCTCACACCATTGCAAAGATGGCGGCACCCACAGCCAATAAGGAGGGATTATGCTCATTGAATGCCACACCCCCAAAGATGATGGAGCCCACAACCAATAAGGAGGGAATATGCTAATTGACTATCATACCCTCAAAGATGGCAGCACCCACAGCCACAAGATGGCAGCGCCTAGTCCCCTCAGCCCCACCAGAGAAGCAAGTGCATGGTAAGGCCAGGCCTGCTGGGTCCAGCTACTCCACACACCTGCCTCCAGAGACCCCTAGTCCCCTCAGCCCCCCAGCCACCCAGGGCAGCCTCAGGCATTAGGCAAGCCTCAGATGTTGGCTGCCCAGGGCTACCTGAGACTCAGGTAACCAGGCTGGCCAAGGCTTGCGCTGCTGGCAGTGGTAGCAGCAGAGGTGTGCTGGGGGCATCGCCTTCCCCTCATTGCTGGGTCACCTCCTGCCCCTGAGAGCTCCCGGATTGTGAGAGGGAGCAGGCCAGGTTAAGGGACACCCCCCCTCTAGTGCATGAATTTTCATGTACCAGGCCTCTACTATGTATTAAAATAGGAAGCAAATTCATACTTCATCAGAAGGTACCAGACCCTGATCACCTGATAAGTCACTTGAGATAAACTAATTTAATTAATCTTCCAAATGCCTGCATCATACACACACACACACACACACACACACACACACACACATAGTATTCAATCGGTGTTGTTAAAATTCCCATTATCGGGATCACAAAGTACATTTCTTATGTGTAAGTTGCACTTTCTACTCTATTTTTGTTTTTGAGAACTGCCCATGTTGATATATATGTAGTATCTGGCTAACTTATGTAAAAAATAAGGTGAGCCCCCAAATTCAGGGGTCCTAGTAGAACACAAAACATACTCAGGGGCCAGGCAACAAGGCAAATACCTTTACTTCTACGTAGAAGGGTGCACAGCACATGGTCTGGAAGCACGCTCACACTGAGCAGGCGGTCTGCTTGACATTTTAATCCTGACACATGTTACATGCCCCTCACTCTTGATTGGAGCTCAGGCTCACAGTCTTTCTCAATTGGCTAGTTTGAAGGGAGGGGTTGGCCTTTGCAATTTCAAGATGCAGTCAACATGGCAGTTGCCAAATTACACAGTCCAAAATAGTGGCTGTCTACACTGTTCTTTGACAGAAAAGATGACTTGTTTATTCTCACACTTATTTTAACTGACGAATAATTTAATCTAGATGCATGTCATATATGATATATAATCATATCAGTATATTTTTCTATTTCCCTATTGCTGATCACTTAAGTTGTTCCATTGTTTTGTTACTGTGGACATGAAGGCATGAACAGTCCTGTACACTCTCCTGAGTTCAGGTACATGGGTTTCCCTGGAGGCTCTACCCAGAGCAGACTGCTGCATGGTTGGGTATTTGCATATAAGACATTGCCAGGCATCGTCTCATAGCTTACCCAAGTGTTTCTTTAATTTACTTCCTGATGTACCATGTATGGCAGTTCTCATTTCCCTACCCCCTCCCAAGACTGTGTACTATCAGACTTCCTAATTGTTAGACAGCCTATTGTACAAACAGGTATCTCATGGCTAATTTTCATTCCTCCGATTCCTAATAGGGTTGAGTATTTTTTTTTAATGTGTTCAGTCACCATCCCTTATTGATTTTTCTATGCCTCAGCTATACATATATTTGTTGACCTCTCTTCTATTTGATCTCTTAATCTCTGTCTCATTACTCTGTAAGAGTTCTTTGTATGTTCTGAAAAAGAACTCTTTGTATGTTAATTGCACTGTGAATAGCTTCTCCTAGGATGTGACTTGTTTTACAACTTGATTTCTGATGTTTATGTTTTAGTTTTTATCACCTAGGAGTTTACTTTTGATGCAGCCAACTGTGAGGATAGAATGGCAGTTGAGAAATTGGCCTCTAGCACCAAATGGCAGGGTCAGAATTTTGGCTCTACCATTTGCTAGCTCTGCAATCCCAGCAAGTTCCTTACCATCTTTACTCAGTTTCATTGTCTTTAAAATGGGAATGTATTACTTATCTTAAAAGACTTGGCATGAAGATCATCTACCATATTGCCTGGTGTAAAGTGAGCACTATATAAATGTTAGCTACTAAAATTGGTCCTTTTCATATTTTGTTTTTGAAACTCTTAACATCACTGATTTACATACATATTGTAGGTATATAGTTAAAGGTTGGTGTTACTTATGATAGTCTTTGTTATACATTTTTTTCTCACAGTATTTGGATTCTGGAACTTAAACATGGTTATGATTAAATACATTTGGAATGATCTAAATTACATTTATATATTTCTGTGCAATGACTTCTATTTCAATAAATAGCATTTTGTAATGAAAGCCAACTTTATTTCTTGAAATGGAACATGCATGTAGTTACATCAGATTAAAAAAAATGACTTTTATGTTACAGTAAATTGGATAATATTATTGGGAGAAAGTTCTCCATGCATAATTCCTAAACACCTGAAATAAGAATGTTGGAGACACAGACATAATCCATGTTCATTTAATGCATAAATAGCCTGTTTGCTTTTTAAAAAGCACCCATCTCAGAGCAGTTTTTAAGAGAAGGAATTAATGCATAAACTATTCAATTGCATAGAATCCCCTAACAGACAGGGTAAAGTGTACATTCAGAGGGAATGAAATCCAAACCAGGTCTCTCTTGGGACTTCCATTTTCTATGATCATTCATACTTTTAATGCATTTTAACTGCACCACCGGAATCAGGAAACCATTTATGTGATTAATGCTCTTTGACTGCCCCAAAGGAATGCTCTCCTGCTTGGAGAGGGTAGTTTTATAGTCACTGCCAATGATATTTTTTAATTGTAATAAAAAATGCTTCTTCTTTCTCTTGTTGCATCTTAAAATAGAAACATTTTTGAAAGACATGAACAAAAAAGTATTATGAAATCACCCATTATTGTCAATGAGGCTAAATCTTAGAGCATGGGTACATCTCCCAGCTCAATGTGTGGAAATGAAGAGAGGGAAGCAGGAAAATGCCTTATGAATATAAATATATATATATACTTTTATTGATTTCAGAGAAGAAATGAGAGGGAGAGATAGAAACATCAATGATGAGAGAGAATCATTGATCAGATGCCCCTTATTGAGCATCGAGCAGGCAACCTAGGCATGTACCATGACCTCTTGGTTCATAGCTCAATGCTCAACCACTGAGCCATGTTGGCAGGCGATGGCACATTTCCGTGTTATTCAGTACGACATTTATCCTACGGAAACAACCCTCCAACATCAGAGTTTTAATGAGCGTTGGTTTGTTTCTCACTCGTGCTTTGTCATGTATGGGTTGGCGGAGATCTTTCTTTCACATGGTTACTGAGGGACCCATCTCAACACAGGACCTAACAGGGAATGAGAGCATGAAGATGGCATCCCTGCCTTTCTCTGCCTGGAGCAGGAGGTGGCACTTGTCCCTTCTTCTCACAGACTTGCACCTGGCTCCGTCTCTGTGCAGGGGTGGGAGGGGGCAGGAAGTGTGGTCTTCATTGTGCCTGCAGAGAGAGAAGTGTGGGACTTCGGTGAGCCCTGGGAGAAGCTTCCAGTGACCGGCTCACTCTTACTGCATTGGGTGGGAACTAACCTTGGCTTTAGCTGTAGATTAGGAGGTAGGAATGTGAGTTCTGGAATTGAACCGATTAGAGGTAGGAATGTGAGTTTTAAAGTTGAACCGATTAGTTTAATCCCCAACTGAGTTCCTTAAGATCCCTGTGGTGAAGGTAGCATCAGCAAACCTGTTATTCTCCATCTGTCAAAATAAATGTGCCATTGTTGTGAATTAGCAGAGACCTGGTATACAGTAAGTACTTACAAAAGGGCCGCACTGATAAAAGGAATGGAGTAGTAAATCCTGGAGGATATAACAGAACATTTTTATTGTATCAGAAAAATAATGTCCGTTTCCTGGGACTGCCATAACAAATTGCCACAATTGTGAGGCTTAAAACAAAAGAAACGTATTCTCTCACAGTTTGAGGGGGAGGAGAAGTTCAAAGTCAAGGTGTGCCAGCAGGCTGTGAACCCCATGAAGGCTCCAGAGACAGATCCTTTCTTACCTCTTCACAGTTCCAATGGCTCCAGGCATTCCTTGGTTTATGGAGGCCTAACTCCAATCTCTGCTTCCATCCTCCCTGGCCTTCTCTGTGTCTCTCTCCTCTTCTCTCTCTCATAAGGACACTAATCTTTGGATTCAGGACTATCTCATCCAAAGTTCTTTAATTACATCTGCAAAACCGTGTGTTTTTTTTCTAGTAACGATTCTTAATTTCTAGGGATTTGATGTGGACATATCTATGAGAATAGAGGGACATCATTCCACTTGTTATAAGTGTGAAAGTATTTTCTACTTCTGTATTAGCATCACTTATTAAATGAACATGCTTTGCAGTTTTTAAAATATTGATTATAGGATGACAGTTCTATTTTAAGTGTTAAACTTTGTAGATAGATGGTACTGCTATATAATGTTACATCTTTTTAATGCAAAAATAATTGCACTGGACTGACTTGGTAGTGTTATCATTTCATGTATCTAAGGTCTATAGCTCTCATCATTGTAAAACCATTTTCAAGTTTGCTCACATGCATTGACTTCACAGCAATATACCCTGTAAAAGTTGTAGGTCCCTTAAGGGATTACTCATGTGTTCATTTATATCAATCATGGGTTTCCTGAACCCTGATTTATACCATACCATAATTCCTTTGTCCTCCTGTATATGTATTCAAAAGTCATCTCCAAGGTGTAGAGTAGAGTTCTAAAACCCACTTGCTGTTGGGAAACTGATGAGCTATTCATAGAAGCTACTTGATCAGAGTAAAATATGCAATGGAATAAGTGTAGAAAATCATTCTGGAAGTGATGCCTGTCAGTGATTGGCATCTAGATTTCTCAATTATTAACATATTAAATGGGGCATATTGGAAGTATTTGTGTACATAATGGATTTTTTATATTTAAACATTTTAAATTTATGCATATATTTAATAAAGCATTAAAAATGAATATGTTTTCTACATAGTTGCATTCTGCACAATATCTTTCGTATATTATGCATATGAACATATGCATACTGGGATCATTTTATAAAAGGAATGTATACAGTGAGAATTTGGGAACTGTATATTCAATTGGTGGTAAAGTGTTGTAATTTTTAAATTACTTAATGTAAACTATAATCAGCTTAAAAGAACAGTTCACCTGATATGTCTACAAGAAGGTATAGGTTTAATTTATCATCCTTATAATGAAAAGGGGGAATGTTATTTCTTTTTGAAACTACCTCGCAAAGTCTACATGCAACTTTTCAGACTTGTCTTTTAAAAGCACTAAAATTGGGTTGAACTGCATGTATATAAAAACTATGATAAGGAACAAGTGTAAAATGTTTGGCTTTGTGAAAATTGAGCTGTTCTTTTGAAAATTACTGGACAGTATCCATTTATAATCTGCTAGTATCTATGAATCATAAAAGGTACACATCAAATGGATTAAAGTTAAGATTATATCAAAACGAGGTCTCTTTTCTCAGTAGGAAATTAAAGCCAGTGCCAGGGAGCCACCATGTCTACCCCAATGCCTTTGTGTCTTGCGGTGTAGGGGCCTTTTGTTTCTAATCCATGCATTATACCTGTGTTCTCTTTCTTACAGTTCAGCAGAAGAGCAGTTTCACTGGCAGTCACAAGGTAAAATAAGCTTTCTTTGTTTAAAACTATATATATTTTATTGATTTATTGATTTCAGAGAGGGAGAGAGAGAGAAAAAAAAAACAATGATGAGAGAGGCTGGCTCCTGCATTCCCCACACCAGGGATCAAGCCTACAGCCCAGGCATATGGCTCAACTGAGAATTGAACCATGACCTCCTGGTTCACAGGTAGATGCTCAACCACTGAGCCAGGTCGGCTGTGCCAAGTATGCCTTCTTGATGAACACTTACTACATGTATCTCTATTGATGAATTTCCTTGTGAACTTTAGAAAGAGACTTATGAAAATGAACATGACAACACCATAACACTAAAATTAAATGAAGTTGTTGTGATAACTCAGACTTTCCTGGGACCTAAGTTCTCACAATTCCCTAGTCACTTTCTATCCTTCATGTGCACATGGAATTGGAGGAAAGGGGTAGTTAGCTTTTAACACCGATTGACTGATGATTACACTATGATACTGAGTGAGAACTTCGTAGAGGTCATATGTTCATTTAGGGTACTTTTGACTTTTAAGTGATTGCCTTAAGCTTTAATATCACCTCATGTTTATGACTTTAAAATACTGCAATTTCAGATGGTCAAAAAGATATCGAAGATGAACTCACAACAGGTCTGGAGCTGGTGGACTCCTGTATTAGATCGCTGCAGGAATCTGGAATACTTGATCCACAAGATTATTCCACAAGTGAAAGTAAGTCAAGTGACAATTATACTCGAAGACAATTAAAAGAGTATCATGCATTATTTTTCTAATATAATTAATATAATGAGACATATCGAATAGGACTTCTAGATATGTTTGTACTTATTTTATGTATTTCGCTTCACTTTCATCTACTTCTTTCCCCACAGTACCCCTCCCCAACTCACATGATATTGTAAATGCTCTTAAATCAGTAATTGGCATCTAAAGTTTTTACCAATTACTGATGTAATGGTGATTCTCCACTATTCTCTGGTAACCATTTTAGCCTCAAGACCAGCTCATATATGTGTTTAATCAATTCAGTGTCTGCTTTAAAATTAATTGACAATGCTTTACTCCTACAGATTATTGTTGGTAGAGATTTTAAACCATACAGCAATTATATAACAAAATAGGAAATGCGGGTGTAATATATGCTACTGTTTAAGTGTAATGCACTTTTTATAATTCTATATTTAGCAATTTTATATTGCTGTATTAATCTCAATAAAGTATTTAAAGATTTCTTTACCTCTACTTAATTACATATTTTTCAACCAGAGTGGTTGAGATGTAAAATAAAAGTGCTGAATTGAAATGAGCCTCACATTAATAAATCATAAAATTATCTTAACTTATTTCAATAAAATCCTCTAAAAAGCTAAAAATTAAATCATTAAAACTTAAATTATTTTGATAATTCCTACATTAGAAATCAATGGAGCATTTCATTCCTTAATTTATAAAAATAAAATTTTCTTAAATATTCATCAAGATTTTTCATAGAAAAGGAAGAAGATATAAGAATAATAGTATAGTGATTCTGAAACCATTTAGCTTACATATTAGTTTATTTTCTCTATAATTTTTCTAATACCACTACTCTTAGGGCAGTATCATCATGAATATCCCGATTTATTTAAATCCATCCCATCAATAAAGCTCCTAAAGTAAGATGCATGATTTGTAATATCCTTGTTCCATCTATTTTGTATTTTAAAATGTAGGATTCTTACCTCTTCTCTCTTAGTCAATAAATATATTTCCTTTGTATGGGCAGTTGTACTTAAAATATATTTAATTAATATTTGATGTACTCAAACACCCCCTTTATTAGAGACTAAGGAAAGCAGAGATAAAATAGTGTATTTTGGGATTATATTAGATATCTCATTTTTGACACTAAAGTAAGAAACATATTTTATTATGAGGTTAGGAGAGGAGATAAGTTTTAATATATGGAAAGTAAATAAAAATAAGAAAGAGTAAAATTAAAATGAGATAAATCAACTCTATCAATCAAGCTCTACATGTAAGCATAATGGATTTCTTTGAAAAGAATAAAAATTCAAATTTGTAGTAAACAAAGATAAAATAGTGATGTGATGTTTATGAGACACTAATAGTAATGAAGTAAATGTTGAAATTAAAGGAATAGACACACTAATTATAGCAAATACAAACAGCACAAAGAGTAGAATTGAGAAGCAAATGTGAGATTAAGTGGAATTCCATGCAGAAGCACTAAGCATAGTCAAAAGGAATTACAAAGTGAAAACAACTTATAAAGATGTGCTAAACTCATAACAAAATCTAATGTGCATACATGCATAAAACTATATAGCATCTGAATATTAAAATAAAAGTATTAAAATGATAAAGTTGATGAAACATATTATGAATATATCAATGCTTGTTTATCAACTAGACTGAATACTAGAGGAAAAAGCTACAGAAATCCGGAACAAATAATAAGTTAACTTATATTTGCTGAATGGTAATATACATTTGTTATATATGTCCAAGGAATAATTATAAATATTGATCTGCTACCACATGGTAAAGACAGTCCTGTACATTAAAAAGTATAACCCTAGCTGATTTGGTCAGTGGATGGAGCGTTGGCCTGCAAACTGAAAAGTTTCAGGTTCTATTCAGGTCAAGGGCACCTGCTGGGATTGTGGCTCAATCCCCAGTAGGGGGCATGCATAAAGCAACCAATCAATGATTCTCTACCATCATTTATGTTTCTATCTCTCTCTCCTTCTCCTTTCCTCTCTGAAATCAATTTTTAAAAAGCGTAGAAAGGTCACATTTTTAATAATAATTCAGTAAAATTAAATAACAAAAAATAAGTAAAATCCCTAGCTAATAAAAGAGTAATATGCAAATTGACCATACATCCACTAGAGCTGCAAGCCACGTCATTCAGGAGCGAGTATGCAAATTAGACCAACCAAGATGGCTGCAGCCACAGAGAGAGCAGGAAGCTTGGGTTTCCCAGGCAATGGAGGAAGCCAAGCTTCCTACCTGCCTTGGCTGGCCCAGTTCTCCGCTCAAGGATACAAAGTTTCAATTATAGAAGATAAATAAATCCCAACAAAAATGGCAGCAGCAATGGAGCTGGAGAGAGCAGGAAACTTCAATTGCCCCTGGCGATGGAGGAAGTGAAGCTTTCTGCACACTCTGACCTGCCTTGGCCTCCACTCAAGGCTATAAAGTTCCAATTATAGAAGATAAATCCCAACAAAAATAGATGCAGCCAAGGAGTGAGCAGAAGGCTTGGCTCTGCTCAAGGCTACAAAGTTTCAATTATAGAAGATAAATAAATCCCAGATACCAGGGCCTCTACTTGGGTCACCAAGGGATGTGGCTCACCTGCAGATCACCACAGGCCCCTCACTCAGGCTGTTCCACACCCCAAGGGAACCCCCACCCTGATCCAGGAAACCCTTCAGGGCAAACCAACAGGCCCCCACCCTTGCACCAGGCCTGTATCCTATCTATTCCTATCTAATAAAAGAACAATATGCAAACTGACCATCACTCTAACACACAAATGGCTGTGGACACAAGATGGCCAGCAGAGGAGGGCAGTTGGAATGGACCAGGTCTGCAAGGGAGGGCAGTTGGGGGCAATCAGACCAGCAGGGGAGGAAAGGTTAGAGAGACTAGGCCTGCAAGGGAGGACAGTTGGGGGCAATCAAGCCTTCAGGGGAGGGCAGTTAGGGGTGACCAGGCTGGCAGAGGTGGGAAGTTGGGGATGACCAGGCCTGTAGGGAAGGGCAGTTAAAGGTGTTCAGGCCTGCAGGGGAGGGCAGTTAGGGTGACCAAGCCGGCAAGGGAGGGCAGTTAGGAGCAAACAGGCTGGCAGGG
Source organism: Lasiurus cinereus (assembly GCA_011751065.1). NCBI lineage: Eukaryota > Metazoa > Chordata > Mammalia > Chiroptera > Vespertilionidae > Lasiurus > Lasiurus cinereus. The sequence goes on from JAAGEH010002531.1 coordinate 69,947,520, forward strand.
GAGCAGTTAGTCATCAATTTAGGCTGGCAGGGAAGAGGTTAGGGCGTGATTAGGCTGGCAGGCAGAAGCAGTTAGGGGCAATCAGGAAGGCAGGCAGGTGAGCAGTTGGGAGCCAGCAGTCCAGGTAGGATCGGGCCTAAATGGGCAGTCAGACATCCCTCGAGGGGTCCCAGATTGGAGAGGGTGCAGGCTGGCTAAGGGACACACACCCCCATGCACAAATTCTGTGTACCAGGCCTCTAGTATAATTATGTTAAAATTAAGAACCATGCTTTTGGATCTACTGAAACAAATTTGGTCACTGCTGGATTTTTGTTTTTCAGCAAGATTAGTTATTATGTACTAAATTAGATGTCTGAAAACTCCTAGGATTTTAGTTCATTGTCCTTTTTATAAGCCTACACTTCCTTGTTTAAAGATAGGAAAGAAATATGGCAAACACAATAAAAACCAAAGAAAGAAACAGGTTGTTGGAAGTGCCACCTAAAAGTTTTATGCCAAAGGCTCTGATCCACAGTGAAACATGAACTATTGTTGTTCTTAACATAAGTATTGAGTGGATAACTAATATTTTGTGTATTAACTGTTGCTGATTTTAATGATAACTCAGTAAAATCGAATAACAAAAAATAAGCAAATATTTTACTTTATCAAACAAAATCCCAGTTTTTGTTTGTATCTGCATCAGGGTTCAGACTGGAAATAGAGTTTTCTCAAGAGAGTTGAACTGAAGGGCATTTGAGGTACTATTTCCAAAGATAATATAGCATAAGTGATTCCTGCTGAGGTTCACGGGGAACGGCGACAGACAGAAGCCCCTGCCACCCTCAGTCCTGAAGGAGACTGTAAGGAATGGTACCAGCAGAGTCAAGAGGCATGGCGGGAGCAGAGGAATAAATAGGACCTCTCTCTCCTCTCACCTTTTCCTGCCCTTCCTGTGCCTCCCAATAGCCAAACCCAATCAGAAAACAAACAGAAGGGACTCTTGTGATACATACAGTCTATCTGGGGTAAAGGGCAGAGAATGAATATGGGGAGCAAAGGAAATAATCAGCGGAACCTTCCGCTAAAGACTAGCAGAGGAAACCATGTTTATATTCTTTTTTATTTATTTTTATTTTCATTTTTTAATTGTATTTTATTGTTTAAAGTATTACAAATTGTAGTACATATGTCTCCTTTTTTTAGCCATTGACCTTTCTTCAGCTCCCCTTTTCCCTTCCCCCCCGGACATGGCACATGCCCTTATCCCATCCCCGGAGTGTCTTGTGTCCATTGGTTATGCTTGTATGCATGCATACAAGCCCACCAGTTGATTTCTTACACCATCATCCCCCC
>JAAGEH010002531.1:69948957-69969884 GCA_011751065.1 Lasiurus cinereus
CCCCGCTCCCTCAACCCTCAGTGTCTTGTGTCTATTGTCCATTGGTTATGCTTATATGCATGCATACAACTCCTTTGGTTGACCTCTTACATCCCCCCCTCACAATCTCCCTGAAGCCTTCTCCCTCTAATTTGACAGTCTGTTCAATGCTTCTCTGCCTCTGTGTCTATCTTTTTGTTCATCAGGTTATAATTGTCTTTATTATCCATAAATGAGTGATATCATGTGATATTCTTGCCATTTGCAGCAGCGTGGATGGAGTTGGAGAGCATGATACAAAGTGAAATAAGCCAGTCAGCGAAAGAAAAATGCCATGTTTATATTCTTGATATATAAATTCAACACATAGCCATGCCGTGGCTCTATGACACATTTCATCTGGTATTATGAGCCCGTCACATTCTGCTAGCCCTTTGATTTGGTGATTTTCTAATCAATGGGCTCATTAGCTGGAACAGATATGAAATAGCTAATTCAAAACTGGACCTGGCACACTGCCCTTGAGATCCAGCCTCTTAGTCCTAACTCAAAAAAGACAACAACACTAAATACCAAATACAGTCTAAAAGCAGATCGGAACAGTTCTAAGTGGCAACCCATTTCAACTCCTAAGTGCATAGAACTGAATTTGTCATTTTTAAAAGCTTTTTTCATATTTCTTTCCAAGGTCTGATTAAAATAAAATTTGAGCCCTAGACCACCTTCTTTACCCTCAAACTAGCAATAATTGCTCTACTGTACAGACTATAGTATCATACCATTGCCAGTGTTTCTCAATACGTGGCATTTTTTAAAAAGTGCCATCCATCCTAAACAATATGCAAATCATGTATACAACCTTAGCCGCTGCCACTGTGTTGTGACCACTAGCTGTGTAATTTCAATTCCAGCAAATATATGTCACATAGTTACTAGGAAAATTGGTGTTGCTTTTCTGGAGGGAAAATGTTACTGACAGAAGCTCGGGGCCATTAGCATCTCACATAATGCACAGCTTGACCCAAACTGCTATAGACAAGCTACCCTATTTAACCCAGGCATCCTTCGAGAAATAAACTCAGAGAAAAGGGTGATTATACCAGCCAAAAAGCAACAAAAATATGTCAGTCAAAATCAGGAATTGAATGGACAACTTGGGAAAAAGGGACCTATATGTTTACAGGAATTGCTAATTGCTTTAAATATTATATTTTGAAATAGTAATTATTTCTGTCCGTAGCAAATGCAAGTTGCACCATATCCTAGAAAATATCAGCATCCAGGAGCAAGAAAATTTTAGGAGCTTGATATATTCTGAGTGTTATGGCAAAGAATGAAATGTTATCTTAGTCTGAATTTTCAAGTCAGAGTATATTCAAAAAAATCAAGACTCAATCATAGAAGGTACCATCCTGAGAAGGTGAAATCCAAATAAAAAGTCATATGTAGTTTGACAAAATGAATATATCATGTACTCTTGATTTATAGTCGGTCATTTTCATTTAGTCACTGTTAATACACTTAATTCTGTGTAGTGAGAGAATCATTGGGAGATCATGTCATTGAAATGCTTTCAGACATAATTCCATATATTCTTAGGCAATAATAATAAAGGTAAGAGACATCCTTATGAGGTGAATATTTGCATAATTCCAAGGAAGCCTGGCACCAGATGATGCTGAAGTGGTTTCGGAGGGCAGGGTTTTTATAATAATTAAGCAAATCAAAACGAGAAATACATTGATTATGTGACTCACATTGTTAATGGCATGCTGAGGGGAAAAGGACTTAGTGGCTTGTTTGATTGTCTATCGTGGTGGCAGCTCAGTGCTTCGTTAGACCTGACAGGGTGGAGAGCCTCTGGGTGGGGGCGCAGGTGTCCTCTACTCCCGTTGGAGCCAGGAGACTTGGATTCAAGTCCTGTGCTGCCTCACTTCACCAACGGTTGAGGACTGTCACTGGGACTCTGGGGACCCTGCATCATTTCCTGGAAGCATGTATTCAAATAGTTGAATTTATCCTCAAATTGTTCATTCCCCATGAAATCACATCATCATATGCCTTTTGGTCCAAGTTTTGAAATACTAATGAGACAGTCTCCTTTCCGGAAGATGGTTATTGTTCCAAGTCTTTAGATACCAAATTCGCTCACACCCACTTCTGCCCACTTCTGGAGCCCACAGTGGCAGAAAAGGAAGGTGTGATCAAAAGTCGAGGGAAAACCCAGGTGTCTCACAGGATGTCATTCTGTCTCCAGGGAGCTATATTCTTTCTTTCCACGTACCGTCAATATCTTTTTTTTTTTAGCTAATGTTCAATTTATTTTTCTTTGATATTCTTCCAACACATAGGTGTTTAAAAAGCAGGTTAGACCTTCTCCAAAGAGGTCACCAGCTCAAAGGCAAACTTAGGAATCGAAGGGATAGGAAAAGGCAAAATCCACCAAACGTTACTGAAGCAAAAGAGAACAATGTAGAGTTCTCATTAAAAACATCTCTCTCGGAGTTTTCTGGAGTCAAGTAAAAAAGTTAGCACCTGGCAGAAATTTCTAATGAAAATATAATTGGGTTTTGAGTTGTCAAGGCACCATAGATGCCCACAACTTTAATATGAGCACCAGGTGCAAGCTGGTGAAAGCCAGGGCAGTCTCAGCACTGGTCTGAGCATGAGAAAAAGCAGCGGCTGAAAGCCCTCGTTAGAAAACCAGAATAAGCAGACTGTTCCCCAGAGACAGGGGAAGGCGAGGTCTCCTGGTAACACCTTATGGAGATGTGTTGTGGGATCTCTCAGACCTTAAAACACAAGCCCTAGCCGGTTTGGCTCAGTGAATAGAGCTTCGGCCTGCGGATTCAAGGGTTCCGAGTTCGATTTCAATCAAGGGCACATGCACGAGTTGTGGGCTCGATCCCCAGTAGGGGACGTGCTGGAGGCAGCCGATCAATGATTCTCTCTCACCATTGATGTTTCTATCTCTGTCCCTCTCCTTTCCTCTCCAAAATCAATAAAAATACATATTTAAAAAAAACACACACTAAAACTGCCTCTGAACAAATAATAAGTCACTTTCACAGCAACTGATATAAGCAAGTCTTCACATATTGATGTTTTATTATATCACTGTAGGCCCAGGCAGGTGTTATAGTCACTCATTTTTTTTTACATATGTGTATTAAACACTTATTAACAGTGGCACAGAAGCTCTGCCTTGTGGCATTTACACTCTAGTCAGGAAATTCTGAAATCCAGCCATCTAAATACTGTAATTTCAGGTGGATACTCACTACAAGCAATGTCACAGCCGATACCGGGTACTTGGAAATCCTGGGGGTCCCTGGAACCCTCTCAAGTGCTCTGAAAAGGAACCAGTTTTCACAATAATCCTCCAGTGTTATTCGCCGTATCCATGCTCACCCCCATGCAGTGGAGTGAGGGTGAGAACGAGGGTCTCACAGGATGAGAGCCCCACAGGGAAGAAAAGCACCATTGTTCGGAGGCTCATGGAGGGCGTTTGATGTACCCTCTTGTTTTAAATATTTTCCAGTGTTTATACACTCAGCGGCATTCTTTATCACCCATAGAAATAAAAGCTCTCTGGGGTCCTCAGTGATTTTCACCAGTGTGAAAGTTCATGAGACCGGAAAGTCTGAGAGCCTCTTTAGTTTTGAGAGAATGATCTAAGGCCAGGAAGTCTTCCACTGGGAGAAGGTGTTTGATCAGGGAGCTGAGTAAATTGCACAAGCAGGCCAGGTGGGTGTCTCAGGAAGAGATTTCCAGCAAATCCAAAGCAGGTTGTAATGCTGGTGTAAGTCCACAGATAGAATAGGGTGTTTTTAGGAGAGAGCTTTCAAATTTAGTTTTCTTCTAAATTTATTTGTATCACTTTTCAATTCTTTTCGTAATGTTTGATAATAAGAAATATGAACCTATTACCTTGGACAATTAATTTATAAAGAAAAAAATATATATGTATATATATTTATATATAATGTTTCTGACTTTGTGCTGCATTCATTTTTTAAATGGTAATTAATATGAATATAAACTTTTATAAGGAAATACTTAGAGATTGGAGCAAACTATAAAAAATACCATTCTCTGATTATACAGTTCATACATGCCATGTCAAATGCAATGCACAAAATACATTCTTGAACTATACATTTTTATTTATGTAGAGTTGTGCCGGAACCTGCCGGCAATCGAACAGTACCTGAGTGAGGGGGTGAGGATAAGAAAAAGACAGACAAGAAAAGATGGGATTGGGAGGTCTGAGACTTAAGTCTGCAGCCCCGAGTTTATTTCCAGCATAGTATTTAAGCACCAGCAGAGGAGGGGGTTACACAAATCAGGTACGTATTTGCAAACACAGTCACTGACCTTCTAAGTAATCAAGACCTTGCAAGATCTTGCACATAGGCATCAACATTTTTTCAGCCAAGCTGTTTAGTTATGTCTAAACTCTGCATTCACATCTCCGTTTATTAAACTGAAGGGTGAGAAAGCAGAGAGCTATGTCCAGAGCCTGCTTTCAGGTCTCTGGTACCCCCGTATGCCCAGGGCAGCTCCCCACAGAGTTGTACATTTGAACTTTAGTTTTTGCTCATGTCCCTCCTTGTGCACAGATGTAAAGAACTAAGAAAGGTATCGCATAGTGTGGACGCTTTACCAGTGCTCCATTTTCCATACATGGTAAAACTTGAACAAGCAAATGAATTAAGCCAGTGACACTGGTTGAATCTAAATCAGTTTTAAAAGCTAAGTGAGTACTTCTCTATTCCTGAGACCATCACAGCTTTAATTTTCACATAAAACATTAAACATGGAAAGCAGTTGACCACATGGAATCGATCTTCTGGGGATAGACTCTGAGACGAAGTTTAAAAACACAACTGCCCATACAACCACCACATCACTCTCCGTTTCCTGGCCTAACAGGTTTTCTGCTCAGTTAATTTTAGGAATGGTAGCTGGGGTCAACCACCGTCTTCAGGGGATTCCTCGGCAGAGCATGTACTGTGAGATTCTGGGTTTACTAATGAAGACTGGGGGAAAGAACCAATGTATCATGGCTAGCGACTTCTTATTCCGAGTCAGTTAGTAAATTGACAAGTTCATTCAAAGCCCATAAAGAAGAAACTGCGCCTATCAATGAAACTTATTAATAGGGCAATTTAAACAAAAGTCAATATTTCTACTCTATAGAGTTAACTTGTAGTTAGGTATGACTAAAGTGCTTTGAGCTTGGTTTAAATCAATTTGATAATCGTACAAAGAATTGGTAGTTTTTCTCATTGATTTTGTAATTTTAACAGTTCTGTGTGTGTGTGTGTGTGTGTGTGTGTGTGTGTGTGTGTAAAATTTCCACCCCTTCTTCTTTTTATTCTCACTCAACTTCTATAAAGAGATTTCCCCTTTCTCTCTATTTGATCTTGCTCTAACAATTTACTCTTCATTTAAAATAAGGTAACACTTAACCTCCAAATCATTCTTAACCTTCCACAGAGATTGAATGAATAGCAAGAGAGTGGGAATGAACGCAAATTTTCTGTCAGCTACGGATACCTGTGAATCTTGTTGGCATCATTTTCAAAGGCTACAGAAAGATTTGATGCCATTTTGAAAGAATCAATTTAAACTAAGAGTAATTATGGAATGTTTCTAAACTTCCTGACAAAGGTAAATCTAAGCCGCCACCGTCAAGTGCCCGGTTCTCAAGGTGTCCATCCCAATTTGTAGGTTTTTATTCCTCTAACTGTCCGGATTTGGCAGGCTCACAAAACACTCATGAGCACCTGTTTCAGACATTGCCTGGATCCCCTAGCTGTTTAAGGCATTCTTGTTAACACTTTTCTTTTAATAGTGAAATGATCCCTTGGAATTAAATTGATAACTACTCTTTAGAGACCTTGTTTTATGCATGTGGCTTCAGTTTCCAATACTGATGATTTTGATAGTTATAGCTCTGTCCTAACATTTCATTTATACACATAATCAAACGTTGAACTTGGAAGTCCTAGAAGAATTAAATTAGTCAGATTATGTTAGAGCCAGAATTAAAATCAAGCCCAGGGTAGTTTTCTAACTACATAAATCCCTACCATCTCCTCCAAGTAATTTTAAAACTAAGTCCATCCTTCCCCCAAAACACTGAGTTGTCAATACACACCATCTCCTGCCAATCTTTCCCCTGGGAAAGCCACTGAGTGACTATATGTTGTATTCCAGGACGGATGTTCACCTGAAGCAGACCAGAATTAGCAACTCCCAATAAATCCCCTTAAAACTTGTGGAAACAGAAGGTGCGTGGCTGGTTGTCACAGGGCAGTTCTGTCTGCTCAGTTTTCTAGAATAACTCACTCTGCAGTGTGGGAAACTCCCAGGATGCATCAGTGTTGGCAGGAATATTATCCTTCCAATTGTCAGCTGAAGAGTGTCCAGTAACTTTTGGCTTTTCTTCATTTGCTGTCTCCACTTGGTCACCAAGTCTTCATAAGCTTTTCTTTTAAAAAGCAACTTCCTCTCGCTTCCTAATGAAGCCACTGCCCCCGCTAAGATTATTATAGGTTTCCTTTCTCTGCACAGCAAAGCCCTGGTCCCAGTCTCTCCAGTATCTAAGCACAGAGTCCTACTGCTTTCACCATAGATGTTCAGAATCTCTGTCTCATCTTACTCCCCTCCTTCTAGATGTGTGATACTCTGCAAACTCCCTCTGCTAAACAATTCAGATCCCCCAGTCTAATCTGTTCAGAGGGTTGAGGTAACATAGAGGGATTGGATTAATAGATTCCGGACAGTCAGACTTCCGGGCAGGCTGCATGAAGGTGATATTTAAGCAGCACTTTAAGAATGAGTTTTGAGGTTGACAGAGAATGAAAGTTCAGGCTGAGAGAACAGAGCGAGAACTTTGTTTTTCTTATCTGTTTGCCCTGACACTAGATTTTGTTTATAATATCAAGCAGGCCATTTTAATGATCTGTGTCGTGAAAGTCTCATTTGTAAAATGAAAGCTCATGGGGTGTTGAAAGAGAGCACTAAATGATATATGGGACAGTTCTGTCATAAGGTTTTTAGGACACATTCCAATCAAGGCTTTATTATTCTCAGACCCTGTGGCTATGTAATTAGATAATAATACTAATAACTAACATTTATAGAGCAACTTTTATTTTTCTAAGCACTGGCACATCCATTATCGCATTAGGTGCTCAAATGTGCAGAGCTTAAATCTGTAGAGACAGAAAGCTGCAGTGTGGTTAAGAACAGGCACTCTGAAACCAGAATGCCTTGCGAGTGCCAAGCCCACCACCAGCTCTGCATCTCAGCGAGTGGGACCTCCAGGTCTGTCCCCACAACTAGGGATGAGGGTACCTTCCTCCCTGGAGTCTTGTTAAGATTCAATAAATAGACATCAAGTGCCCAGGGCAGTCCCTGGAACTTCGCAAGTGCTCAGTGGAGAGTAGCTGGTGTTACTAGCAGCAGCAGCTGCTGCTGCTGCTGCTGCTTCTTCTTCTTCTTCTTCTTCATCATCATCATCATCATCATCATCATCATCATCATCATCATCTGTGTTTTCACCAGTGGAAGGTGGACTAGAGCCATCATCATGATCATCATCATCATCATCATCTGTGTTTTCACCAGTGGAAGGTGGACTAGAGCCCATGACCACTGAATTCTAAATAATGCCATACTGAAGGCCACTAGAATTTTCTGTATTATTGCAAAGAATGCAGTCTGGTTAAGGTTTCCTGTATTCTGGGACTGGTGTTCAGCTAAAGGGGAAATAATTAGCAATTCTAGAGGAAGTCTCAACAAACTGAGTACACATGGTTATGAAAACCCTAAAATATCTAGTCCCTTTCAGAAGAAATTGTCTTTCTCAGTTTGGTTTATTTCACTTAGCATTATATTTTCTAGGTCATCCATGCTATCCCAAAGGGTAAGAGATCCCTCTTTTTTTTACAGCTGCATGGAGCAGACTGGCATACCTTGATGTGGTATTGGGGGACAAGAAGAGCTAAACCGAAGAGGGGGGAATATATATATGGCATAGAAATGGGCAATAGGGTAGTGAAGAGCTAGGGGGTGGGTAGGGACTGGGAAGAAGGGGGTAGGGGAGCAAACCTGGAGATATCTGCAATACTATCAACAAAAATACATTTCAAAAGAAAAGGAGAAGAAATTGTCTGTACATGGCAGTGTATGCGTTATTACAACCTGCACGTGAGTCTCAACTTCTACACAAAAAATTAATATGGCGATCTTTCCATGGGCTGAAATTCGTCTCTTCCCACTAACGATGGACCCCAAGCTTCTAGTCCGCACCCAGATTCTCGAAGGAGAGGTCCCTCGGGGAAGTCGCACCATCTGAGGGGTGAAGATTTCTCCTGCGAACAAACTGACTTCTAGGCAGGGTGGATTTTCAACCTGAAAACGCTGATGTGTGTATATGACTTAAATGGTGCTTTGATGTTAAATGATAGCAACTTCTGGACTTGGGAGATGGAAGATGATGATCCAAGTCTCATCTTCATTTAACCAAGTGTGGGACCCTGGCTGACTTCTCCACACTCTAACAATAAGGGAAAAGATACAACATCAGTTGTGTGTTTTTTCACAGGTGGCTATGTGGTCTGGAGTCACTTCATATATTTGAAAGCACAATGAGACATTAGTGTTTCATTCCAGCTTTGCCCCAAGTGTCGTTCTAGGATCATTGTCAGATTCCATGGCCCTCATCTCTGTAGCACCCTTAGAATTTCTCCCCTCTGTCCAGTTGGGACTAGTGTGTCTCAATCAGATCAAGGACACGTGCTCTCTGGAGTTTTATCAGTTTATTAAAGATTTCACTTTCTCTTCCTGGCTGCTGGGCTGTTATTTACAGTGGATACTTGAGTTCAGCTTTGTCCGATGATGTGGAAGATTCAGAATGGTCAAAGACATCACTGTGACCAGATCAGTGTCCTAGAAATATACATACCCTAGTGTGCCTTCTGCTTTCTGAGACTTCAGAGGACACTGTGACCTGCTATTCCTCATAGGTGAAGTTTCCTCTGGAGCAGTTAAGTACACTGAAGGCAAGATTCCATTTCCCTGGCTAGTTTCAAGTCTAGATCTCTTTCTCTCCTCCCACCCTAAGATTCTTGCATTACCCCCATCGCCTTGCAGACACATTGTGTCCTCAAGATGGCAGCCTAATTTTATCACTAGCCCAAGCAAGACTTGATGGAAACCCTTAAGTTTTAAAGGGAAAAAAATCATGGTTTACAGCTAAAAGCAATAAATGCTTTTGAAACTATGGAAAATTGGTATTTTCTACCTTGATGCACAGCAATGTTGTTAAAGCTAATCAAGTGTTACTTATATGTAAATTTTACTTGTATAATAAAGTAATTAAGACTTGTTCTATCATATTAGCTTTTTCCATATTCTCATGTAGCTGTACTTTCTAAATTGGAATATGAGTAATGCTATTGATTTGAAACCTAGTGAGCGATGGAAAAATCATTCTAAAATTTTTGCCTGTTGTCCTGACTGTTTCGTCCTTGACAGGTGATGTGTCACTGTTGTAATATTATGATATATTGCTCATTACTTCAATTACCTTTGTCAGAGTACATTGAGGTTTTATGCTGGAGATGTGTGAGCAAAGTAATGAGATGGAGAATTTGGATTTGTTTTCATTGAGTCTTGATCAGATACATGGCTGACTATATAAAAGATGAGCAAATCTGATTCATTCATGATGTATATTTCAGGAGCACATAAATCATCTTTTTAACTGAAATACCTTTTGAAAGGGATTTTCAATGGTTACATTAAGATCACACAAGGAAAGCATTTGTAGGTTTCTGGAGCTAATGTTAGGAATCTATTCAGAACTTATAAATCGTTTCACTTGCTAACTATATCTATAATAAAGTTCATCAGTGTAAAGTCCCATGGTCTTTTTTAAAGACTAGTAACCAAGACATGCAACGCTTCTGCTTTATAGATTATGTTAACTTATAGGAGAGTAAGTATTTTATTTTATTCCATTTTATTGACATTTCCAAAGGTCTATGGACTGTTGTATCTGTTTCAGTTTTCACTGCCCTGGAGATGCTTTATCTTGGAGTTGGAGACGTGGCAGGGCTTGGGCAGAGAAATAGCCCAAGAAAGTCTAGTGTGGGAAGGTACCTGTGGTCAGTGACCACTAGCCTTAAAGGACTTTGGCTCTTCTACCACAGCTTTCTCCCATTAGGTTGTAGCTCTCAGGAAGGTAGCAACCAAGGAGAAAACCCTTGGCCAGAATTTGTCACCATCCTCCCACTGCTTACTCTACCTCCTCCCCCTGGCAGCCAGTCCCCATCCATCCCTGCCCCCATCAACGTTCCCCCTTTCCCTTCCCCTCTGTGGTCTCCCTTCCTTTCCAGAAGCTCTCCCATACCTCAGCCTGCCCTCCCCTGGGCCTCAAAGTCCACTTGTTGGCTCTGTCTCCCTTTCTGGCAGTTTTCACATCAGCAGTAGGGACAATATGTTCCTCGCGTCCAGAATGAAACACTCAGAATATGCCCTCCCCATAGAGACATCATATAGCTGGTGATTAGGACTATAATACCATCAGTATGGATTAAACGCTTCTTTTGCAGGCTATTGCAAACTTCGCCATCTGGCATATACTGTTTTCTTGGGACTCTATTTTCTAAATTAAAAGAAAACGGATTACAATTGTACTTTTGTTATGCTCTTCATGATGAAATTGGGTTGGATGGAAATGTTTTTATTTTCTTCCTTGACTTTCATTCCAGGAACTGTACAGATTCCAGAGTCCTTACCATGTTAGTTAATTGCCTTATTATCCAATATCCAATGATGAAAAAATATTTTTACATTGTTTAGATGTCCATCGGGGTATCAGAAGGGATGGAAGGGTCTTAAGTGGTAAAAATTAAATGGACCAATGGTTTTTAAAGAGCACACATTATTTCATAAAAATAAGGCTTATGCCACATCAAATTTTCAGTCTTGGTTGAAACATAAAGTTATGTTCTATTCTTTAAAAAAAAGAAATAAAGATCTTGAAATTATTAGGAAGGATTCTATTGTCTAAAACAGCCACAGAGAGATATAAAGGATAACATAGCAATTATGTCATAGTCTGTCTGTGTGTACGTAATTTCCTTCTATCCAAAAAGAAGTAACTTGCTCTGTGATTAACATAACATGAGAAAATTTGTGTTGCCAAATCCTCCTCCTTCCAACTCACTCTACTTGCTCCAGTCTCTTCTCAAACATACACAATGGGAATTGACAAGTACATCTCCATTCCTCTATACTTCTTTTTTCTTTTTAATTCCCAAAGTAAATATGAAATTTGATTAAAGAAATTTTGCTTAAAAAGCAAATGAGCAAACTATAGCAAGGATCCCCTCTACATGAAATGCAAGAAAATAAAATACAGGGTTTTTTTGTAAAGTATAACTAAAGGATGAAGCCAGGAACTTTTCCCACTGCTCCATCGCTTGCACTGTCAGCCATGTTAACAGCACCATTTGTAGCACTGTGCCCTGTCTTTGTTCTCCTGCTGTGCACAGATGTGATGGCAAAGATTACTAGCCATCAGAGATCCTCTGAGAAAAAGCGAATTCCACATTGTAGGAAGAGCTATTAATATTTTAAGCACTGTCAACCTTTCAGGGGTTGAGGTATGACATCACTATTTATACGAGAAAATTTGTTACTGATTGGAAGGTTTTGAGGGTTTTAGCAGCCTGGTAATTAAGTAGGAGATATAATTATATTAATGCAATTAATATGCATTATTAAGTGGACTTTTAAATGTTTCTGATATTGTCTGATCCAAAAATAACTACTTGATTAACTAATTTGTCTCCTAAGAAATATGTCTATGTAGGTCAGGATGAGATCATTTGGGAAAAAAAAAAATCTACTCATTTGAGAACTCTAAACCTCAAAAAAAAAAAAATCTCATTTAAGAGCTGGAGTCAAATTATGTGGTCATTTTAGTTCTCAGAATTCAAAGCATAGATGGCTGGAATCATGTGTGTGATAATTCTAGGCTACTCTCAATAAATAATACATGTCATTTCTGCTTCACTGAGGCTGTCACTTACTGCTCTAAATGACTTTCAATGCAGGGCCCAGCCTGCTCTCCCAGAGTGCACTTCAGCTCAATTCCAAACCTGAAGGGTCCTTCCAGTATCCAGCCAGCTACCATAGCAACCAGACCCTGGCCCTGGGTGAGACAGCCCCATCGCTCCCTGCCCGCAGCACACAAGCCCGAGGTGCTGGCCAGAGCTTCAGCCAGGTATGTGTGAGAATGGGGCGGGCCCTCTGCTGCATTGGTCATTGGGCTCCAGGGGACAGTCTGGAGCAGAGCTGTGGGAAGGACCGGGACCCCTCTGCCTTTTTGTGGCATGCCCCACCACTGCCTCAAGTTGCCTTTGGGGCTGTGAGTGAAGGGGATGAATAATAAAATACCATCCTATCTAATAAAGGAGTAATATGCAAATGGACCATCACTCCAAGACACAAGATGGCTGCCTCCATGTGGTCAAAATCCTGTCCCCCTGTGGACACAAGATGGCTGCCACAAGATGGCTGCCACAAGATGGCTGCCACAATATGGCCTATAGGGGAGGGCAGTGGTGGGCAGTTAGGGGTGACCAGGCCAGCAGAGGAGGGCATTTGGGGGTGACCAGGCTGGCAGAGAAGAGCAGTTGGGGGGGGGACTGCAGTGGAGGGCAGTTGGGGGGACCCAGGCCTGTAGGGGAGGGCAGTTTAGGGGGACAGGCCTGCAGGGGAAGGCAATTATCAGGGGACCAGGCCATAAAGGAGGACAATTGGGGGTGACCAGGCCAGCAGGAAAGGGCAGTTGTGGGGGACCAGGCCTGCAGGCAGGGTAGTTAGGGGTGACCGGGCTGGCAGAGGAGGGCAGTTGGGGGAGACCAGGCCAGCAGGAAAGGGCAGTTGGGAGGGGCAGGCCAGCAGGGGAGGTCAGTTAGGGGTGACCGGGCCAGCAGGGGAAGACAGTTGGGGGCAACTAAACTAGCAGGGGAGGGCAGTTAGTGTGACCAGGCCTGCAGGGGAGGGCAGTTAGGGGCAATCAGACTGGCCAGGGAGCAGTTAGGTTTGATCAGGCTGGCAGGGAAGTGGTTAGGGGGTGATCAGGCTGGCAGGCAGAAGCAGTTAGGGGAAATCAGGCAGAGGTAGGCAAGTAGTTGGGAGCCAGCAGTGCTGGATTATGAGAGGGATGTCCAACTAGTGGTCAGACATCCCTCAAGGGGTCCCAGATTGGAGAGGGTGCAGGCTGGGCTGAGGGACATCTCCCACTTCACCACCCTCCTGCATGAATTTTGTGTACTGGATCTCTAGTTATGAACTAACACTGAGTTGTAAACATGTGTTCTTTAGGAATATCTGTGAGTTGATCATGCTATATTTACACTGTATATATTTATCTATATGGATATGTGAATGTGTGTCCTTACTATTTCTGTATCTATATTAGATATAAAGATGGCATAGATTCTGCTTTTATGTGTGCACCTGAAACAATTTTTATTCTCCTAAAAAAGCATGAAATTATTCTTTGGGGTGACTCATATAAAGAAACATAATGCCAATGCATAATCAAGTATGTAGAACTATTCTGAAGATAATCGTGATAGTTCAGGAATAGTTACACTTTGTCAAGTTTTTTGAAATGTGCCCTTAGTTGTTCCTTTAGGGTGTATATTTGTTCTTATAGTTTCAGTGCTCAGATTTATTAACTGCCATTCAAACCAGCTCTAGGTTAGTAGACATTAGTTTTAGCTACTAATCTGTTTTGGGGTTTTTTTTCCACAAGAAGTATAAATGCTGATCATAGATGGATGGGTGGATGGATGGATAGGTATATAGGTAGGTAGGTATTTTTGTTTTGAAAACTTTAGAGTTCAAGATATATTTTATCAACCTGGAAGGTGTAATGTGTTTTGTTTTAAGCTATTTTGAACTTATTTTCAGCAACCTAAGGCCCTTTTAATCCCTTGGTCTTGGAATGAAGAACCCGCGGCTCCAAAATCAATCCCTTTAGCTGACTAATTGATTTCATCCTTTCTGCTTTTATTGGGTGTTACATATGCTATCTGACTCACCACTGGCTTCTATAACAACCAAATCTATCTTTGTCACCAGTTTTATTGTCATTATTCCATCCAGGTGATTTTCCAACTAAACTGAAAGTTACTTGAGGACAGGACCATTTTCATCTTAATCGCCAGCTTCTTGCCATCCACACAGCCCCCAAGAAATGTCTGTTGACAGGGGGAGGCAAGGCGACTTAGAATGGCAGAGTACAGTCACTATGAGATGCCTACTTTAGGAGACATGGATGTACATGAAGCAAAACCTGAAAAGTCTCAGCGCATTTCTATTATTAACTTGTTGCCCAGCGATATATTTAAAAACCGATTGTGTACTTTAAGCAAAAGTCCATCGTTGCTTTGTAACTTTTACCTGGTAATGCTGAGCTATAGAATTTGTGGATAAAAGGAAGTGGAAAATAAAAGGTTTACCCAGAAGATAAGCCTGTCCCTTTTTTTTTATGAATAACTCTAAGGAATAATTTCATGCATTTTTGGGAGAATAAAAAATTGCATTTAATTTTTTGAAATAAACAAGCGAGATACAGCCATTTTTACCTCTGATATCCAGCCATACTTCTAAGTGGAAGAAGCCACATTCCCAAATAAGGTACATTTTTATACTCAAATTGACCTATGATAGCTATGGACTTAGCTTTTACTGGTTCCTAGATATGTACCTAGAAAAACCATAAAGTTCTACTTTTCTCATAACTATTTAAGGCCCCTGTAATTTGAGTTGAAAACATTGAGTCAACTTAAATGTATTTCCATATAGATGAGCATCATGAAAATGGAAATCTCAATATAAAATGCAAAATAAGTTAACTTCAAGGTACCCATCTGACAGGTAAATGAGCAATACCAATCCTTTTGTCTCCAACTTAACACCTTTGTTATACCTAAACTGTGAGCATCCTGTAAACCTGTTCACACAGAGCTGAGCAAGAATGAGCTGCAACATCAAAGCTTTCTTATAAAATTAACAGTTACCATTTATTGAGCACCCAAAAATAATCTGTTTTACATACATCCTCATATTTAATCTCCCGAGAAGGGCTGAATTACTATTTACGTTCTAGAGACTTGGAGACTCAAGCTCATCACATTTAAACAAGTTGTCATGTTGTCATGCCCCATTTTAAGGCAGAATCAGTGGAAATAGGAACAGAATCTTGACTGAGTTGAAATCTGATCATTCTAGAAGAAAGTGTTTCATGGTGTGTTTTTTAATTAATTAATTAATGTGTTTATTAAATTGATTGGGGTGACATTGGTCTACATGGACATAGAGGTTTTAGGTGTGGGTTTCTAATGTCACAAGATCTGTATATCGCACCATGTGCCAACCACCCAAAGTCTAGGCTTTTATATATATATATATATATATATATATATATATATATATATATATAAATGTATGTATAATATCTAACTTCAATCAAATGAATCTAGAGTTTGAACCTATTAAGAGGTGTATAAATGCAGACAAGCAATGTGGTGATGTATCTATATCCATGTTGTGGAAGTCCCGCCTTGTGAGAGTCTATTCTCTCTTCCACTAACTGTCATGGAGTAAAAGGGCAGAAACGCTAAATTGACAAGATTGGGCCTCCCATTAAAAGTCTGCTTTAAAGTTTAATCAGAAAGTATACCTAAGTTGCAAAGATACCAGAGCTCTGTATTTGAAGTCATCAGGGTTACAATTTGAAGGCATGTATAAATGTGAATATTCAAGGTGGTAAATTGGAGGCAAAGGTTATTGGCATTATTCATTTACTCGGCAGGTGAGTAGGATCTAATCTAAATACAAAAATCTAATTCACTTGATTCATAGGAGTGAGGCCGTTGGTGACTATCTGAGTCCTGTTTATTTCAGCTGAGTGGTGGCTGGCTATCGGTACCATCATTTACTAGTATTTTCAGCTTTAGTGTGCTGTAGTATGAGAGGTGTGTTTTATTGAATTATAGGACCTGTGACTTCAAAATTGTCAGAGAAATGCTGAACATGTAAGCCAATATCTTCACTCAGCAGTTAGCTTTATACCTGGAAAATAGGGAGGCCATAACCCATTCCAGTAAGATCTTCTTCAGAGGACTGTCTTGGGAATCCCTTTATTCCAGTGGTTTTGCAGAGTTCCTGTGACTTACTCTTTTCAATATTCCGCTGGGTGTTAAAGCTCATTCCTTCGAGTCTAGATTAATTTTCAGAGTATCCTGTAGTCATAAAGTCCCCAAAAGGGCTAGTAAATTGCAAATTATGGCAGTAGATGCCAGACCAATTTAATAAGGTCAATAATCAACAGAAAGACATTTCATTGTTTGGTCTTGAAGAGAAGGTATAATTCTAAAGCAAGTGATTTTTCAATCTCAGTTATTTTCTCTCATTCATAAATCACATTGCAGTGCAATTTCAAATCAATATCACAAGTGTCCAATGATGCTAATTTCAATTTTTAAAAATCTAGTTTATTCAACATAATCATCGTTTTGGTTATCAACACCAGGCTCTATGCCAGGCCTTGGCCATATGTGCGCAGCCCGCATTGCCCCGTTGTATCAGTTTGAATAAAACTGGGTCACAAAAATTGTCATAAAGTACTCATTCTCTTGCATTTCCCTAACTCAAATCCTTGAAAGTCCTTCTCCTTGGGCTCTAGGATGAGTTTGTGGGGTTGGCTGGAGGAGAGAGAGTATTAGAACCTTCCCAAGAACTCCAAGGTTTTTCCCGGAAGTAATAGGAGATCGTGTCTATCTACTCCTCTCCTTGCTCTCAGCATTCTTCTCAGCTACCCTGCCCCAGCATCTGACAGTCTGTAGGTTATGCCTCATTCTTCACTTCCTCCTCTAGGCCAACCTTGACCTTCATGTGGCTGTTTTAAGGTGCCTCCATTAAAATAGAGCTAGTCTTTCCACTACATGTATGTGTCTCTGGGTTATTCTTTAAAGCATTCGGGGTGTTTATTGTGTGCCTGCTGTATGCCATGAGCTGATGTACCTGCTGGGGATGAAATAGTAAAAAAAAATAGGACCTTGTCCTCCAAGAATTATTCTAGAATTAGGGGTAGGGACTCAGAAAATCAGCCCAGTAAATAAGTCAATCGCCTCGTGTTTTAGATGACAGTGATTCCCGTATGGAGGAAATGAATGCGGAGTAGGATGAGTGGGACTCAAAGTGGAGGATGGGTGTGGCATCGGAGGCCTTGCGCAGAAGGTGACCTTTGGGCAAAGACGTGAAAGGGAAGAGGGAGGGTGCTGGGGGATAGCAAATGCACAGCTCCTGGATGGGGTGGCCTGGTTTGCTGACAGGACAGCCAAGGAGGTCAAGGTTGCTACAGTGGGGGCCAGAATGGGGCGGGATGGGAGACCCCGCCAGTCACTGTGTGGAGCTTGTGTTTTACTCAGATTGAAATGAGGAGCAGGTAGAGAATGTTAAGCAGAGGCACCTCATGGCCTGGCGTCTATATTGAAAGCTTCATTCTGTCATATCATATATAATAATACCCTACAGCAAGCTGCATGTAAGCCTGATTCTTCCCATCAGATTGCCTGGCTGCGGGAGCGGAAACTTACAAAAGCAAACTCCAGCCAAAACCGGTTTGGCTCTGTAAATAGAGCATTGGCCTGCGGACTGCAAGGTCCCAGGTTCGATTCCGGTCAAGGGCATGTACCTTGGTTGCGGGCACGTCCCCAGTAGGGGGCGCGCAGGAGGCGGCTGATGGATGTCTCTCTCTCATCGATGTTTCTAATTCTCTATCCCTCTCCCTTCCTCTCTGTAAAAAAATCAATAAAATATATTTTAAAAAATTAATCTCCATAGCCCAAGTCACTGACTCAGGGTTCACTAAATGTGCATCAGGTTTCTCCAACTCCAGTCTTCTTCATCATCATCATCATACTGCAGAAGGCTGGGGCTGGTGAGATGTTAAGGGAGTTGGCTCTCGCCCAGGCTCTGTCTGCGTCCACTCACATACCACGTCCTATGGATTACATGAAATGCTGAATGGAGAACCTCTGGCACGAAGCAGTCTCTCTAAAAACGTGGGTTGCTCTCCATGTCCAAACATAAAGTAGTCTCACCGAGCATTTCGCCCCTTAAGGAAACCAAATGTGCGAGATGTGAGAAAGTCTCACAGGAACCTAAAGATTTTAAAGCCTCTTTCATGTTCCCCAGCGGGGTGTGCACAAGCATAATCCTAGGGCCACGCCTGCTTGCTGCAGGAAGTTAAGAATTGGGCAAGAGTTCTGTTAAATAAAACTGAACAATAGCAGAGGCTCGAGAAAAGCAATAAACTTTCCAGAAGCCAAATTGCCACTTCTTTTTGATCCGGCCTATTTATTTAAGGCTGCACTGACTTCGGTGTCTTAAAAGTTCTCATTGATGCTAGATCGTAATTATACATACGCTGTGTCCTCACTTCTGCCAGAGGCTGGTGTGTGCGTTGAGTTTGGAACATTGCGGATGGTGCACTGTCACGTCAGGCAGTTGCTAAGGTCAAGGGGAGCGACAACCCTGTGGACAGTGGCCTGGTGGACACAGAGACCCACAGAATGAGCACATTCCCCCCAAAACACCTCTCTATTGATCGAATAATGACAGGCGTTATACAGAAAAACTAGTGTAACGTCACTGCAGTTTGCATAATTATGATACAAGCTGTTTTCTGAGAAAACACAACATTGCACAGATATGTGTAATGGACATTATGCAGCATTCAGAGGCGACATCATATCACTTTGTATACTTTCCTTGGCGTATTTTGGGGAAAGCGGCAGTGTATTTGCTTTTGAGAGAGTGTTCCGATGCCTATCTACTGGAAATGTTTTGTCATTGTTCTGCTTTAAAATCTTCTCCCTCCCTCTTCTCTTTCCAGAATAAATATATGTAATCTGACTTTAATAATTGAAAACGTTCTCATGGCAGGGAGAGCCATGTATGCATTCTGCTATAACATTTCCTGTTCTTAGCAAATATTTGAGCTATTGGAGTCATACGAAAGGAGCATCTTGCTGAAATAAAAGTTTTATGCGGGGTCGTTTTGCCAATGCTCATATTTGTTTGTTTTTTTTTTAGAAAGAGCTGGCATCAAGAAACCCTTCCTTATATATATTCTCAGAGATAAAGTTTTATTTTTTCTCCTAAATGTTCTTTCCCCTGGCCGCCCCTTCTAATGACCATACAGAATACTTTCAGAATATTCATTCATAATCATCCTCATCATACTTTTTTTTTAATATACATATTTTTATTGATTTGTTACAGAGAGGAAGGAAGAGGGATAGAGCATTAGAAACATTGATGGGAGAGAAACATCAATCAGCTGCCTCTTGCACACCTCCTACTGGGGATGTTCCCGCAACCAAGGTACATGCCCTTGACCAGAATCAAATCTGGGACCCTTCAGTCCGCAGGCCGACGCTCTATCCACTGAGCCAAACCAGCTAGGGCTATTTTTTTAAAAAATATATTTTATTGATTTTTCACAGAGAGGAAGGAAGAGGGATGGAGAGTTAGAAACATCAATGAGAGAGAGACATCAATCAGCCGCCTCCTGCAGGCCCCCTACTGGGGATGTGCCCGCAACCAAGGTACATGCCCTTGACAAGAATCGAACCTGGGACCTTTCAGTCCGCAGGCCAACGCTCTATCCACTGAGCCAAACCGGTTTCGGCCTCATCATACTTTTATTAAAACCTATAGCACTCTGTTTCCTGGGAAATGGATCCACTGTCACCTCCATCCGGCTCCACTGACAGGGACAGTGTGGTTTGCAAGATCTCTCTCACCCACACCTGGCACCTCTCATAATTTTGGGACAGTCCTGCAAAGAGGAAGCGTTTAGTGGGGTCTCCCTCATTGTCTCCAACATCATAGCTCTCCTGGTTCTTTGAAATGAGATGTTCTCACCAGAGGAAGGAATTCCTTCCAAGTGCTTTGTTTTGTTATGTTTTTTCAGTTACTCAAGTTTACTTTCCTCTGAGCACGTTCAATGTTGGCAGAAAGTCACAGTTTGCTAACCCCAGCCTTCCTTTCCTCAACTCAGCGGTAGCGACTCCAGGGACAGTCTGTGAACTGTGTACAGCGCCTCCTTTTTACTTTGTCTCGTGTTTTTACCAAAACCAGCCCTCCTCCAAGGAATTGCGAGACAAGGTACTTGATGATGTGACTTGGCTATTTCTGAAATCCAATGTTTCTCACAGTATCAGGATTTTCTACCTTGGGGAATTTGTTTTTAAAAGTGGCACTTTCTGAAGACAATGTCAAAGGAGGAGTAAAATTTGGGAAGCAATGCTAGTAGTGTTCAAGCACATTTTTTTTTATTCCAGGGACTAGGTTCAAGGGCATAAAACTTAGATGGCGATGTAGATTCATTTTAATTGCATCATATTACAGGACATTTCCTCTGACACCTAAGGGAGACTGTGTTGTGGAGTTGCTGATTTCTTGTTTCCAAGTTTTGAGAGTAAATGTCTTTGCTCATATACAAGTGCCAGCCTAAGGCCCTATGCCAACTCAGGCTAGAAAAGCGCAACAAATTCTCAGGCGTGGCAATCAGCATAGGTTGCTGATATTACTAAACCATGCTACCAGTGTGTTTTGGTTTACAGTGGATTTCTTCAAAGATGATTATCTTAAAGCGTGTCCTGTTTGGGGGAATTTAAAAATTGTTCAGGCTTTTTAACTCATGGAAAGAAGAGTCTTCCGTCCTTATTCTTACTTTCTCACAGCCCTGTCACCACGTAACCCTCTCTTCACTCCCTCTGATAACCTACCCCACTCCTTCCTCACCAAATACCCCACTAATACCTCTTCACTCC